>OZ038381.1:138832656-139382656 GCA_964036045.1 Eutreptiella sp. 'Long Island Sound 2002'
TCCCCCCTGGGGGGGGGGGGACCAAGGACCCCCCCCCCTATTTTGGGGTCGAGAAACTCAAAAAAAGAGGAATTAGAGTGATCCGAGACAGTGGCAGGGCACAATTTTAGGATTTGGGTTCAGATTTCTGCCTGTTTTTGTGTTCTGCAGCTCATGCCCTGTGGTACAGAATACCCCTGCCGTTGCCACCTTTGTGTGTTGGATTTTTTTTGTGGGCAGCAAATGCGCATTGGCAGGCGCAAAAAGGGGTACTTTGGTCACAAAACTCGACCCCTGGCTGACGTGGTGGGGGCAGTGGAGCAGAAACCTGGTGGCCGCCTCATATTGCAGATCATGCCCAAGTTGGACAATGGGAAAAAGCGGCAAAAAGGGCCACCAACGGCTGCAGAAATTCGCCCCTTTGCCCTTTCTTTTGTGGACCCTGTGGCAGCTGTTTACACTGATGGAGCCCGCGCGTATGAGGTCCTGGCACGCGAATTCTCTTGGGACCATCGTGCTGTCAGCCACAAAAAGGGGGAGTGGGTCCGTTACGAGGGGGACAAAAAGGTCCACACCAACAAAATCGATGGTATGTGGGCCCATGTTCGGGGGTTCATCAACGTACGTGGGGGTCTCTGGAAACACCGCCTGGAATGGTACCTACGCGAATTTGAGTGGCGGCACAATACGGAGGGCTGCCTATTCGCTTCGATGTGCACCCTCGTTGAAAAGTGTGGCTTCATGGTCTCCCCAAAGGGGCGCCGCACCCTCAATCATGGCTCCCGCCGGCGGACACCAACATCCGACACCAAACAAGCCCCCAAAAGGGCACTTTCGGCAGCCCCAGCACCCAAGGCAAAGCGCCAATTATGACTGCCAGGTTGGCCCCCAAATCTGGACCTAAATCCTGAAATTGTGCCCTGCCACTGTCTCGGACCACTCTAATTCCTCTTTTTTTGAGTTTCTCGACCCCAAAATAGGGGGGGGGGGTCCTTGGTCCCCACCCAACCCCGGCCCATAGGTCCCTGGGGGGGGGGCGTGTCGACTTATGCCATATATATATATATATATATATACATATATATATATATATATATATATATATATATATATGTATGTATGTATATATATATATGTATGTATATATATACCCACCGTTGGCCCCAGCCGTGCGCGGGCTGCGCTGCCCTCCGGCTCCACCCAGTGACCACTGGTACGGGGGTCTAGGGGTCTCGTTGGGCGATTCTGAGGCTTGGAAACCACAAAAAGTGGGGGGTTGCGGGTGGACTAGGTGCCCTCAGAATCAGATTTGGAGCCACGTAGCCCAAGATACGGCCCGTGCTTGGTTTCGGGGTGTAGGTGCACATTGCACAGAATTTGGGGCTTTTTGGCGCCTTTTTGGGCCTTTTCTCGGACATATCGTGGAGGTAAAGGGCACTAGAGGGCCCTTTGACACGGTGAAGTCAAGCCGCATGTGTAGTGTAGCCACCGTTTCCCTTCGTTTGGGCGTTTCGCCCGGGTTTGGGGGCTATCGTGAGCGAAAAATGGCTGTTTTTGGCCCAAAACCGCGCAAATTTGGGAGGGCACCTCCCAACTTGGTGCACCGCCCGGGGCCGCCACCGGTGACTTTTTGGCTCAAAACTTGGATTTGGCAAGGCCACCACCCAGGCTCTAGGATGGCTAAAGTAGAGTCAAGCCCGAGGCGATGGGAAGGGGCAATGGCCAAAACGGTACGGTGACGTGCTTGTTGTTGTTGCTTGTTGCTTGTTGTTGCTTGTTAGCTAAATTTAAGGGGAGGGGGGTGTAGTAATATATAAATATATATACGGCTCTAAAGGTACGTGCAAAGTGTACAACTTGGTGCATACATGTGGCGTTTTTTGGATTCTCCATATCCAAACCAGGGGAGGGGAGATTCTTGACCTGTTTTTGGTCACACAATGGCCCATTTTCAAAGCATTCGGGACCTTACAGGGGCCAAAAATGGTTCAAAACGGGCTCAAAATGGGTTGGTTTCAAAAAGCCCACGCCTCGGCCACGTGGCTACACATAACCACTGCCGCCTAGGGGTCCCCAATGCTTTGGAGCGGGGGACAAAATCAGAAGTGGCCCACAGGTGGGCCCAATGCCTACATAACCCGTGCTGCTTGGCAGGTGCCGGATGCTTCAGAGCGGGAGACAGAACCAGAACTGGCCCAAAAATGGGCCCAGTGCATATATAACCCCTTCCGCTTGGGCGGTCCGCGGCGCTTTAGAGCGGCAGACAAAATCACAAGTGGCTCAGCAGTGGGCCGAGTGGCTACATAACCCCTACTGCCTAGGGGGTCCCCCGGCGCTTTAAAGCGGGTGGGGGGGGGGGGGGGGTGGATCAAAAGTGGCCAACATCTGGGCCGCGTGGATACATGGCCTGTGCCATCTCGGAGGTCCCCGTCGCTTCACAGGGGGGACAAAAGCATAGGTGGCCCACAAGTGGGCCTCATGGCTACATAACCACAGCAACCTCGGGGGTCCCTGGCACTTCAAAGCGGGGGACAAAATCAGGACAAGGCCCAAATGGGGGCCCTGTGGCTACATATCCCTTGCCGCCTGGCGGTTCGCCAACACTTCATAGCAGGGGAGAAAATCAGAATTGGCCCACAACCGGGCCCCGTGGGTACATAACCATACCACCTCAGGGTTCCCTAAGGCCCACAAATGGGCCCAGTGGCTACATAACCCCCAGCACCTTCGGGGTGCCCGACGCTTCATAGCGGGGGACAAAATCAGAAATGGCCGACAGCTGGGCCGGGGGGCTACATAACCCGTGCCGCCTGAGAGTCCCAAACGCTTCAAGCGGGGCAGAGAAATAGAAGTGGCCCACAAGTGGGCCCCGTGGCTACATAACCAGTGCCGCCTCGGGGGGTTCCCGATGCTTTAGAGCGGGGGACAAAATCACAAGTGGCCCAAAAGTGGGCTCAGTGGCTACATATCACTTGCCGCCTAAGGGTCCCCAACGCTTCACAGCGGGGGACAACATGAGAAGTGGCCCAGGAGTGGGCCCAGCGGCTCCGTAACCCCTAATGCCCTGGGGGTTCGCGACACTTCACAGCGGGGGATGAAGTCAAAAGTAGCCCACAACTGCGCCGGGTGGCTACCCCCTGCCACTTGGGGGGTTCCTGATGCTTTACAGCGGGGGGACACATCACAGGTGGCCGAAAAGTGGGCCCGGTGGCTACATAACCCCTACTGCCTAGGGGGTCTGTGAGGCTTCAGAGCGGGGATAAAGTCCGATGTGGCCCTTAAGTGGGCCGGGTGGCTACATACCCCGTGCCCCCGCGGGGTTCCCCAACGCTTCAGTGCGGGGGACAAAATCAGAAGTGGCCCAGACGTGGGCCCTGTGGCTACATATCCCTTACTGCCGGGCGGTTCCCTAATACTTGAGAGCCGGGGGAGGTGGGTCAGAAGTGGCCCACAAGTGGGCCGGGTGGCTACATAACCACTGCCGCCTCGGGGTTCCCCGATGCTTCAGAACTGGGGAGAAAATCACAAGTGGCCCAAAAGTGGGCCGAGTGGATACATATCCCCTGCCTCGTGGGGGTCCCCAACGCTTCACATTGGGGGAAAAAATCAAAAGTGGCCCACAAGGGCCCCGTGGGTACATAACCACTGCCACCTCAGGGTTCCCCAATGCTTTAGAGCTAGGGAGAAAATCAGAAATGGCCCACAATTGGGCCCAGTGTCTACATAACCCCCACCACCTACGGGGTGCCCGACGCTTCATAGCTGGGGACAGAATCAGAAATGGCCAACAGCTAGGCCGGGGGCTACATGACCCGTGCCGCGTGGGAGTCCCAAAAACTTCACGCGGGGCACAAAAATAGAAGTGGCCCACAAGTGGGCCCCGTGGCTACATAACCACAGCCGCCTCGTGCACCCCTTGTGGTTCCAACGAACGGGAGGGAGACAAGGGAAGAATAGCCGCGCAGCGGCGGGCTTGCCGAGCCGATTACCTCTGGTGCCAAGCAGGCTCATGTGGGGGGGGGAGGGGGGCTCTTGGTTCAAGCTCGCCCCCTCTTCCCACATCCTCTTGCCACATGGTGGCTAGCACTCCCCCCCCCCGGCCCTTGGCCCTCCTCCCTTGCACCCCTATGCGCAGCTCCCTCTTCGCATGTTTTGCTGTCCATGCCTCGGCGCTCCTCCCCGATTTCCGCCGAACCTCTCCCCTGCTTGACGCCCGTGTAGTGCCAATACTGCGGGATGCAACCGTTTCGGCAGTGGCATGGCAACGCCGAGAATGCCTACCCGCAACCCCCCGAAGCGCGCACAGTGGACAGCCATTTTCTGTGGCTTGGCCGCAATTAAAGGCCTGTGCGCAGGTGTCAACTGCCTCCACGACTTACTCCCGGGGGCATGGAATGGATGGCGCCAAAACCAAGGCCCCTCTCCAGACTGCCCGCTTTGAATCGGAGATGTCTAGACGAATGGGACCCGCGCAGCAGGGGCGCCATGGTGCAGTGGGCTCTGTCTTGGTGCTACTCTAGCACCTGTCGCCAAGGCCCACCGCCCCAGCCGCTGCGGGAGGCACCTCCTCTAGACCGGTGCACGTACCTCGTGCCGCTGTAGTGGGAGGAGACCCGTGCCCTCCTCTAGCACTACACGGCGTAGCACTAGCGCCCCCCCCCCTCCCGACACGTAGTTGTTCAACCCCTGGCGCCGGCTTGTCTATTTCGAAGGCAAGACAAGCGCCGGGCACGATTACGGAGGCAGGGCGGATATGGTGGGGTCGGGTCTCGGATAACGACTTGGCCCGCTGCCCCTAGCACCCCCGGCCTTCGAGGACCATTGGTCTAGCATCACTGGCGAGGTTTGCCTGGCGCAACAAAATGGGGCGATCCCATGTGCCCCGGCCGCGGGTTTCCACCAGCACCGTGCAAAAGGTCTACCAACCCGCCTCGCGTGCTTGTGCTGCCATGACGTGCCGCCTCATTGCCCTGCGGTGGTTCTCAAATAGCAGCAGTCTGACCACCTCCCACGCGAGGAAGGTGTCCAAGTGCGTGAAGAGCGACGCCGCATTGGCCACTGCGACACGTAGCGCCCGGGGGTGGGGAGAAACTTCCCCAAACTGTGCAACCCACCAGTGCCCTACGCACCTCACGCGCACCGCGCCGGCCTCCCGGGGGCGGGGGGTATTGTGTGGCGGTGGGGGGAGGGGTGGGAGGGGGATTTGATTTGATTTGATTTGATTTGATTTGATTTGATTTGATTTGATTTGATTTGATTTGATTTGAGGGCCGATCCCCAGGCTCACGGGCCGCTTGGGGGGCACTCGATGGCTGTGCCGACAACTTTGCATATCCACCGGCCATGCATGCGGTGCACTCCCCTTCCGCGTCCGGGCGCCGGGGGGGGGGGGGGGGGCAGGTCTGTCGCCATGCCGCGGGCTCGGTGAAGAAGGGGGAGGTGAGGGAGGCACGCGTCCCCAGCTGGGAGGGGAGCCTGGGCTGGGGGGGGGGGGGGGGCATAGAGGCGCCGGCAGACGCACACCCGGACCCGCACATCTGGATCAGGGCGCGTGAAAGACCATCAGCGCCCTCCGGCGCTGCCACCACGCCCGCATGAGCACAAAGGCTGTGAGCCACAACCGCATGGTGGCGTCTTCCCCCGCTCGGGGCTACTGGTGCTGCGGGGGCAGTCGGGGCGCCTCCGGAGCAGGCAACACCGCATACCACAAGGAGTACACCGTGTGGATCAAGGCCAGCACCTCGCCAGCCGCCGCATACGGGTCTCAGGGCATGGCAAGGGGCCGGTTGCCCCTACAGAGGCTCAGGTCGGTGCCATCGTGGGTGACACCCACCCAATGGCCCCCGGACTCCTCCGCCACGTCGTCGCACCCCTCGACCAGGAGCGCCCAGGCCGTTGCGCACGTACTGCAGCCTCTGTAGCCCGCGTTTCGGTGCAGCCGTATCGTAGCCACTCCGCGGCCAGCCCCACCCCGTTACCAATCGAGGGCCTATGGGGGTGCCGCTACAGCCACACCCGTGCTGCAGCCGACGTACAGCTGTTGCCACAGCCAATGCTTTGTTGCTACCCAGGTGCCGCATCTATTCTGCAGCACACCGTCGCCCCGGTACCTCCGAGGGCCGATGGGGTTGCCGCTATTGCAACACTCAGCCGCAGCACGCGCACGGCAGCCTGCCCGTGCCCTGCAACTGCTGCCGCTGTGGCGCCGTGGGGCTGTGCACGGTACAATTTGGACCCCACGTCCTCCCACATGACCATCTGGAGAGCCCAGCGCCGCGCCGCTTGGTTCCCCGCCGGCGGGTGGGGGGCGCTGCGGCGGCGGACAGGGAGGGGACCTACTCCGGGTTGTGAGACGGGGGGGGGGGGGGGGGGGGCTGGTCGCGGTGTTGGGGGGGGGGGGGACAGGGGCCCCCTGCGAGCAGGGGTTGAGGAGCCATCCTTGCACCTTCCAAACCCAAACACGTGGGGTAGACTTAAGGAAATTTCAGGTTTTGGGGTCCGGAAAACTTTTTCGTGCGAATTTTTTTCGTACCCCCCCCCCCCCGTGCTTCAAAACGTACTAGGAGCATAAGGTGGAAAGTAGCCTTGAAGGCATGAGCCTTGCATGCATGTGACACGGAGGATGACTTGGAACAAAACCGGAATGGAGAGATGGGTGTCTAGGGAGATTGATATTTGGGAGTTGCGGGCAAATATGGCATTGCTAGAAAAACGAGACCAAGAAAAGGGGGATGGACAATTGATCACAAGGGATAAGAATGACGAAATGGGTTGGCCAAACCCTCTCCACCCTTCTGCTACTTTTACCCTACTCCGAATCTTCCGTACAGAAACAATATTGCCCCATACCTCCAAATACCCCTCGATAGTGACGATGCGAGTGGACGACTGCCCACCACCACCACGTATCATTTTTTTTGTTTCCTTCTGGTTGCGCACCTCTAGTGCCTTAGAGGATGAGGCATGGACGCAAGCAGCTGACGCTGACAATGAGGGACTGGTTGGCATGAACACGACATGAACGACAATGAGCTTATTGCAACCCATGTTGCCAAGATCAACAGGGTATCCCCAGCGCAACTGCCTGCAACTTCCAAATTTTTGCCAACGAACTGTGCAAAAGTGTTGGTAACACTGAAAGCTGCATGTGCAGCACACTTTGCCCATCGTGCTCAAGAGCAAGACGCCATTGTGATCTCTTGCAATAATACCCAACAGCTATGATCCTAGCAATTTGCTTCTGCACAAGACCCTACTGTCAGCACCAAACACACAACGCAGCCTTGGTTCCTTGGTTCCATGGTCGTGTCACTAGGTGGCAGAGGTCAAATTGGCAGGTTAAATGTCCCTGACAGTACCCGCCAGCTCACACACAAATGAACAACCCCCTTTGCACAGCTCTTATGCTGAATGGGGGGCTGGTCCCAAGTTGAAGGTAAAGAAAGCTGCTTGTGCAAAAAGGTACAATAAGGCTGATTGGTTCATTTGTGTTGTGTTTTCGTTGAGGAATTCCTCTGTGTTGCTCTGACCTTTCCAGCACACGCATCGCAATGCAGCATATGCCTTTGGTGCCTTTGCTAAATGGCCTGGACCCAAAGTACGGGCGAGGTCCCAATTTGAACCTCCAGGGGTAAATTTCTGTTTTTTCTGTGGACGAAAAAATCGTCCCAAATTATCTAGTCGCCTGTAGTGCGCCATTCATACGTCTTAAACGTACGGGCAGCAAGCACCTGCTAGCAGTTGACAGGACAAGTGCTGCCAAATTCAACAAATGTGTCGGCCAGAAGCATGTCTGCACGCCAACCACCAACACACAGATGCACACACACATGACATACGAATGGAACACAAGTACTGCCCGGTCAGAAGCCAGCACTTTCATTGCACTTTCCAACATTTGGCACATAGTTTGTGTGGCATGTTGGCAGCTTGCCAGGAGAAATTTGCAGGAAAATGCCTTTGCGCAAGCGTTTGTGTAGTGAGTCAATGAGTGAGCCAATGTGTGTGTGCCCGTCTGCACAGCACGTCCGTGCACTTGGGCAGCCCCCCTGATGCGGCAAATGACGGCTGCACAATGCGTCTGGTGGGGGTGTCTCTGCGCTTTGGGAAGGGGGGGGGTGCCATGAAGGCTGGTACGCTGGTCCAGCTGCACGCGTTCTCAGGGATGGGGTGAGGGGATTACCTGCTCATTATCGTGCAGAGCAGCACTCATCAGAGGACTCCAATGCGCGGGATCGCGCACATTGGGGTCCAGCCCGCTGTTGAGCAGCTGCTGCACAGTCTCCACGTCCATAGAGCCCGCTTCCAAAAGGTCGTCTGCCGGACCAGCAAACAGGGCCCGTACCGGAAGGCTACTCGCGAAATAGGCTGGTTTCAGCCGGTGCTTCAGGGTCTCCGCATGCAGGTCCGCACCGCTTGAGAGCAGATGGCGCACAATGGCGGTGTCCCCCTTTTGGGCTGCGATATGCAGCGCTGTAAAGCCGCGCTCGTCTGGTAGGTTCACATTGATATTGGTGTACTGCAGCAGATTCTGAACCCCAGTCTCCTGCAGATGATGAGCAGCGTTCGGCGACTCATCAGCCCCCTACACCTGGCACTAGTCACCCCCCGTGTACCCCTGTGCATCTCTCTGTACCCCTGTGTGCCTGCACCCCTGCGTACCCCTCTCTGCCCCTTTGACCTTTCTGCCACTGCCACCACCATCGCCACCGCGACTGCCACTGCCACTGCCACTGCCACTGCCAATTCTATGTTGTACACGGTCACACCTATGCCGTCACTGAGGATCACTGAAATCGACCCTGGGACACCAGTGTGACAATTCGATGCCTGTTCTCATGCCCATCCCCCACACAACACCTGCTTCATATCGCAGCAGTAATGCAGGGCGGACCAGCCCTCTTCATCCGTCAGATTGCTGTTGCAGCCGCTGGCCACGAGCAACCGCACGACCGCCTCGTTCTGGGCCCCATAGTGCAGCACGCCGCCCATGTATGTGCAGTGGTCGATGTCCGCCCCCTCCTGCAGCAGCGGCTCCACCACTGCACTGCCCCAAGTTGTGTTGGCCGCCGCCACTTGCAGCGGCCGCTCATTACGGACGTTGACCTTGCGGAGCGACGCACGCGCCTCCAGCAGCAGCCCCACGACGGCGGCATCGTGCGAGCGACACGCGAAGTGCAGGGGCGTCTCGCCATCGCTGTCCTGCACGTCCACGTCCCCGTTTAGCCCCGGCAGCAGCAGCCGGATATCAATGGCGCACTGGGGGCACGTCCCGGTGCGGTCCAGAGAATAGTGTAGGGGGCTCTGGCCATATGGGTCCTGTGTGACAAGGGAGGCGCCGGCCTTGATCAGCGCCTGGACCGGGTGGTGATTGCCATACCACACCGCAGCTGCAAGCGGAGTCCGGCCGCTCTCGTCCTGCAACGTGCCGGAAACACATGGGGGGACAGGGGACAGGGGCACGCGGGGACTCAAGTGCAAAGGCCAGGCTTTGGCTCTGGATTTGCCCCCCTGCTCTCGTGGTCTCTGTGTCATTTCGTGTCTTGGGCCTCCTCCCCCCGGGCGGTGGACCCGGGCACGGTCTGGTCTCGTTCCAGTGGGTGCCGGGGTTCGAAGCAACGGCCTTCCCATGCCGCATCACCCCTTATGCCGCTGACCCGACGCTACCACACCATGCAGAGGGGCACAGGGCTACAGCAGGGATGGGTATCCCACCCCCCCCCACCCGATGACAAATTGGCAATTAGGAAATTTGGTCAGCCAGTTTTGGCCAATTTCCACCACTTTTGACGCTTGAAAATGAAAGTCATTTTTGACCCCCCACCACATACATCTTTGTGTCCAAAATTCAAAGAGAGGCCAACAGTCAGCCAATCAGTCAGTCAGGCAAGCAGGCAGGCAGACAGGCAGGCAGAAACACACAGTTTGGGTTTTTCAGTTGCGGACTGCGATAGCAACATTGGGGAACCCCTGGTGCACGGGAACACTCAGTGGTCCAGTGGTCGAACACGCGGCTGATGGGTCGCCTATCGCCGATTCGAATCGGGGCCGGCGGATCGGCAGCCGCCAGCTCAGCCGATCTACCGACCTAAGCCCTTTTTATACTTTTATACCCTGGTTCAAATCCTTCTGACCACAAACTTTTGACCCCCACCCCCCCCACCCCCCCCCCCAAAATGGTATTCAGTTTCAGGGCATAGAGGCCTCAAAATCATAAAAACCATTAGGGGATTATCTTGTCGGGCAAAATAATGATTTTACGAGGGGTTAGACATCCAATATCATGCCTTGGGGTATGCTACGCAAATGACCCCCCAAAAGGGGGGGGGGTGTATGGCGTCCCGCCTGCGCTTGATCTAACAACCTCTCTTCGAGGTGATTTTGGAGATTGTGGACCACTTTTGGCCAGAAAAAAATTTCGGTGCCTCGGGTCACGAAATTTACCCTTTACAAGAAGAGGGACAAATGGGTTTCGTAATCGCTATTTCGTCATCTCGGGAGAGTATCCGCGCCGCACGCGCGCCGTGCACTATTTTTAGGGCGGGTTTATCCAGAATGGGTGCGCTTTTACCACCGCCCAAATTGCCCCCAAAGGAGAGCAAACCCTTGGGTACCACCTGTGTAACCAAACATTGCGCAAGCAAAAGGGCAACTCAATGAATGAATCTGCTGCGTGGCAGCAATCCATCCCCATGTGTGTGGGATCCAAAAGAAAGGGAACAATAACAGAGCTGGCAACCTAGTCTGCCTGTGCCAGCAATTCATCCCCACATGTGTGGATGCTGAAACTATGACTGCAATAATGGAGATGAAAGGTATTGTACTCACAAAGAGATCCTTTCTTCATGCAACACAGAGCACACACTTCAAATGGCTACATAGCCCCTAGATGAGGGTTCCCGAAGCAGTAATTGCAGGTGCTTGGTTGGACAAGACCGCCTTTTCTCCATGCCGCGCGCGCACCGCGTCAGGTGCCCCCCCCCCCCCCCAAGGGGTACACAAGGGCACACAGGAGATGCACAATAGTACACAGCAGCACACCGGTGCACAGGGCACAGCGGGTACACAGAGGTACCAAGGGGTTCAAAGGGCTGCATAATGGGATGCACTGGCCTGACCACACACCTTTGCCTCCAACGCCGTGCCATGTCTCAGCAGCTGCTTCGCCAGCCGCACGTCGCGCTTGGAGCGGTTCGGGTTGGGGAACTGGAGGTAGCGCAGAGCGTTGCGGCCCCAGCGGTCCCGCACGTCTGCAGCCACGCGGCCCCACAGCAGAAAGCGGACCAGCCAGTGGTGGCGCTGCATGGCATGGTGGCAGAGGAGCGGCTGCCCACCGGCGTGGCTCCACAGGGCGTACCCGAGCCCCGACCCCATTGCAATGGAAACGAGGAGGCAGGCAACGGACGAGGGGAAGCGCCCGCAGTGGCCGCTGGGCATGAGGGGCAAGGGGATGGCCAGCAGCATCATGACGGCCAGGCCCAGCACCGCCCCGCATACGACTGTCAGCATGAAGACGAAGATGAGCTGGAGCAGGACCGCGCGGCGGCGGGGGACAAAGATGTAGATGTGGCAGCTGCTAGGATGAGGGCGTGCAGGGCCGCGCGCACCGCCACCACCACCGCCGCCAGGCCCCAGCGGTGTGCCAGGCACAGCTCCCAGATCCATTTCCCGGAGGCGGCGGTCTCGCCGTAGTGCAGGCCCCCCGCGACGACAGCACCCAGCAGCACCCCCACCGACAGACCCCTCCACTGCAGCTGCACGCCTGAGCATGCCCCCGCGTCCGGCCGGCGGCTGCAGCTCGAGCACTGGCTCCGGCGGTTGGCGAGGGAGCGGCGGCCGAGGCTGAGGCCCGTGTCCTGCAGCACGAGGCGCTCCTCGGAACGAATCCAGAACACGCGGGCGGCCCCCACCCACACCCCCATCATGAAGCCGCTGTGCATGCCCTCGGAGATGGCCCCTGTCAGCATCGTGAGGTGCCCCACGGTGCGGTACTGGAGGCGGTACGTGGCATACCCAACGGTCCCTGAGCAGTGCGAGGAGGTGCATTGGGATATGAGTTTGACGGCCGGGGAGGGGGAGAGGGCGGGAAATGTGGCTTATCAGGTTGAGACATGCCCCAGTCCCCCGCCCCAGAAAATGTGAAATACATTCAAAGGTAGTCCCAACTACAAAAACGGGCTTCTCCACATCCGCGCCACAAGTGGTGACATCACTGCAGGTCAAGGACACTCAGTGACATCAATACAAGGATAAACATATATCCCCCAAACGAAATGTGGAAACCATCCAGTGGTGCAGTTGGGGGGACAAAGTGGCCCTGGCCGAGCCCGACCCCGAAAAAAAAACTGTAAAATGTACCCAAAGACCCCGAAATTTGCCGCCAATTTGCAGCACACAAAATGTTCTTTTGGCCCATCAGACATCACCCCCCGAGTCCAAGGGCAGGGTAAAGCCGCACCATGCGATGGCCTGGTGGGTGTGGCAGTGGGTGACAGCGCATGCGAGACTTGTGGATTGGGGGGGGATGAGGATGTATGTTTTTTGGTGGGGGGGCGGTCAGAGCGAGGGCAAGAGGGTGCTAATGACGGCGAGCGTAAGGGGGTTTGGATGAGGGTGGTGGCGGTAGCGAATGACAGGGGCGTGGGTGAGGGCAGGAGTGTGGGTAAGGGTAAGGGTGAGGGCGAGGGCGAGGGTGTGGGTGTGGGTGAGGGCGAGGGTGGGGGTGAGGCTGAGGTGTCTGCAGTGGCGGGATTGACGATGAGGGTGAGGGTGAGACCCAACACCAACGCACAGGACGCGGCGGTGGCCAGCCCGGCCCGGAGGCTGACGGTGTGCACGAGCCCGATGGCGGTGACAGCGCAAACCAGCGCAGCGAAGGCAATGATCTCGTGGTCGCCGGTCCCATCGAACCCAAGGAAGGCCCACATCAGAATGCTGAAGCAGGAGCACGCGATGATCGCCAGCACGAACCCCGCGACCACGGCGATAAGGAGGCTGCGCCGCACCGGGGCCCACCATTGGCTGTGCGCACCCGGCAGCCGCTCATGCCAGCGGTCACCGGCCAGCGCGAGGGCGGCAGTGGGGACCAGAAACACAGTAATACAGAGAGCACCCCAGGCAAAGCCGAGGCGGCCAGTGATGGCCCTGCGGCCGCAGGGGCTTAGCATCAGCCGAGGCGCCCACACCATAAGGCCACTGAGGGTGGCCTCAGAGGCCAGCAGCGCCGCTACCCCAACACTGTAGCAAGCCTGGGCAAAGGGGATGGGACGTTTGGAAGGCCCAAGCTGCGAATTTGGTGAGTGCCAAAGGGTGGGTTTGCCATACACACCAGAGGGGGGATGGATGGGGGGGCGGGGGGGGGGGGGGGGCTCGGAGAATCTCTACTGCGCACCAGAAAAAAGTGACCACCAGTGGCGGTGCAGAGATGGATGGCGGCGGCGGACGAATTAGAGGAGTCCGGCAATTTTGTTGTGGTGAAATGGAGGCTGTTCAGCACAGCCGTGGCAGTTTTCATCCCCCTCATCAACCCAATGTGCTGGCCGTATCCTCCAACCGCCACCCATCACCATGCAACCGCCGTCGAATATCGTGTGCTGCTGTCAGTCCTCCTGCGCCGTCGAATATCGTGTGCTGCTGTCAGTCCTCCTGCGATCCTGCGGCCGCCCTCAGACATCCTGCAATCGCCACTACCACACTTCTGTCACATGCCCATCTCACTTCACTATGGGCTGAATCGCATGCCCATCTGACTTCACCATGGGCTGAAGTGCATGCAGGTGTTCCAGTAATGGGGCAACCCACGTTGAGGTTCTGCATTGACTTGTGGAATGCCACACGAGACTGTGCAACTGCCTCGCTCAGGCCGGATCCCCACTTCAAAAATTTTGCTCTTTTTAGACTGTCTCTAGGAACCTTGTCAATTTCTCCTTAGATATGGACAGCTCTTCCACACAGGCCAAAGTCAACAATGGTTGGCAATAACCGATGGTGCTTGCATCTTAAGCAGCAGCAATTGGAGGATAACCGGTACAGGGTTGCATGCTAAAAAGTGGCAGTTGCAGGTAGGCTAAGGTGGATAAACAGCACATAGATGGCAACCTACCTAATCTGAGAGTTCTCATGTAGCCACATGTGGCCCTGCTTGATACAATCAAAGGAAGCGAACAGGGCAGAGGGCATTCATAATTGCAACCTCTCAATGTGATCCAATCGCAGAATACTGATGAAAAGGATAGGTGGTTCACACAATGTATGCTAAGTCTTTAAAAGGGTGTTGTTCCATGGGTTGTGGTTCCATAGTCCCAAGCTCGGGGCCAAGAACTCAAGTGGCAACATACCTCTCCAGTCTCAGGGGCTCCAAAGCAGAGGGGACTAAAATTGGCTGCATAACTCTGTCTTGGGGTCTCCATAGCATAAAGGACTCAAAGTGGATAGATAGCCCATCCGGAATTGGAGACGGGCAACAAGTGCACCATTTATGAAGGGATGGGATGGGATGGGATAGTATCCACGACCAGTATTGACGGTGTCCTAAAGCGCCCAGTCCCTCTACCACCGTGGCTGACCTTGCAGGGTGTCTCAAGCTTCCCCGCGTTGGACTCGGGGCTACAGGACACCGCATTTATGAAGGGAAGGGGCACAAAAGGGGGAACATAGTAAATAGATAGAATATAATAGAATGAAAAAAATGGTACATAGGGGTATACATTATATAAAAAGTGCATGTCCGCGTGCACAACAATACATCCTATGTTCTAGAATAATTACCCAAATTGCGCACTGCAAGGCGTGCCGCAGGGCGCACCGCAAGTGCCGCAGGCACCACAGGATAAATGTTCCCAAGTCCAACCACGGGGTGTCAGAGTTTGGGGGTACCAGTGAGGACCACTTGCCTACCATAATGCCGTGGCATATCACTAACAATATGCCATGCATTTTGCTAGTTGCAGAAGCTATTGAATATTACGCACATGATGGTGGACACACCCACGAATTTGTATGGGCAATCCACCACCTTCCTTTTTCCTTCCATTTTCACCCTCCCCCGTGGGTGGGGTTCTCCAATCGGAAACCACTGTTGTAAATTAGGAGGTAGAACTAGAACTTAAGCAAGAACTTGTTCCAAAGCTCGAACTACTATCAACAGTCATGTGACTTGGGGCATAACAATGGTTACACAACCGACTCAAGGCCTCTGGAGCATTGTCAATGTAGTTGCTGCAGAACCACTCACTATCAGGAAAATCTTGCAAGGGAGGTTTGTAGCACAGTTGGCGGCATCCGCAAGTTTCAGATTGTGCCCATCATCGAGCACAATATCATTCCCATCATGTACCTTTGAGACACACAAAATAATCCCCAGAATTGGGAGACAAGCAATGGCTACATAAACCCTGCTGTCTCGGGGTCTCCAAAGCATCGTCTTAGTCCGCAGAGCGGGGAGGAGTCAAGGTGAAGTCGTAAGTCGTGCGTAGTGTGCAATGCGTAGTGCGGTACGTTGTGTAAATTACAAAAAATGATTGTTTTTTTTTTGCGGTAAAGTCGTGTAATTCTTTTTTTGCATAAGTCGTGTAAATTATCAAAGAAATTGAGATGTTGAAAAGAATGCAACTTTTGCAACACATGCGCAATGTGTACCATTGCTGGTTCCATACGGCTCCCCATAGCGACCTTAACGATGGGACGCCGAGTCCACAAAGTACCAAGTACCCCGTGTCGCCACCAATTAGTTGGGACTCTGCCAATATAACACATTTTCACATGGTGTCATTGGCACTAGACACAAAATCAGGCCCAAGAAAAGAGTCCTGACAAGGCCATGGCCAACGTTAGTGCCACCATTATAGGCCACCAAGGCAGTGGGATGGGGCCAAAAGAATAGCATGCTAAAACGCTCCACCATTGGTACACCAAATAGGCAGAGGAAAATATAGAGAAGCGAAAAGGCTACATACACAACATGCCCCCGCTACAAGTAGTTGCAGAATGCATGCTTGTAGATGAGGTCAACTTTTGTGTCGCTGGACTTGGGCTTTGCACCAGGACTGGCGTTGAGCTGACAAGCCATGCGCAACTCAGCTACCAGCTGCTTGGCCGGCTCATTTATGAACTGCTTGTGGCTCCAATTGGCCAGATGCATCTTTGGGGTAGCCATCCGGCACCTTGCGCCACTCTCCACGGATCAGGACCTTGGGACGGGTGTCCTCCTCTGTGGCCGGAGTGGCCATGGAAGGTTGCGCCTTGGCCTCCGGGCCTTTCACGCTTTCCTTGGAGGAGGCATCCTTGCGTTTGAGTGGGGCGGGGGTGGCGTGAACACTCTCCTCAATCCCCAAAAGTGCACCTTCAACTTGGGTGCCGGGGGGGGGGGGGGCGAGGAGGGCAAAAAAGCTCAGTCACACCCTCCAAAACATCACTAGGCGGTTCAATGACCCGCACAGCGTGATCAGCATTAACAATGATCAACACATAGTTGACAAACTGGACTCATTGGGGTAAGCGGAACATTTGAAAAAGAACCCCCGTGATCCACCACCAGGGTTGTGATGTGCAAGCTCTGAAATCCACAAGACCAACCGTCCTTTTGGAATCCCAAGGCCCGGTGCTTGGTGGTTAAGCAAAGCTTCTTGAGCGCCGCTAAGAAAGGATCAAATGAATGGAGCTCAAGGGTTCCGAAAACCAATTTTGAAACGCTCCAAGTACATGTCGTAGAGCTCTTGGTTCAACTAACACAAGATATCCTTGTCCATCAACAAATCTCCCACCCCCCAAAGGAATTGTTTCACTCGGGATGATACCTCGAGTGCGCCTTTTAGAAGTGAGAGGGTCGACGGGGGGCGCACTTGGCAAGGCCTTCCTTCCCTTCACCTTCCTCTGTGGCACAAGGGGGGCACTTGTTACCTTCAGCATCTGCCGTGGCACAAGGGCTCTAGAAGGAGGCGCAAAGAGGTCTACCTCCAAATGAGATGACTCGACCTCTTTTTTTTCTTACCTCCTCACCCGGGGGAAAGGCCAAAAGAGGATTACAAAGGAGGTCCAACTCCTCATAACTAGACACAGGTTGCTTTGGGAAGTGGCCCACAAATGGGCAGATTGGCTACATAACCCCTATCGTCTTGGGGGGTCCCCAATACTTCAGAGCGGGGGACAAAATCACAAATGCGGGCCTATTGGCTACATAACCCCTGCCGTCGGGGGGGGGTCCCCAACACATCAGAGCGGGTGACAAAATCAGAAGGGGCCCAAAAGTGGGCCCGGTGGCTCCTACAATCTGGGGGGTCCCCAATGCTTCACAGCGGGGGACGAAATCACAAGTGGCCCACAAATGGGCGGATTGGCTACATAACTCCTGTCGTCTGGGGGGGTCCCCAACGCTTTAGAGTGGGCAACAAAATCACAAGTGGCCCACATGTGGGCCTAGTGGCTACATAACCCCTACCGTCTGCAGAGGTCCCCAACGCTTCAGAGCGGGGGAAAAAATCAGAAGTGGTCCACAAATGGGCAGATTGGCTACATAACCCCTGCCGTCTGCAGGGTCCCCAGCACGGGACAAAATCAGAAGTGGCGCACAAATGGCCGGATTGGCTACACAACCCCTGCTGCCTCGGGGGTCCCTGACGCTTCAAAGCGGGGAACAAAATCAAAAGTGGCCCACATGTGGGCCTACTGGCGACATGACCCCTGCCGTCTAGGGGGTCCCCAGTGCTTCAGAGCGCGGGACAAAATCAAAAGTGGCCCACATGCGGGCCTAGTGGCTACATAAACCTTGCCGCCTTGGGGGTCCCCGATGCTTCAAAGCGGGGGACAAAATCAGAAGTGGCGCACAAATGGGCAGATTGGCTACATAACCCCTGCCATCCAGGGGGTCCCCAACACTTCAGGGGGGGGACAAAATCAGTAGTGGCCCATGAGTGGGCAGATTGGCTAAATGCATGAACATTTTTCTTAGTAAAAAGACGTGTAATTATTGTTTTTGCGGCAAACGCAAGTAAAAAAAAAGCGTCAATGCATTTTTTTTGCCGTAAGCGCGTGTATAAAAAAATTGTCATGTCGTGTTTTTTTTTTCAGTAAACACGAATACAAAAAATTGTCACGCTGTGCATCCTTTTTTTGCGGTAATGCGTGTATGAGTGTACACGTAACTACCGCACAAAAAAAATCACACGACGTGACGAGTTTTTTGTTACACACATTTACCAAAAAAAAAAATACACGTATCACAACATACACAGAGTCAAAAGGTGGCTACATACCCGCTACATACCCCTTGCCATCTTGAAAACCTAGAAGCAAGCAATGGCAGCAACCCTACCATCTCAGGATCCCTACTAGAAATGGAATTAGTAATGGCGCCAAGGGCTCCACGACTACACTGTCATATATTTCTTAGGCATGTTGCCCATTGTGTCAACTTGGTGAGTTTTCAGGGGTTGGTGCCATTGTTGCCTCATTTGTACCAACTGTGTGTTCTAGAGGTACGGTGATGTGGGGTATATTCCGAAAGCCCTTAAAGAGGCTACGTGGAACACCCGGGTCTGCATGTTGTACAAACGACATGTTTGATATTTTTTGTGTGTTTATTTCGAACACCCGGGTCTGCATGCTGTACTGACGACATGTTTCAGATTTTCGTCCGTTTTGCACGATGCCTGTGTTGCTTGCGTGTTGCTTGCTGCCTCTTTTTGTCAACAGGCAGCTACGATGTCTGCATACAAATTCACTCCACGGGCTGTTGCTTCCCCTAATGCACCACAAAAGCCTTTGGTGCATAAAAGGGCTCACACTGGAGGTGCAGAGGGGGCAGGTGACTCTTGCAAGAGACCACAACCTAAGTTTTTTCGGTTGGGGCCAACCATGAAAGCCGAAGCATTATCACCCCCCTTGGCCAAACGCACCCCATCTCCACTGTCGAAGCCGTTCCCAACAACACAAGACCCACTTTCGAAGAGTATTGTAGAATTGGTTAAAGACGTCGCGGGGGTTGCCTCACCGGTTGTGGGGCCAGGCCCAACACCGAAACCTATAGGCAGATTTTACCGAGCCCTAGGGTCGGGTTGACTCAATCAAGTCACGATTTTTTGACTCACTCATGTCAAGTCACCAGTCACGCCGCTCTAGTCGACTGAGTCAAGTCATGATGTCGCGCGGTGACAAAAGAGCCCTGTACAGCCGGTTCGCAGCAACCTGCATGCACCCACAAGGAACACCAGATCCACCGCAGAGGCCACTTCTTTTGCACGTCAATTTCGGGATTGTAAAGACCACCCCACGAAGGCTTCACGGCATGAGTTTCTGGCCACATGCATTGATGTTGATGTGGAGAAAAACGTCAAGCATGCACATTGGCACAATTACACTACAAAGAGGGGGCATTGGACAACTTATTTGTACCGTGGGGCACGCCGACAAACCTGCAAAACCTAATGTCTCCACTGCTTCAAAATATCACTAACAGTTGTGCAGTCTATGGCCAATTTCCTGCTCTGTGCTCAAAAATGTAACCACCTACCCCCCCCCCCCCCATAAGCCAGACAATTCTGAAACGACCTTTGCTCACAGATGTCAACAAGTATACACATACCCCCCAGAGGGAACGAAATGTTTGCACATTGGACCAAAAGGTCAGAAAACCAAGGAAAAGTGCCAAAACCCACCACACTGGCACATTATAAATATCCCCGAGAGAGACAGAGAGAGAGAGAGAGAGAGAGAGAGAGAGAGAGAGAGAGAGCGAGAGCGAGAGTGAGAGTGAGAGCAAGTGGGGGGGGGGGGGGGGGAGAGAGAGAGAGAGAGAGAGAGAGAGAGAGAGAGAGAGAGAGAGAGAGAGAGAGAGAGAGAGAGAGAGAGAGAGAGAGAGAGAGAGAGAGAGCTTCTGTCACTGAACACAACAAATTCTTCGTTGGCATTCGAGATCTGGGCATTGAAAAACATACTAACTCACAGACCTTTTTTCAAATTCAACGTCCCTTTGGCATGAAACCATTCCACCTTGACCTCCCTTCACTCCCCACGCACCCTCTCAAATACCTGCCCCCTATATGTGGGATGGGTTGGATTTTTCCTTCCACCAAAGAAAAGCAACTTGCCCCTGCCTTGCCTCAGACAACTCCCTTCTCGTGGAGGGACCTGCTTCCTCCCTCTCTCCCTTCACCTCCCTCTTCCTGTCGCTTCCATCAGGTTGGCGTGGGCCATCACCCGATTCAACACATAGGCGGACTCAAGTACCAACCATACATTCAACCCCCACAACGCACCTACAACAGCCCTTGACCTGGCCTGAACAATTCCTTCAGGTCTGGCTTCTTGGGGAGGGTTGCGGGTATCTGGGATCCCTGCAGGGAGTGGGTACGGGATCAGAACATACAGCACCATTCATCGGACACAATGCAACAGTGGCAAACCAGACTGTCTGCCGATGGGCCTCTGTGAGAACAATAGGTGAAATACCAGACCCAAGGAAGGGGCTTCCGAGAGGACACGGGCACCATTAGTGAAGACATACTGAGAGCGATGTGCTGGCCCCCGCAAAGATACAGCCCGTGGCCACCCCTACAACGGCAAGGGCCGCCCCCAGGATATGGCGGAAGGCGGAGGCCTGTGCAGGGTCGGGGATGTGGATGTTGATGAGGCCGGAGGTGACGCCGCGTGCGGGATGCCGTTGCACGCGTTCGCTGCAGGCGCAGGTTTCGGGCCGTCCGGTCATAGCAGAACGCCACCTGCCGCAGGTCCCGGCAGTACTTAAAGCACGCGTACTCGTCCGGGAGGCCATCGGTTTGGTAGACCGGGTCTGCGCAGAGGTGCAGACCTATCTGCCACCCCAGCGCACGCGATTGGGTCCGGCCGGTGGACGCTGCGGCCGTCGTGAGCGCAACGCTCTTCGCCCGCTCCGGATGCGGCTCCGTGTCGTGGTCATGCACCATGACGCACTGCGGGACGATGCCCTCGAACTGGAGTATCCCGGGCTCGAACGCGCCAACGCTCGACACGTTGTGCCCGGGTTCCGCCGCGACGTATGGGCACCGCAGTGGTGGAGGCGGGCGGTTGTTGAAGTGCTCGGAGAGGAGCCAGGCTTCAGCCTCGAAGCCACGCTCTGTCACGTTGTGGATCCCGATCTTGTACATCCAGCCCAGGCCCCAGTGCCACTCCCCAGCGTCCCTAGTCTGAGGAAGAGATTGTGCCAAAGAGGGCTTGACTCAGGGTGGTTGGAAGGGTCCGAGGGGGGGGGGGGTCAGACCCCCCCCCCCAGGAGATGCTGAGTTGTTAAGCAAAACTCTGGCCGCCAGTTGGGGAGGGATTGCCCGCATTGGTACGCACCTGCCATCCGTCCGGCCCTGCGGACTGGCATGTGACCCGGTAATCCACGTGGTGTTCGCTGTCGCCCCAAACCTCAGCCCCGTACGCCGGCATCTGGAGCCGGAACGCCACCGCGTTATGGCTCCCCTGCTGCAGGGAGAAGGACAAGCTCCAGCTGCAGTTGCCTTCATCCCAGACGCTGCAATGCTCCTTCACCAGGATCAGAATCTCACAGGTGTCGGTCACCGATATGGGCGTGGCTGCGGGGTCGATGCAGGGGCTGGAGGTGTAGCAGGCATCCAGCGTCCCGAACGCGACACAGTGCTTGCGCCTGTTGCAAGCGGCGGACAGCCCCGAGCGGCCGAGATCCAGGTAGAAGATGAAGAACTCTTTGGACAGGAGGGCATACAGCCCAAAAGCGAGGCTGAGGGTAACCATCAAGATGCCGGTCCAGAACCACTCCCTCCGGGGGAGGGGCATGGGGCTGAATCCCTCAGGGGCTGTGTCACATTGGTTGGGGGAGTTCTGCAACAACAGAGACAGAGGTGAGAGACAGAAAAAGGGAGATGGGGGGGCACGGCAGAGATGGAGGGAAGGGCAGTGAGAGCAAGGGAGAGAAACCAAGACAGAGGGGGGGAGGCAAAATGAGAGAGCAACAGAGACAAACAGAGGGCGAAAAAGGGCGGACAGAGAGCGAGAGAGGGACAAAGAGAGGAAGGGACGGGGGGCGGGGAAGAGAGAGGGACAAAGAGAGGACAGACAGGGAGAGAGAAAGGGAGAAAGCGAAAGGAGGAAGATGGGACTTTGTAGAAAATTGAGAACTAAGCTAAGAAACTCACGGAATTTCAACCAAACACACCAGGTGCACCACCACATCAAACCCTTTGACACTCATCTGCTGATGGCGTTATCCTTTGGTGGTTTCTGCTCCCTCATCGATCCGTTGTGGCATCCTCTTCACCTCTGTTTCACAGCAGCTCATCCCAAGAGCCTTTACTCCGAACACAATTCCTTGTTCCTCCTTCCCATCCCAAGAGCCTTTACTCCAAACACAATTCCTTGTTCCTCCTTCCGAGGTACTACCAGACATCCAGTGCAGTACAAAAAAGCAGGCGACTAGTTGCCACCATTCATAACAGGGAGGTGACAACAGAAGGACGTCTAAATTCTGAGGTGGTGCATGCATGACCTTCTTGAAAGCTCAGAACCAAACAAAAATCTGTTCCTGAATATCAACTGCACATGCCTGTTCCACTTGCAGTGTTGAGGGGTGGGATGGGGCAGAGAAGGCTGCATGTCTTCACGTTCTGCACCTGAAAGCAAACCACACTCCATTTCGTAATGAAAAGTCAGTTTTCCAGGTATAACTGCAGCCGTATGGACGGGGAACAACAGCCTGTTTTGCCCAGGTCAGCCATGCTTTCGCAATGACACCCACACCTCTGGTGCCTGTCAGAACAAGGGACGTGCCTCATTTGCCTGGGACGCTGAAAAGAGCTCATTAGAAAAGTGGAGGAGGCACCCGCCATCATATTTCCAGGGCTTCGGGGGATTTGCAGGGGGAAGAAGGGGTGGGGCGTGAGTAGCATAGTGCACCCGGTGCACAATGGTGGACAACCACTGTGCACCACCAAAATAGCATTGTGCACCAGGTGGCAAGGCTGAGGTAAACGGGTGTCACGGACCCCGGTGACACCCGGACACCCTGAAGGGTGTTTTTTCTTTAAAAATACCGTTTTTTTGTGTTTTTTTTGTTTTTTTCACCCAAAATGTTGTTTTTCTACATCCCTATGACCTCAAATGCATTTCCTAGGGCAATTAACATGTTTTTTAAGGGTTCATAGCATGGTGTCACTCAACAGCTCAACCAATCAACAACACAAAACAGAAAGAAAACACTGTGTTGCTGATTGGTTGCTTCGGCCTTGTGACCCGAAGTGGCGTTTTCCCACCATTTTCAATCGTTAGTTTGGTGTGTGCTGCTAGTTGTGCATTGACATATTCATGTATCACGGCAGTTAGGGTGTTTTTTAGGTGGGTTTGCCCAAGGACTGCCGGCTGAACGTTATTTCCGTTTGCGCTATTATTTCCTGTTGTGCTCTGGATGGTCACTGCTATTTCCTGTTGTGCTTTGGATGGTCACTGTTATTTCCTGTTGTGCTCTGGATGGTCACTGTTATTTCCTGGTGTGCTCCGGATGGCCACTGTTATTTCTTGGTGTGCTCTGGATGGTCACTGTTATTTCCTGGTGTGGTCCGGATGGCCGCTGTTATTTCTTGGTGTGCTCTGGATGGTTACTGTTATTTCCTGGTGTGCTCTGGATGGTTATTGTTATTTCTTGGTGTGCTCTGGATGGTTATTGTTATTTCTTGGTGTGCTCTGGATGGTTATTGTTATTTCTTGGTGTGCTCTGGATGGTCACTGTTATTTCCTGGTGTGGTCCGGATGGCCACTGTTATTTCTTGGTGTGCTCCCGATGGCCACTGTTATTTCCTGGTGTGCTCTGGATGGCCACTGTTATTTCCTGGTGTGCTCTGGATGGTCACTGTTATTTCCTGGTGTGCTCTGGATGGTTATTGTTATTTCTTGGTGTGCTCTGGATGGTTACTGTTATTTCTTGGTGTGCTCTGGATGGTTATTGTTATTTCTTGGTGTGCTCTGGATGGTTATTGTTATTTCCTGGTGTGCTCTGGATGGTCACGATTATTTCCTGGTGTGCTCTGGATGGTCACCGTTATTTCCTATGGTGCTCTGGATGGTTATTGTTATTTGTTGGTGTGCTCTGGATGGTCACTGTTATTTCTTGATGTGCTCTAGATGGTCACTGTTATTTCCTGTTGTGCTCCGGATGGTCACGATTATTTCCTGGTGTGCTCTGGATGGTCACCGTTATTTCCTATTGTGCTCTGGATGGTTATTGTTATTTCCTGGTGTGCTCCGGATGGTCACGATTATTTCCTGGTGTGCTCTAGATGGTCACCGTTATTTCCTATTGTGCTCTGGATGGTTATTGTTATTTCTTGGTGTGCTCTGGATGGTCACTGTTATTTCTTGGTGTGCTCTAGATGGTCACTGTTATTTCCTGTTGTGCTCTGGATGGTCACGATTATCTCCTGGTGTGCTCTGGATGGTCACCGTTATTTCCTATTGTGCTCTGGATGGTTATTGTTATTTGTTGGTGTGCTCTGGATGGTCACTGTTATTTCTTGGTGTGCTCTAGATGGTCACTGTTATTTCCTGTTGTGCTCTGGATGGTCACGATTATTTCCTGGTGTGCTCTGGATGGTCACCGTTATTTCCTATTGTGCTCTGGATGGTTATTGTTATTTCCTGGTGTGCTCCGGATGGTCACGATTATTTCTTGGTGTGCTCTGGATGGTCACCGTTATTTCCTATTGTGCTCTGGATGGTTATTGTTATTTCTTGGTGTGCTCTGGATGGTCACTGTTATTTCTTGGTGTGCTCTGGATGGTCACTGTTATTTCCTGTTGTGCTCTGGATGGTCACGATTATCTCCTGGTGTGCTCTGGATGGTCACCGTTATTTCCTATTGTGCTCTGGATGGTTATTGTTATTTCCTGGTGTGCTATGGATGGTTATTGTTATTTCCTGGTGTGCTCTGGATAGTCACCGTTGTTCCCTGCTTCGTGCACAAGCAAGACAGGTCACGCATACAAACACAAGGCGAAGCATGGAAACTGCACCGATAAAAAAAAAACATTGTGCGCGGGCGCACCTGCCCGGCTGCTGCCACAGCTAACAACACACATGTAGCAGTGGAACTTGTGTTGTACATCAACAGTACCACAAAGTTCATGGGTCTGCTTGCCACGGCAGACACATTTCTTAAGGTGCCCTCCAAACTCACTATCGCAAGCACCGCAAACGCGGTTGGCACCGGCAAGACCACTGGGGATGGATGGTGCTCCGCGGGGTTTTGCAGCAACGGTGGCATTACGGGGGGCTACCGTGTTCAGGTCGGTAGTGAAGCGCCAGCCGTCGTGGGCACCATTGCGCTTGGCCTCCCGGCTGACTTGGGCGTCATGCAACTTGACACCCTGCTCCCCTAGGTAACGAGCGGCGGCCGAGACGGATTTGTGGAAGGACCACTCGGCGCCCTCGACGTCTTTCTTCACCCAGACGCCGGGCATCAACAAAACATACGCTAGCAAGAAGGGGAAACAACGGACATGTTCTACGTATTTGCAATGCACATCCCACATCCTATGTCCCACATCCCATACCAGACATCCCTAAGCCCACATCCCATCTACTTTCTTTTTGTCACCTCCTTTGCACCTCTATCTGCTATGTGATCGCCGATTGCACGTATACATGCCATGACATATGGACGTAACATCCCAAATCCCACATCTCCTATATATGTGTGGCCCCCATTACACCTCTATTTGCCATTTCATCATAGATTTGCATGCACAATTGCACATGTGTGTTCCCCATTGTAGAACTACTTGGTACGTCATGCATGAGGGAAAAAAACAAAAAAACTCTCTGCCAGAAGAGGTCGGAGAAACAAGGAATGCCCAAAATATTCAAAAATCAATGGTTCCTTGGTACCACAAGATGCGTTTGTACCTGATACCACCATGAAAAAACAAAAAAACACCAAAAAACATGAAAAAAAACCAACCCACGGCCAAAAACGGCCAAAAGCGGTCAAAAAAACAAAAAAACACAAAAAACGCGTTTTTTTTTGTAAAACACCCGACTCCGCACCCACTTAGCTCACCCTTGGCAGGTGCACAGTGCTTCATGACCATTGTGCACCACCAATCTAGCAATGTGCACCCAGTGCAGAATAGTGCACAACCATTGCGGAACACAAATATAGCGTCCTGCACCCGGTGTACAATGGTAGGCAACCATTGTGCACCACCAAAACAGCGTTGCGCACCACTGGTGTAGTGTTGTGCACCTGGTGCACAATGGTGCACGGCCATTGTGCCCCACCAATCTAGCATCCTGCATCCAGTGTACAATGGTGGACAACCATTGTGCACCACCAATATAGCGTTGTGCACCCGGTGCAAAATGGTGCATGACCATTGTGCACCACCAATGTAGCGTTGTGCACACAAGGCACAATGGTTCACAGCCATCGTGTGAGACCAATATAGCACACATGGTGCGGGACCATTGTGCACCACAAATATGGTGTTGTGCACAATGGTGCACAGCCATTCTGTGCTACCCAATATAGCGTTCCACACCTAGTGCGCAGCGGTGCACAAGCATGGTTGACCACCAATATAGTGTTGTGCACACGGTGAACAATGGTGCATGACCATTGTGCACCACTGGAATAGCATGGTGCACCCTGTGCACAATGATGCACGACCATCATGCAACACCAATATAGCGTTGTGCACATGGTGCGGGACCATTGTGCACCATCAACAGAGCATTGTGCACCCGGTCCACAATGGTGGACAATCATTGTGCACCCGGTGCACAATGGTGGACAACCAGTGTGCACCCGGTGCACAATGGTGCATGACCAGTGTGCACCACCAATGTAGCCTTGTGCACACAAGGCACAATGGTCCACAACCATCGTGTGAGACCAATATAGCAATGTGCATCCGGTGCACAATTGTGCACGGCCTTTCTATGCTGCCCAATATAGCATTCCACACCTAGTGCGCGGTGGTGCACAAGCACGGTGGGCCACCAATATAGCGTTGTGCACCCGGTGAACAATGGTGCATGACCATTGTGCACCACTGATATGGCATTGTGCCCCCGGTGCACAATGGTGCATGACCATCGTGGGAGACCAATATAGCGTTGTGCACCTGGTGCACAAGAGTGCTTGACTATTTGTGCAACATTGTGCACCACCAATGTAGCATTGTGTACCGGTTGCACAATGGTGCACACCATTTTGTGCAACCCAATGTAGTTTTCTACACCTAGTGCACAGTGGTCCACAACCACGGTTGACCACCAATATAGCGGTGTGCACCCTGTGAACAATGGTGCATGATCATTGTGCACCACTGATATAGCATGGTGCATTTGGTGCATGATGATGCACGACCATCATGCGAGACCAATGTAGCGTTGCGCACATGATGCGGGACCATTGTGCACCACCAAAATAGCGTTGTGCACCCGGTGCACAATGGTGTAGGACCATGGTGCATTACCAATACAGCATTGTGTACCCAATGCACAATGGTGCTCGACCATTGTGAGCCACCAATATAGCGTCCTGCACCCGGTGTACAGTGGTAGACAACCATTGTGCACCACCAAATAGCGTTGTGCACCCGGTGCACAATGGTGTAGCACCATGGTGCATTACCAATACAGCATTGTGTACCCAATGCACAATGGTGCTCGACCATTGTGAGCCACCAATATAGCGTCCTGCGCCTGGTGTACAGTGGCAGACAACCATTGTGCACCACCAAAATGGCATTGTGCACCCGGTGTACAATGGTGGACAACAATTTTGCACCACCAATGTAGTGTTGTGCACCCGGTGCACAATGGTGCATGACCATTGTGGAACACCAACGTGACGCGTGCACCTAGTGCAGAATGGTGCTGAACCATTGTGCAACACCAATATAGCAATGTGCACACGGTGCACAATGGTGCACGACCATTGTGCCCCACCAATGTAGCCTTGTGCACACAAGGCACAGTGGTCCACAACTATCGTGTGAGACCAATATAGCAACGTGCACCCGTTGCACAATGGTGCACAACCATTCTATGCTACCCAAGACGGTTTTCTACACCTAGTGCGCAGTGGTGCACAAGCATGGTTGACCACCAATATGGCGTTGTGCACCTGGTGAACAATGGTGCATGACCAAAGAAGAGATCGCAAGGAGGAAGAGACTCCCACACACGCACCCGCACATGCCCAACCATCAATCCAATGTGTCCAACAAGACAAGCAAGATGTTGGAGATCCAAAATTGAGGTATGGTGGAGAATTGTACCGGGACCTCAAAGTGAGAAGTCTACTTTATTGGCGAATGCACTACATGGAACGTGTGGTGAAAGAGTGGCACTTTCAGTTCCGGTGGAGCACCTATCGACAGAAGAGGGTGCAAGCATGATTATTGAAGTGTTGAGAGATTTCTTTGAAGGTAAATATGGTTCCAACAAATTGAAGGCCATTACACAATTTGTCAAACTTCACCGAGGTAGTCCAATGGATGAATACATTTTCAGTCCCAAGTGACAATTGTTTATCAATTTGACTTGGAATTCACCCGCCCCAAGATGTGGTTGCGGCGATTTTGATAATGAACTGTGATTTGAGTGACAATTAAAAATCCAATACTCTTGCTATTGCACATGGTCAATCGAGTGTGCCACCGATTTGTGGAGCTTTGAGGCAAATTTCGCAAGTGAGAGTTGAACAAGAGCCCTCTTTGCTAAATTTGCATGGTGAAGACACTCAGAAATTGGTGGACTCCCAAGGGAATCTGGTCATGAATATTCTTGGACATCAACAAAATAATGGAAAAGGAGGTTCTAAGTGGGCGAGCATCAAATGTTTCCGATGTGGTGGTATGGGACACATGGCGACAAATTGCAAGCCCAAGGTGGTACAAAATAATGCTAATGTGGTGATTGCCAGTGCAATTGCTTTGTTGGATTTGGCTCATGATGCACATGCTTGTGGAGTGCTTGACATTGCATGTTCATCAAATGTGTGTGGAGAACCACAGATAGGACCTCATGTGTTCCTCACAAGAGTGACAATGGGAATCCCTGATTGCATCTTCCAAGGAGCTCATGTTTATCATTGGATGTGCCTCTACCACCAAGGAGTTGATCTTGTGCACATTCCCAATTCTAATGTTTTATGGAGCTTCATCAACCGTCGTGCTATCTTTTCTTTTGTTGTGATATCTTTCACCACTACACCCAAGGACAAATCATGATTCAAATCACCATCCAATAATTCATTCCCCATGGCACCATCCATGGGGTCGCACCATCATTTTTGACCCAAAGGCAACAAGAGATGAGAGAGTGTCAATAGTGCTTTATGTTTCCAAGGGTGTGGCGAGCATCAAGATCCCGGGAACTACCAAAAAGCTGTGGATCTGTGGGCCTTGCCAACCACAATGGCACAACTGATTTCACCACATCAAATTTGAATTTTCAATGGAATCCTTTTCAAAACCACATGCAATTGCCCAATCTCAGTTGATTTGAGTGCATTTCCATCACCAAATGTAAATTCCTTGTTTGAGCACGCTACCACATCCCATTGCGTTTTGGTGGCATCCATGAAGGTTTTCAAATGCCAATTTGGGAATGGACCTGGGTTTATGAACTTGGTTCCAATTCTCCATGTTCTCGACCTCTTGTCCAATGTGACGGACAGATAGGGCCCCCCTCGCGTGGGGACCTGTAGCAAAGAGTCCCCCCCCCCCACACACACACAAACCGCAACAGAGCGATCATGCAAAACAACTTGTGTGTAGCTGGCGCAAACTAGTCAGACACAGAGCAGACACAGAGTGTGGTACATCCCTGAATCCTACGGCCCTCCGCTGTGAATGCCCATCAATCTTGAGTGCCTATGGAGAACACTGTGTTAGTTGACACTGCATCTCATCTGTATGCAGCGCATTCACGCTGCATGTAGCAGGAAAGAAAGATCACTACACCCTACACTACACTACTTCACTACACGCATCTTTTCCTCAAGGAAAAATGTACACCTACTGTTTTTTTTCGTGCAACACACTACACCCCCCCCTCTAGTGGGTGGAAAAAGAACCCCCAACAAGAATCACCCCCCACAAAAGGGCTACCTATCTAGTGTTGTCTTGGGGGAACAAAAGAGATCACATTGGCTACATAACCCCTACTTTCTCGGGTGTCCTCAACACTCAGTGTAGAGACCAAATTAGAAATTAGGGCTACCTAACCTTGCCGTCTCGGCCGGCAAAGTGGCTACATCGCCTCAATGCCCATTGCGAAGAGAGAATCAGAAGTGGCTACATAACCCCTGCCTCTCGGGAGTCCCCAACGCTCAGCAAAGAGACAAAATCAGAACCAGAGGGGGGGTAAGAAAAAAGCTCTCCCCCGTGGTGGCACTTTTGCAAGGAACATACTACCCACCCCTGTGGTGGTGGTGGGGGGGGGGTATTTTTCCCATAACTATGCAATTATGCGTGGATGGTTGCTGAAAATTCTTGTTCATTCACCTCCAGTCCCGCACCATCCTTACCCAACCCCCAACAAATACCCACACTCATAAAGAACACATATCACACATATCACACAAAGCATATGACATCAAAATTGTGTAATCACAACACAGGGGGTTTGTTGGCTGCATACTTTGTTTGAAAGACAACGCACTACGTCGCCTAGGGGGCTAGAGGAGGGAAAGCGATGACTTGGCATATGCGCGGCACCATGGAAAGTGCAAGAGGGAGTGATGTGGAGGTGATTGTTCCCGGAATTGAATGAAGACACCAAAGCGCACCATTCCTTTGCACAAGGCTTAGGTCCAATTGCACGCTTCAACGATGCTTTTGGTGCCTTCTTCCAGGCCTTGCGAGGCGGCACTAAGGGGTCATCACGGAATGATGATGACCCAGAACTCAGTGAGATGACAAATAAGAGGAGCAGGTTTAGCAGAAATGTGGATCCTCACACTCGCAGCCTGAGACATCTCAGGCCCCTGTTTAGTGCCAGCTTGCTCGGCATACTTTTGCTCCCGCGCCTTTGCTTCACCTCATAACAATTGCTGCATGCTGCGCATGTCCTCTTGCCATGCTTTAACAAAAAAACTGAGACGGTCAAAAATGAGGAAACACAAACTTCCAAGTGGTGTTGTCAATGGTTCCCTGTATTTGGCTCACTTTGTTTGTTTCCTTGACCGGGGCTAGTTGTTTAACAGAGGGTCGGAGAAGGGGTCGAGAGTGGGGAGAAGGGTTTTAAGGGGCAGGTTGGCCTTTGACGGACTGATAGGGTCCCCCTTGTGTGGGGACCCGTAGCAAAGAGTGTACCCCCCCCCCCCCACACACACACACACCGCAACAGAGCGATCGTGCACAGCATGTTGTGTGTAGCTGGGGCAAACTGATCAGACACAGACTGATCAGACACAGAGCAGCCACAGAGCAGACACAGAGTGGGGTACATCCCTGAATCCTATGGTCCTGTGCTGCGAATGTTAATCAATCTTGGGTGCCTATAGAGAACACTGTGTCAGTTGACACCGCATCTCATCACTATGCAGCGCATTCACACTGCATGAAGCAGGAAAAAAAGATCACTACACGGGCATATTTTCCTGAAGGAAAACTGTACACATGCAGTTTTTTCCTGCAATACACTACACCACCCCCCATCTCGGTAGTGCGTGGAAAAAGAACACCCAGCAAGAAATGATTTTTCCACCCACTCCCCTTGAGAAATGGCTGCCTAACTAGTGCCGCCTACTACACAACCCCTGCTGTCTGTGCCGTCTCAAGGTCCGGATGCTTAGCGGGGGACAAAACCAGAAGTGCTACCTAACCCCTACCATCTCGGGGGGCCAAAAGAGGGCAAAGTGGCAACATCACCCCGACCCCCTGGGTCCCACAACGCTCAATGCAGGGACAGAGTCAGAAGTGGCTACCTGCAGGAACAGAATCAGAAGTGGCTGCCTGACCGGTGCCGTCTCAGTAGCCCAGAAATCGGCAACGTGGCTACATCACCCTTGCCATCTCCGGGGGCCCAAACACTCAACGCAAGGACAAAATCAGAAAAGGCTACCTAACCCGACCGTGTCGGGTGCCCCCAAAAGAGCAAAATGGCAACATAACCCTTGCCGTCTCTGGGTCCCCAACACTCAGCGCGGGGACGGAATCAGAACTTGCTACGTGACCTGTGCCATCTCGGGGGCCCAAAGTGGGCAAAGTGGCAACATCAACCCTGCAGCTCTGGGGTCCCCAGGGCTCGGCGCGGGCAGAGAATCAGAAACGGCTAACTAACCCCTGCCATCTCAGGGCCTACAAGAGATCAGAGTGCCTACATTGAACCCTACTATCTCCAACACTCAGCGCAAGGACAAAATCAGAAAAGGCTACCTGACCCCTGCCATCTTGGGGAGCCAAAAATGAGCAAAGTGACGACATCAACCCTGCCGTCTCAGGGATCCCCACTGCTCAGCGCGGGGACAGAATCAGAAGCTGATCCCTAACCCTACCGTCTCGGGGGGGCACAAGAGAAAGGAGCTACATCACCCCTGACGCCTTGGGGGTCCCTAACGCTCATTGCGGGGACTAAATTAGAAGTGCCTACCAAACTCCTGCCGTCTCGGGGGCCCAAAAGTGGGCAAAGTGGCTACATCATCCCTTATGTCTCCGAGGTCCCCAACGCTCAGCGCGGGGACAAGATCAGAAGTTGCTATCTAGCCCCTGCTGACTCGGGGGCCCAAAAGTGGGTAAAGTGGCTACATCAGCCCTGCCATCTCAGGGTCCCCTATTCTCAGCGTGGGGACAAAATCAAAAGTGGCAACCTAATCCCTGCCGTCTCGAGGGCCCAAAAGTGGGCAAAATGGCTACATCCATGCCATCTCGGGGTCCCCAACGCTCAGCACCGGACAGAAAAGAGGCTACCTAACCCTTGCCATCTTGGGGGGCCAAAAGTGGGCAAAGTGGCTACATCACCCCTCCCATCTCGGGGTCCCCAAAGCTCAGTGTGGGGACAGAATCAGAAGTGGCTACCTAACCCCTGCCGTCTCTCGAAGCCGCGTCAGCCAAAGGGCACATCTATGCGTCCTGTTGAACGGATCCGCTTGGGGGGGATACCAGCAAATCCGACAATTTGTTCGGCAGCTGCAATGTCGACCACATGTGTTGACAGAATTTCACTGACAGCAATCAGCCCCTGCACAGACAGAAGGAACAGAAGTGGTCTTGGGGTGCCCAAGAACAAGCTGCCCTCAAACATGTCCAAAGAATAATGTCCGAATGCGTTGTTCGTGGACTGCCCCCATGGTTCATTGACCCTAACCACTGATGCCAGCAATTTTGGTTCCTACTGCGGTGGCTGAAGCTCAAATTCACCTCCTCACAGCACAGGCCAACCCCTCAATCTCACCAGAGCCCCGCCCTGGCCCACGGCCTCATCACAGCCCTGCCCCTGGCCCTCACAACCACCAACTCTCTGGTGCTAAATCCAAAGCACATGAGCCCAAGCAAAATCGAAACATGCATATTCAGGCACCCGTAATGTCTCCACTTTACAGCAGTTAAATAGCAGGGCTGCGTACACACACCAATTGGACACACTGACCATAATGGAAAAGCTATGGTATAGTGAGCCTGCAGGCAGAACACCCTGCTGCAGCAGCAACCATGGCACAGCGGATCAATTCTTGTAACCTCCCCCATGGGAAGAACAAGGACAGGGGGTCTGGCATGTTGATGGAGTGCAGGCCTGTGAGACTGCGGACAACTGCAGTCTGCCGTGGACCACGGCGGCCGTACCATTTATATAGGTAATGCCCCTGGGGTGTTGACGTTGGGTTTGGGCCACTTTCAAACCCAAACCGGCCCGAGAAGAGTAAGGGGTGCCTGTAACGCTGGTGCGACCGCATTCCGTAAATCCCCAACGAGGACCGGCAGACGTCAGGGTGCGGAAGCAGTGGGGGGTGGGGGGCCAAACAGGGTATATTCGGGACGAAGATGTTTGCCCCTAACCCCCTGATGTGCACCAGTGCACCCAGGGCAGTTCCTAGTGTAAACTGTAATATCTCTCTGGGACATCAAGAAGGTGCCAACACGGAGCAAATTCGCATTTCAGCAGGGTTTTCTCAACTTTTGGTCTAATGCACCAAAATGTCTTTACCCCGGGGGGGGGGGGGTGTATGCTTTTTGAAATCTGTGCGAAACGGCCGGTTCAGAAATGTATGGGTTGGGGGGGGGGGGTACATGGTCACAATTTTGAGCATATGGAGCTGTACAACTTTCCGTGAAATTCTAAAGTAGTACAGGAACTGGGTCTTGCAAATTTCGCGACGCGACCCACAGTATGGTACAAAATATCTTGTTTGATGCCCCCGTTTTCTGGTGTACTTCTGGCGACCTGCATGTTTCACATTTTGCTCCAAATCCACGTCGATGCAGGTTGCCAGAAATTCATGCTGAGCAGCCTTGTTGGGGTGCACTTTACGATCCCAAAAGTGGGTTGCAAAAGCAGCGGCCTCTGCAGTGGACAGAATCTGGTGTTCCTCGTGGGTGCATGCAGGTTGCTGTGAACCGACTACACGAGGCTTCTGGGCTGGCTTGGCAGGACGCCGAGTCACACGCACGCACTCTGCACCCTCAGAGCGAGCCCTGTTGCACACCAAAGGCTTCTGTGGTGCATCTGGGGAAGCAACAGCACGTTGCGTGAATTCGTATACAGACATAGTAGCTGCCTGTTGACAAAAAGAGGCAGCAGGCAGCACACACGCCATCCAAAACGGACGAAAATCTCAAACATGCTGTCAGTACAGCATGCAGACCCGGGAGTTCCAAATGGCCCTTTTGAAGGGCTTTCCGAATATACCCCACATACCCCCCCCCTTTGGGACACTCAGCGGGCACAAAGGCACCAACCCCTGAAAACGCTCCGTGTTGGCACCAAACGCGGTGTCCCAGAGAGATAAGGGAGGGAGGCGTCATCGCACCACATGACCCGTGACATGTTGCAGCCATGCCACAGCCTTGGGCACGTGCTTTAGGAGCGCACGTAGCACCGCTCTTCACCAGGGCTTACCTGTCGGTCACCCTCTAACAGGCATTCAGCGTGGGGTGCCCTTTCAGGCCATCTCTCATAAACACGAAGCATGGTTGCGTAATAACAGCCCTGCTCGATACCAATCCAGCACCCCCGTGTTCCCAAAGGGTCGGCCACCTCAAAAGTAAGCGGGTCTGACTGTTTGCCACTTTTGCAAATTGGGCAGGTCCAAATGCATTGCTCGTGGCACCTCCGAGCCAGCATAGGGGCATTTCATACACCCGCTGAGTCTGCGCCTGCGCATTGAATGGCAGCAACTCAGCATCGCAGCAAGTGGCCAATGAGCCGTTGCTGCTGCTGCTGTTTGCATGGGCTGAGGCAAAGCTGGGAAACAGTTGTACAACCTCAAGCCTCACTGCCCACCACCGGACTGCATTGTCACCCATGGGCCTGCGCGGCGGTGCCCTGAGGCACTGGTAAATTGCAGCGCCTCACGTTCTCATAAATGGTGGCTCAATGGTGCCGTCAATTTCGCCGCCAGCCCGGGCATACAAGTCAATGCCCCCTTCAAGGAACTGCATCTTAGTCCTGAGCAAAAAGAGTGAAGGGAGAAGAGAGGGACGAATGAATGGACAGATGGACAGACGGTGCCTCTGTCCTCAAGGGGGAGGTGTGGAATGCCACCACCCCCAACTATCGCTCAAAACCCGGGGGGGGGGGGGGGCTTGGGCCAAAGATGACCAGGGGTTGGGGGCAGGTTGCGGGTGGGGGGGGGAGGTCCTGGTTTGGTTTGGTCTGGTTTGGTTGCAGCGCACGGTTCTGGCAGCATGGCCCTCCTCTCCCCTGAGGGCTTATACCGCACAAGGGGTCTTGGTGGGGGTCCTAGTCCTTGCAACCCATGCCCCTTGTAGTGCTGGGTCCCCACACCCCAACGCACATGCCCCCATGCATGGGCAACCACATGCCCCCAGGGCAGGCCCCCACCTCCCAAACTAAAACCTCTACCACTGGCCCCTCACCCCTTTGCACAAGCCTCCTCTGTGCCCCACCCAGCCCCCCAACTCCCTTGCCTACTGCAGGTTCCGCTGCCGAGATCCCTAGGCCAGCGAGCTAGGGCCATACTGATATGGCCAATCAAGGGGCCAAGGCCTAGCTAGTATCCTAGCAGGTGGCCCCTCCCCTCTCCCCATGCTCCCCCTCCCCATGGGGTTAGGATGCATGGTGCGCTCATTTCTCCTGTCCGTGGTTGGTGCGGCGATGATGGTGTGTTTCGCCAGGAATTATGGTTGGTTCGACTGCTCGGGGTGCGTAGGCTGGCATGAACTTATCTTTACGTTTGTGGTGTGGAGGCCTCATTGTTGAGGGTTAGGTCCGGCGGGGAATGTGGCGTGGCCCTGGTTTGTGTGGACTTAGGTGTCTTGTGGTGGAGCCGGTTGTCATCAGTGGCTTCCCGTCTAATTATTCTGTGGTTTGTCCTTCCCGTGTGAGTTGCTATGGTGATGCTGGGCCGGTCTCGGGGAATTCGTTGGAGGCTTCTGCAGCAATGGGGCGGGCCTGTATGGTGGACGTGATGGTGTCATGGCACACTGTGCCTCAGGCACTGCCCTAGCCAAGCACCTTGTGCCTCGGTTGCCACTTTGCCCAAGAACACCATGCCTAAGCCACTATTGTGCCCAAGCACACTGTGCCTTGGGCACCACTCTACCTCTACGCCCGCACACTACGCATGTGGCATTGCTTTATGTGAGCACACTACGCCTCGAGCACACTATGCATCATTCGCCGCACCACCCAAGCATACTATGCCTCAAGTAGCACTCTGCACTTGCACACTGCACCTTAGGTAGCGCTTAGCAACTATGCCTCATGCACTGTTGTTACCCAAGCACAATGTACCTCGGACACATCTACCCAAGCACATTACACTACCCAAGCACACCACACCTTAGGCACTCCCTTGGCCTAGAATGCTGGCCTCGGTTACCCCTTTGCGCCCCCCACACATTGTGCCTCAAGTATCGATTTGCCCTAGCACACTAGGTGTTATACCCTGTTGTGCGCAAGAACACTACACCCCAAGCATCCCTCTTCCCAAGCACATTGTGCCTTGGGGACTCTTCCCGAGCAAATTGCACCTCGGGCGTCGCCCCTAGTGGCCCAAATTAAACCCAATATATTTAATATCTGGCCAAAAATTAACACGTTAATCTCAAGTTTCAATTTGGGGGGGGGGGTTAGGGGGTTTGCCGTGAAAATTATGACCCCCATGGGTTGCCTTACGGGCTTGGGTGTCATTTCCCCCCGGGGGTTGGTGGGGGGGTCCTACCCATGTGGTTGTTTCAAAATGTTAAAATGGCTCTCAGCTTTAATGTTTGTTTTAATTTTTGGATTAATATTTGAAAAGTTAAAAATTAAAGAGTCGCCAGCATTATTATTAATCTCACAAATATTAACTCAATTCCCCAAATATTAACCCTCCTAACAATGGCACAACGCAACATGTAATGCAGTATGTGTGTGTTTATGTATGTTGTCCATGGCCATTGTGGCCCATTGGGTCCCTATCCGGGCCCTCATACCTCATGGGACCCCATAGTGGCGTCCCAAATCTTCGCGGGTCCGGATGGGGGGTTAGTGGGGTTAGTTGGGTTAGTGGGTTCGGTGGTAGCGTTTGCGTTCGGGGGGTTAGACGCTTCGTTTGTGGGGGCGGGGGGTTTGGCCTTCTTCTTGCCCGCCCCCCGGGCCTCTTCCCGGTGCCGCTCGGCCTCCTCGAGGGTGGGGAAGAGGAGGGGCCGGGCCACCTCGTAGAGGGTGGTGCCGCCCGGGTATTCCACCCAAACGGCACCGTACTTCCGCCCGTGGATACCACGGACGGTGCCCGTCTCTACCCCGGTGGGGTAGGGTACGTGGACGACTGTCCCGACGATCGGATCCTCGGGACGGTCGTCCTTCTTCTCGGCACCCTCGGGCCGGAAGTGGCGCGACGTCACCCAGACGCCGCTAACCACACGCGCGGTCTCCCAGTCGTGGAGACCGCACAAGAGAGCAAGGCCCGGGGGTGGATCCCGGGCCACGATGCGGTGGAGGGCCCCCAAGGGTACTTCCTGGGAGCCCTCAGCGTCTCGCCAGGCCACCCGAATGGGCCTGGCATTCGTCGCGTTGACCATGACGTCAATGACCTGCAAAAAAAAAAATTAAAAAATTAAAAAAAAGAAGTGTGAATTAATTTTTTCAGCGACTTTTTTAATTTTTCGACTTTAATATTAACCTTTAACTTTCAATATTTCGAGCGGCGGTTCAAAAATTAAATATTGATCTCGAGAAATTAATGCTGGCGACCTAAAAATTAATGCAGGCAAGCAAACCACATACCTCGAAAGTGCCGTTGGTGCCACCTGCCCTCATTGCCCCCATGGCCTCTCGGAAGAGAGAGGCTGCACTGGGGGCCTTCACGGGGGCTCCCGCGTTGGCCATCGGGGCCGATTGGGCCGCCGGCTTGGCCACGTTCGCGGCCACCGAGGCCGCCTTCACGGTGCGGGAGTGGGGGATCAAGCCCTCGTACGAGGGCTGACACCCCGGGTCGTAGATGGGCCGGGGCGGGGCCAGGACAGTGGCCGAGTCCACCCCGAACACCACGGCCTTACCGTGGCGCCACTGCTTGACCCAGCCTAGTTGGGCCCAGTGCTGCAGCAGCACCTGGTAATGCGGCGTCCCGAAACGGACGGCGCGGGGGTCAAACAATAAATTCAGTGCGGGCAAACTGCCCACACTGATGTTTTCTGGCATGGGGACCAGGGGGGCACTAGGGAGGGGTTTCCAGACCCAGCCCCCCCCCCCCCCGGAGGCATCCTTACCCCAGGTGCCTCTATGTTCCCCCTCCCTCCGGCGGATCAAACACCGCAGTAACCTCCGAAAAATCCACATGACTGTCATGTGGCTATGTGCGGGGGAGGAAAAAACTGGTTGATCCCCCGCACACCCCTGCTCCAGCACCTGGGCTGACCAGGGGATCGGCCCCGCCTTCCGGGCGGTGGCAGACTGGGGGCCCACGGCTTTGAGAAGCCACTGGGGGAGGGGGGGGGGGGTCATTGGGGAGGTCAACAACCTCAACTCCATCCCCGTCCCCGTCCCCGTCCCCGTCCCCCTCGTCCACCACCACTTCCCCCTCCCCCTCTTCCTTAACACACCCGCCCAGGCTGGCCTATACCCCCCCCCCCAGCCCTTGGCTCCTCTCCCTCTCCCTCCTCTCCCTCTTCTCCCTCTTCTTTTTCTTCTTCTCCTTCTTCTCTTTTTTCCGCCTATCCGAGGAGTCTTCGCTTGACTCCTCGGATGGTGCGTGTGCGGCGGGTGGAGGAGGCGGAGGTGGCGCTGGAGCTGCTGGAGGAGCTGCTGGAGCAGGTGCTACTGCTACCGCTGCTCCACTTGCGCCATCTGAGAGAGTGAGAGGGTGGAAAAACAAAACAAAAAAAAAGTTAATTTTTGTGCCCCCGAGTTAATTTCTTGAACTTAATATTATCTATCGAAAAATTAATTAATATATTAAATATTAATGAACGCGACTATTAATATTAATCTCGAAATATTAAACGATTCGCGGCCAATATTAATCCGTATACACAAGCAAGCGTGCACAAGCAAAACACACCAGGGATTCGTTGTTCGCTTTGAACATGTCGGCCAACATCTTTTGCATGGCCGAGGCGTCTATGGCAAGGAGAAAACAAAGCTGGCGGTGGGGAAGCAAGGGTGGAGGGCGGGGGGCTACGGGTGGCCATGAATTTGGCCATGGTGCATGGGGCGGTATGGGGGGTCCCGTAGTTGCGCAACGGGAGGTCAGATTTTAAAAACCACCACTCCCACACTTGTGAAACTACCTCCCCCTCCCGTTCGAGTTGAGTTGCCCCCGGCATCCCCCGCCCCCCCGGCCCGAGTGGCCATTGTATGCGCGCCCAAGGATGGCGTTGAGGCTCTCAACAACATCCGCGCACACGGCACCCAACCCCACCCCCAAGCGGCGTGCAGTGGCCACAACCTCGGTGACATCCTCCTCCAAATAGAGGAGGTAGTTTGATTGACACGCCTCCTTGCAACAATGTGCACGGTAGGCGCGCGCCACCTCGGCCGCACGTAGGTCCCCGCGGGGCGGCTTGTCCGTGTACAACTCCCGGAGGAGGTCACGCATGGCCACGACGGCTTGCCATTCACCATCCTCCGGGACGTAGTCCAACAACAAACCAAGTTGCTCCCACGCGAGGAACAACGCACGGGCCTCCTCCCCGTCGGGTGCCGCCCTCGCACCCAACTTCACACCCGTGCGGGCCCGGTAGAGGACCCGTTGCACAGCGTCGGCGTTCTCCTTGGGGAGGTCCACGAGGCGTGTCTCGATGAACGCCACTTTGAGTGGGCATATGGCCATGCAACAATGGAGGATGCATAGGAAAACCACGCACTGGTCAACCACAATGTGTGGCTCCCCTATGCATCCCCCATTCTCCAAGCTACAGCGGGTCTCCTTGTAGCGGCGGCGGGCCGCCTCCTCACGCTGCAAGGTGCGCCGGGTCGCCACGTTGACCCATGCCGCCGCAACCTTGTCCCACAGCCCCATATTGTAAATTGAGCCCAGCAAGGGCGAGGTGGACACACCAATAAGGCGCCGCACGAAAGGTTGGTCTCCCCCGATGACCAACCCGCTTGGCACCCAACACAACACCCAATAAAACTTCCCGCAGTCTTGTATGGACTGCAATACCTACAAAAAGGAGATGGATGAATATTTAAATTAATTTCTCGAGATTAATGTTAAGTTAATTTTTCAGTCGGTGTTAATATTAAGCGAAATCTAGATATCAATCTCAGGAATTTAACGCAAAAATTAACAAACAACGAATGGGCCACAAACCTTCAAGTTATCGCCCCATATCGTTGCAAGTGACACCATGTCCTTGTCCCCGCACACAGCTCTCCCTATCACCCTTGGTGCGCGTTTGAACCCCAAGGTTGTTCCCGACTAGAATGTTCCCGATGGGAACAATTCCCGCCGGAACAATTTCTTTGGGAACACCACTGGAACAAGTGTCGCAGGCCAGATAACCAGATCCATCACCATGAGTTTCCAAGTTCGTAAATGATGTTTTTTGTCTCTTTCTTGCATGTGTAACGCGTCCAAGCCTTGTCTTTCCCATCAGGGCCATGTTGACGTATTGTGGGCCGTTGCTGCCACCTTCCACTAGGTGTACACATTTCGAACTTTTCGTATCCATTTGCAAGCCTGCTGTTCCTTGGAGTTCAGACGCAGCGTTGTATGACTTTTCAACGGTGGCGTACCCGTTTTCCCGTTTGATTTGTGCATTGTTGCCATGCCAAGGGTCCCATTTCGGTATTTGTTCCTTGCTCGAATGCTCGGTGGGTCCGCAGGCATCTTCTCCTTGTGGTACGTATTGCCAAATTCTGCTGCGTAGTTCACTGTTGTAGCTTCATCGTGCCTAGATCGCTAACCCGCGTTGGGCAACTAACCACCCACCTCGTCCATTTGGCTAGTGCTGTTAGCCTCCAGGACGGGGATCTTGTTGGGGAGCTCATAGCGGAATGGGCCATCTCCTCTCCACACGCCCGCTGCCAATTTGCGGTGGCCGTGCGCTTGGCCCAACCAAGCTGTGTCCGAGAGATATAGCAGGGGGCAATCGCCAAGTGCGCCTCCGAGGTCCCCCCCCCGGATGAGTGTTGCGAGCTCATCCTCAACCTGCGTGCCCCCAAATCCGCTTGGCGCACGCTCTCGGAAGTGTACACCCTCCGGGGGCTGAAGTACACCGCGACCACGGGCCTTCCATTCACCCGTCCGATTTGCCCTGAGAGGGCTTTCCAGCAGCGCTGGCAAGATCTACTGGCCCCCTTGGAGCTGGCCCCCCCGGTGAGCACTTCGGATCCCAAGGCCACGGGCATCAGTTGACCGTGGGCATCATGGCTGTGCTACATTGCTGGCCAACCGCCGTTGTGCCGCATGATCGATTGGTCGTTCCCCCTGACTTTCATTGTCAGGGGGGATGGCTACCCCTGCGCAGGCGGGGAGTGGTCCCAATTGTCTGTGTCCATCGCCAACATGGGCCTTTGGGGACGAAGTCCCGCCTGCGTGTGGGTCATCGGCCACGCAATCTGCGGGGACAAAGCGATGGTGACCCTAGCAACCCTTTGAGAAGACAATATTAAGGTGTGCCGCGTACACAACGTGTTGTTCCGGCGACATTCCAATAACTTGTTCCAGCGACGTTCCGGCGACGTTCAAGTGTTTCGTTGGAACCGCCACCGCAACAATCTGGTTCCAACAAAATTGATGTTTTTTTCTTAGGCCATCCAGGAGGTTGTGGACACCCACCGGGTGGTCTTCAATTCCCGTGAGGAAGCGGCCGATGCCTGGCTCGGTGGTGATTCCCCGTGGGTGCGGCGCATTATTAGGATCACACCGGCCCCACAAGTGGGGTTACTATACAACGAGGGGATTTGGGACTCCGACGCCGCTGTGTGGCGTGGCAAAGACGTGGTCCGGACCACCAAGTCGGACCACGCACAGCGGACGTCCTTCTTGTTGGGAAAACCATCGCTCAAGGCCGCAGGTTGTTCCGTGGAACCAGTGGTGGTCATTGCCCGGTGCCGCGTTGTCATGTGCATTCTGCACTGTTGCATGGCGATGGGCCGGTTGCGAATGACCAACATTGAGCGGTTGGCGGACGAACGGCTGGCCGGGGGCGATGAGGTGTCCCGTGCGGCGATTCACGCGGTATTGCATGAGCATCGCACTGGGTGCCGCCTAGGCAAGGATTGTTCCCCGGATGGTGAGGAGACGTCACGCCTGTTTGCGGTCTGGCCCGATGTTGCGTTGTTGCTGTCGGTTGGGCCGGAGGAGCCCCTCTATAGGGCTGTGATGGGGATGGCGAAGCTTTTGAAGGATCTGTACCACACCTATCAGGTGGGCAGGCGTCCCCAATGCCGGGCAGCGGCAGCTGCCTTCCGGGAGCATTGTGCTCCTAGGTCCGCGTCCCATTACCTCCTGTTCCTGGAGGAGGATGCGGATCGGGTATTGGAGGACATTTGGCCGTTCGGATTGGCAATGTTCTCCAATGACATTGTCGAATGCCTTAACCGCTTCCTAAAGCAGGCTTTCAACGAACACAGTGCCCGGGGCGGTGGCCGGCAAACGGCTACTGGGACCGCCAGCTGCGGTCGCTCGCAGGCATCCATTGACTCGGACGCCGACGCTCTGCGGCAAGTATTGCAATGGGTTTTCTTGTACTTTCACATTCATCTCCACCAACATGACGCTATTCGACATGTGCCTTGTGTTCCCAGGGCTGCACTAGAGACCACCCCCTCTGCACCACCCACGTTCCTCAGCTCTCTTCTTTCTTCTGCTCCTATCCATGGCCGCGCCCGTCAGCGCAGATATGATGCAAATGATGTTGGCGCTTCTGAAGGCCACCAAGAATATTCATGTTTGCAAATGGGGTCGGGCTTGGGTGCGGGTTTGGGTTCGGGTGCGGGTTTGGGCTTGGGTAAGGGTTTGGGCTTGGGTTTGGGCTTGGGTGTGGGTGTGGGTTTGGGCTTGGGTTTGGGCTGGGGGTTGGGTGTGGGTTTGGGTGTATGCTTTGGCGCGCTTTGCGCGTAGTGGAAATCAGTGCGTTGGGTTTGTGTGTTTTGTGTGTTGCCCTGCTCCCCCCGCTCCCCCCTGTGTCCCTTTCGCTCTTTGCCCCCCTAGGACTTTGATGAACCGACCTTCAAGCTCCGTGCTTGGGAGCAATTTGCATTTGATTTGATGAAAAAATTCAAAAAAAAAGTTCAGTTATGCGTGCCTTCCCTTCACAGCCCCATGCCCATAAAGGGGCTAGGATCCTTTGTTGTGGATGGGAAGGGGAAAACCCGAGAACCCCCGGGTTATTGTGCTTGCCCCATGCCCATAAAGGGGCTAGGATCCTTTGTTGTGGATGGAAAGGGGAAAACCCGAGAACCCCCCGGTTATTGTGCTTGCCCCATGCCCATAAAGGGGCTAGGATCCTTTGTTGTGGATGGGAAGGAGAAAACCCAAGAACCCCCCGGTTATTGTGCTTGCCCCATGCCCATAAAGGGGCTAGGTTCCCTTGCCAGCTGTTGTGGATGGGAAGCGGAGAACCTGAGAACCCCCAGGTTATTTTGCCATTTGTAGTAGATGTTCCCACCCCCCCCCCACGGGGCCGTAGTGCACGCAGCGCGCCCTGTGCGAGCGCGGAATTGTGTCTATTTTCCACCGTTCCGGCGACGTTCCAACAACCTGTTCTGGCGACGTTCTGGCGACGTTCCAACGGCCACTGGAACGTCGCCAGAACGTCGCCGGAACAAGGTGTGTGGGTAGGGTTGGCCTCTCTCGCGCATCCTTGTCTGCAATACGGGATGACCGAGACCGAGGCCCTGGGGGCAACACTGGCTGCGCCAGCCCCGCCAGCCCCACCGGCAGCACAGGGGGCCACGCGCTCCGAGCCACGCAGCAGCTCTACGCTGGCTTCGCCAGCCCCTCCCCCACCTCAAGGCGCTCCCAAGCGTCCTCCGTGAGCAACCCCCGCTCACCGCCCACTGGAGCCGCCACGACGTGCCCCACAAGGGGCCGCGCCACTCGCGCCTCTCCAAGCGCATCGTCCCCAGTAGCCCGAGCCCTCGACTGGGAGCTCAATGAGTAAGGGGGGGGCAGGTTCGGGAGCAAGCCGTGGTTTTGCGGCACCTGCAAGAGGCGAGGGGCAATGTCGAAAGCCTCCGCCGCCGGTGGAAAAATGGGCAGGGAAATTGGCGGAGTACCGGGGGCGTGGGGACCTAACCGGGGGGGGGGGACGCGAGCGAGCGGGTTTTCGAGGGGAACCGGCGGGTAAGGGAGGCGTAGAAGGCGGTGGAGGTGCTTGAAAGGGAGTTGCAGGGCATGGGTGGGGGGGTGCAGGTGAAACCGGAAAGGGGGGGCAACAACGATGAGATTGTGGAGCTGGGTGAGGTGGTGGTGGATGAGAAGGATGAAGAGCGGAGGGGTAACCCGGGGGTTAAGAGAGAGGGAGAAGAGGGGGGGGGGGGAGGAGGAAGGGGAGGGGGAGGGGGAGGGGGATGACGCCGGCGGCGTCTTGCACCTTACGGAATGGATGCGCAACTGACTTGGCTCATCCTTGGCAGCAAAAGTCGCCGATTTTCCCTAGACAAGGGTGATGGTAGGCCCCAACCCCCCCCCCCCTGGACGCCTGTGTCCTACGAGCCCCCCACCCCACCATTTACACGCTCCGTTGGCTACTGCAGCGCTTCCTGCACAAGCAGCTGCACTGCAAGGAGCAGTGCGATTGCCGCTGGCGCCGGGATCCCGGTGTCCTGGGTGACCGGGCCGGGGACAGGGCGCATGGCACCCCTCCCCAACGACTGGCTCCCCAGCAAGGCGCAGGGGGGCAAATTTCTAACCGCGGGCTTTGTCAGTGCGGGGAGTTGCCATTGGCACCTCATTTTTGAGTGTTGGGCCGACCACGGCCTTGGCGAGGTGAGGGCGACGCCCCGCAAGGACACCGTCATCTTTCGGGCCAATTGGACCCGAATCGTCCGCGACGGCGTCTATCTAGTCGAGGATGAAGGCAAATACCATGGCTTCGTCGTTGGCCAAACGCTGTCGCGGCCTGATGCCCTACGCGTCAAGTGTGAGGACGGCGCGCAGCGGCACCAACAATCCGCCGTTCGGGCAGTGGAGCGTGAGCGCACGCCGACCTCGCAATTGCGGCAAGCGTTGGCGGCGATCAAGGAGAATGTGGACACGCGCGTGCGGGTATGCCCCCCCCAAGCATATCCACATGGCCAGTAGGGCCCAAAAAATGCACATGGTTGGCGTGCCGGTGCATTATTCCGGCGACGTTCCAACAACCTGTTCTGGCGACGTTCCAATCTGTCACCAAAAAAAGTTTGAAAAATCTTTTGAACGTCGCCAGAACAGCTTATTGGAACGTCGCTGGAACACTCATCTTGGTGATCCTCCATGTAGGTGGAGGACATCCAGATCAACCCGTCGGACCCGCGCGCTGTGCGGGTGATCCTTCGTTGGCTAGGAAACGATCCACGGCCCATCTACTTGGGTACCTTGCTTCAGCAGTTGGACTTGCACCCCGTCGCCGTGCTCGACTTCCTCACGGCCATGACCGACTACGTGGAAGGCCGCGGCAGCGTTCTCGAGGCGCGCATTGAGGGGTGGGGCAGCATTGGCGACCTGACCCCAGCGCCGCCGCGCTGCCAACAAGTGGCCGCACAGCCCCTCCCCTGCCCGCGTGTGCGCCCGTGCAACCCCAACCCCCGAACCCCCGCCCAGCCCCCCAAACAGCACCCAAACCCAAACCCAAACCCCAACGCCCCCCCAAGCGGCAACCCAAGAGCGCCCCCACACCACCCCCCCAAAAAAGGAAGAGGCTCCCGGGGGAGTCCTCCAGCGAGGAGTCGTCCAGCGACTCCTCAACGGAATCCTCCTCGGGGTCCACCACCGACTCCTCGGTGTTCGAGAAGTCCCAGCCCCGCCCCCCGGCCAAGGAGCCCACCCCCCCCAAACCCCCTCACAAGGCTCCCAAGAGAGCCCCCCCCCCCCAACCCCAACCCAAGTCGAAGGCCAAGCCAAAGGCAAGGGGGGGGGTGATGCAAATACAAAGCGGGGGAGCAAGTGTATGTCGTTTTTCGGGACAATGGGGCGTGGGGGATCGAGCACGGCAAAAAGGCCCTTGCCGCGGGTGGCCCCCCCGGGGTTGGAAAGACGTGGATCTCCTTCCCCAAAGACCCCGAACTCTTCGCCATCCCGAGAGCGTCGGTTTGGAAGACCAAGACGCCGGCGAAGAAGTTCCTCGGCAAGATGATGGCGGCAGAGGAGAAGGACAAGCAGGACGACGCGGACGCGGACGAGGAGAACGACGGGGACGAGGGCAACGACGGGGACGGGGACGGGGGAGACGAAGGGGATGGACCTGGGGCAGGTTTGGGTGCTACCGGGGCTAACCGGGATGGGGGCGTCGGGGAAGAGGTCGAAGGGGTGGAGGGGGAAAGGATGGAGGTCGAAGGGGTGGAGGGTGAAGGGGTGGTGGGAGAAGGGGTGGAGGGTGAAGGGGTGGTGGGTGAAGGGGTGGAGGGTGAAGGGGTGGAGGGTGAAGGGGTGGAGGGTGAAGGGGGAGATGGGGGGGATAGTGGGGCGGGTGACAAGAGTTTGGGGGCGCCCGCCGGGCCCCCGACCACGCAGGACTTTTAGGTGAGGGACACACAAAGAGACTAACCCGATGGGCCCCCGGGGGCACCTTACACAACAATGTATGTTACCATTTTACCCTTCCTTGTGCTTTGCTCTTATTGTAGATTGCTTGTTCCGGCGACGTTCAAATCACTTGTTCCAACGGTGTTCCAATGGTGTTCTAACAAAAACTGTTTTTGAAAACAAGTTTTTTTCATGTGGCAACGCGCCGGGCAACAAATATAAGCATACCAGCGGGCACCCCAAAGGCTAGCAAACAACATATTTTGCCACCATGTACGGGTAGGCTTGGTTGGGGAGCAAACAAATTTCGAACCTTTTTTGTTACGGCCAGATAGCCTAGAACACTGGAACAATTTGGCTGGAACAACCTTGGGGTTCAAACGCGCACCAAGGGCACCCACAAGTACGCGGGTGCGCGGCCCCGCGCGCCGTGGTTGAGGAGCCCAATGGAGAGTTGGGTCCAACTACCACCTGCGCACGGGTACACACCCCACGCACTATGAAGGTGAGGGGCCTTGTCCAATCGATGGTGTCCACTAGCGATGGACGTGATTGGACGTACGAGGCCCATGACGGTAGCGGCCTAGAGCGATCGGGGAGGGACACGGGCGGCCGTAGGTCAAGGGGGGTGACCAACTGGGTCGCACGTGGGCAACAGATAGCCCGGAGCAACGGGAGGAGGCTTTGGCCGGGGCCCCGGAGATCCAGTCCTCCTGGGTCCTCCGCTATATGGGGACCGATATCTACGCCCAAAGTACACCCGCAGCACCCCGTAACCTGCTAGAGGTGCGGGCGGCGATGTGGAAACAGCTACGCCCCCAGCCACTCTCCTGGGACGCGGCCAAGATGGTGTTCATGGCGAAGCTCCCGAGCAAAATACTCCCCTTGGCTAGTGTTTGCCGCGCCGCAGCCCTGGTGTACGCGGCGAATGATGCCATGATGGTACGGAGTACAAGCACATGACGGGAATCTCCCGCCATGCCCACACCGACGCACTCTGGGGCCCTGGGAGCATGGCTGCTAGGGCTGAACTTGGTCCGCGCACTTATGGCAGGCCGCAGTCGCCCATGAATGGGTCCGGCAGGGTGCTTGGGGTAAGCAAGACTTTCGAGAGTCCCAGCCGTATACCCTCTAGGCCCACCAAGCGCTCAGAGGGGGGTGCCCTGCCGGGCTCACCGCACGACAAGGCACCCACCATTCGCGGTGCCCTCACCTCATCGGTACGCTGCAGCGGTTGGTGGATGAGGTATCCGTGCCCATGTGGATGCTGGGCCCGTGATCGGGGACGAACCGCATACTGGTGCAGGGCCCTTGCGGACCAAGAGTGGGGTCAATGGCGGCCCCCGCCCCCCGGGTGGAGGTGTACCCCACCCCATACGGCGACATCATGCAAGTGGTCGTCCCCCCCACCGTTCTACAAGGCAGTAAAGGCTCTAGGTGAACACAAGCTAGGCGACATGTACACGGCGGATCACCGGGTCAAAGGGCAAAGAACCCTTAAGCAGAGGGCACCTGCCCGCAGAGGTATCCCCGGCCTCAGGGGGTGGCTTGCCCGCCACAACACCGTCGTGGCGTCCCTCCTGCGGGTACCCCTACCGCGGTGACAGGCCGCGCCCTAGGTTTGGATCCCGGGCGCAGTACCCGCGTACCCTGTGAAAGCGGTGGCCGAAGCCGGGTGACCAAGACCACCCGGCTGGAGACCGTGTACCACAGGGGATGTGCAGTCAAGGTGACAACTGCCATGAAGAACACCATGGAGGCCAAAGACTGGACACCGGAGCTCGGAGTGTGATGCGAGCCCCTGAATACGCTACCAAGCGATACCGGACTGTATCGCCTCTTGGTGGCCCTTCTGGGTGTCCAAGTGCAGGTCAACGCGCCCCCGCACGTCCAGCTGTAGGACGACCACGAGCATGCATCCCTGAACCAGCTACAGAGCGCGGGGGTGTGGGCACCAACCATCGTCCGGCTGTCTGAAGCACCGGTGGACATGTATTGGCGATGGGCCTAGGCATCGCCAACCCCCCTGGTGACAATCACCGCAGTGCTAACACCGTGGCCGTGTATAGCCATCGTCCCGGTTGCGAGCGCGAATTTCAAATACCCTGTGGAGTGCGTGGCACACAGATGCTCGGGGCACCCGTATAAGGGCCCCTATACTACTCACTCAGCACAGCAGGTACAGTGCCGGCGGAGCTCTACTCGGCCCTACGAACCCACCTCCGCGAGCACCATGGGGACCTAGCCCTCCTGGCGCCGCACGGCTTGGCCACGGACCCCCCGCAGGCGCTAGCCCCCAACGACAAGCCGGGCATTTGGTTCCATGACCTACCGGCGTTGGCAATCCTCCACGGGACCATGGCCGCGGTGGATACGAGGACCACGTTGGCCGGAATGGCAATGGCAGGGGTCGCCCACAGCAGGCTCAAGGCCTACCAGACCTACGTGGCCTCTAGCGTGGGCACCTCCCAAGAAGGGGGGGGCATGATACTCTTGTCGTACCTCCGTACGGTGGCGCAGCAACCAGGGGTGTTCCGGCGAGTGCCAGACTCCGAGGTAGCGGTCATAGCCCTCCGGACGTGCCAAGAGAGAGGCCATTGTGGGGATGTGCTACACCACTTCTACGCCATCTTCTTGGGAGGGCGCTGACTCTCCCCGGCCTCGGCCATAAACGTGGTCACTACGCCGCCGCATTGGATAACGGACCTGAACGTCTACGTAGATGCGCCGACGCAGGAACTGCCGCAAGTCGACTTGACATGGCTCCTCCGCCGCGCTTTCGCCTTTCTCCCCCGGGTGACCTACCGGGACTAGTGCCAACTCTCCGCCACGGCGTCAAGCGACTGGTTGCAGGCTCAGGCCTCCATACCAGCGCAGGTCCGCTATGAGGCCCGGTAGAGAGCAAACTACACGTCAGGTAGTGGCGCCCCCCTTGAGTGGTTCGATAGTGACCGACGGCGCCCTATTACGGCGCACCGCATAAACAATATCTCCACGATGGCTGTCCTGCCGCACCAGTCCTCCCACCAGAACAAAGTGCTCGACACCACGTGCCTCTTTTGTGGAGCGCAGCCCGAAACGGCGCCCCACCTTTGGGCTTGCTCGGCCCAGTCCCATGAGTGGTAGCCGGCTTGCCTTCCACTCGCGGAGTGCCTCGATCAAAGAGTGGCGGAACGGGCTAAATCGGTGCGCCACGAGCTGTGGGAGCCGGCTTTACTGGAGCAGTGGGCGGCGGCCTTGCCAACCTCCTCCATGCAGCGATCACACGTGGAGCACTCTTGGCCCCAAACAGTGGGGACCAATTTCATACGTAACATCATCGGGGAGTCCATCAGAGTGTGGTACGCCCACGCCAAAGCGCCAGCCACGTTGCTCAAAGCCCACCTACCCCCGAGCAGCATCATGGCATGGGTGTTGCACGATATGCGCCTGTAGCAGGCGGAGAGAGAGAGGGACTACAGCGGGAATTATTGGGATGAAAACAGTCGCCCCGTGGGCGACATCCAAGTTTCCCCGCCGCCCCTCTTTCCGCCGATAACCACACAATTACACACGGCGCGCGCGCTAGACACACAGCCCTCCGGTTCACCTGTACCCGTGAGTAGACAAAGGGGCCATTGCCTAGTGGTAACAGCGCCCTCGGCACAACACAACACAACACAACACAACACAACACAACACAACACAACACAACACAACACAACACAACACAACACAAAACAGGAGTTCCACCGCCCACTGCCCCTAGGCGGTGACGGAGTGTATTACAGGGGTTGCACTGCACACCGCCCACAGGCGGTGCGGCAGTGCATTGCAAGAGTTCCGCTGCCCACTGCCCCCATGCAGTGACGCACGAGTTCCACTGCCCATTGACCACTACCCCTAGGCAGTGAGGCGGTGCGTTGCTAGAGCTCCGCAGCCCACGGCCTCCAGCCGGTGTGGTGGTGCAAAGCAAGAGCGCAACTGCCCACTGCCCGCAAGCAAAGAGGCGGTACACGCCCACTGCCAACAAGTGCAGTGCGGCGAGGCACACACAGTGTAGTGTGGAGCACAGCACCAAGCAATCCATCGGCCACGGCCCCCACGGTGAGGCAGTGCACTGCAGAAAGTGCACTGCCCCCTACCCCCAGGCAGTAAGGCGGTGCGTTGCAAGGGTTGCAAGGGTGCAGGATTTGCACTGCCTACCGCCCCTAGGCAGTGTGGTAGTGCATTGCAGGAGTTCCTCTGCCCACTGCCCCTGACCAGTGTGGCAGTGCACTGCAGGAGTTGCGCTGCGCACTGCCCCTAGGCAATGTGGCGGTGCATAGCAGAAGTTCCACTGCCCACTGTCCACTACTCACAAGCGCAGTGCGGCAATGCACACAGAGTGAAGTGCGCACCACAACGCCAAGTGGTACGGCACCGCACACAAAGTACTGATGGTGCACGACGAGGCACATGGAGCAGTGGGCCCACTAGACCCTGTGTGACCATGCACAGGCGTCGGCACAACAGAACCTGCCAAGTGCGACACAGCACAGGTCCCGGCTGTACAACAACACACTAGCAAACAGCGCGCACTAAAACACAGCCCTCCAGTTTACATTTACCCGTACGTAGACATCCCGGCCATTGCATTCTGGTAACAGCGCCTTCGGCAAAACACAAGACAACACAACACAACACAACACAACACAACACAACACAACACAACACAACACAACACAACACAACACAACACAACACAACGCAACGCAACGCAATACAACACAACACAACACAACACAACACAACACAACACAACACAACACAACACAACACAACACAACACAACACAACACAACACAACACAACACAACGAAACGCAACGTAACACAACACATCCCAACACAACACAACACAACACAACATACCTTCTGTCCGCATTATTAAAACCGGTCCAACATGGGAGGTGAAAAATATCCCCCCACCCCCTACCGTGTTGCGGTGACACAACCCCAACACGGAGGTGAAAAATCCCCCCCCCCCTGCCTTTTACCCATTAAGTCAAAAACTTCCATCCTCAACTGTGCACCCTCTGTTACCAATCCCTTCAGCCTCTACGCAGTTGTACAATCGTCCCAAGCACTCTATTTTCACCGGAGGCTAGAGTCTAAGTGCCTGAGTGGTGAGTTTAAAATGGGCATCATGTACTGTTTTCATCACTTTCTTCAGATTGACAAAGATTTTTTAGCCGTAGTTGAGCCCTTGGGTTTCCACACATTGCCTCAACAAGGAGTGACAACCCTAGACACCTATGTTAAAACCAAATATTTTGGATTTTTGGCAAAAAATTAATACGTTCACCGAAAATTGACCCCTTTTCGGGGGGGTGGATGAGTTTAGATGTAAAAAATTGCAGCCCCATGGGGTGCCTTATAGGATCGGGTGCCATTTTAACCCGGGGGTGGGGGGGGGGGGTGTCTCACCGGTTTCCTTGCGAAAAAAATTTAAAACAGTGCTCGGGTTTGATTTTGATTTTAATGTTTCAATTAATTTTTGAAATAACAAAAAGTAATGCGTTGTAGACAGTAATATTAACGTCGCACGAATTAACTGCTTTCTGCAAAAATTAACCTTCCCTAAAAAAACCTACAAATACACAACAACACAACAAATACCTTTTCCATCCATCCGTGCACTACTTGTGGCCATCATGGCCAGTTTTTCTAATTTTCCACAGGTGGTGTCACCTGTCGGAGTGTGAATTGTTCTCGCATGGGACCCATATTTAGGGTCCCACGATTGCTCGGTTGGGTGGGTTAGGGTTAGGGTTGGGGTTGTGGTCTAGTCCGGAGATAGTCGAGGGGTCAATCTTGGGGTCCGTCTGGGGGTTAGTCTTGGGGTCAGCCAGGGGTTTAGTCTTCGGGTCACCGGGCCCAAAGGCTTGGGGGGGGGGGGGGGTTGGCCTTCTTGGGCTTGCGAACACGCTCAAGGTGTTCATGGGCGGCCTCAAGGGAGGGCAAGAGGACGTTGCGGCCAACCTTGTAGAGCCTGGCGCTGCCTGGGTACTCCCCCAAGACAACACCCGCCTTTTCCGGTGGACACCGCGCACGGTGCCCACCTCCACGCCCCGTGTGTACGGGCCGTCGACCTTGGTGCCGACAATGGGGTTGTGGGCACCATCTCGCCCCCCCCCCCCTTTGGGGGGATTTGTCTTGGGGGCGGGGGTGGCCTTTGTAGCCGGGGGGGAGGGGCTTAGGGTGGGGTCTTTTTTTTAGGGGGGGGGGGAGATGGCTCCATCTGATGAGTCATCCAACTCAAAATGCTCTCTGAGGATATTCTTGCACCGGTTTTGGTGGTTGCGGGTTTGGGTGGAGGTGCTTTGGCCTTGGGGAGGGGGGGTCTCTCGTCCTTCAACTCTTCCTCACCCTCCTCTTCCCAATCACCGCCCACCATCCGGGCCCACACACCCTCATCCTCCGCCCCTGTGTACCCCACCTATCCCATCCTAGCCCACTCCCCAGCCTAGTACTGCTTGGAGGCCACCCAGACCTCCAAGCAAACCCTCCCCTCCTCCCAATCCTTCAATGCCCTTGGAATTGCTGACCCCAAGGCGGGGATGGCCGCAAGCAGGCGGTGCAGGACGTCCAGTGGCAGCTCTTGCGTCTGGTCACGATCGCGCCGGGAGATGCGCATTGGCAGTGCATCCCTGGCGTTCACCATGACATCCACGACCTGTTAAAAAAATAGGACAGAAAATGATTAATTTTTGTGACATTTTGTTTAAAATTTTTCAAAGTTAACATTAACTGTTTATTTGAATTTTTGCGCCGCCAACAAAAAAATGAATGTTAACCGATAAAATTTAACTAAACCCGACGAAAAATTAACAAACAAGCAAGCAAGCATACCTCAAAGCCTATGGAGGCCCCCTGCACCTGGACGGCTCCCATGGCTGTCCGGATTCGCGTGGAGGCCGTCGGCGCCTCCACAGGAGGCCCCCATGATGTCGGCAGGGGCGGCGGGGGGGGGGGGGGGCTTGGCGAAGGCGGTGGGGGTGGTCCGCGTGCTGGCCCCCGTGCCGTCGTATTGGTGCTGCAAGGTGGGGTCGTAGATTGGCTGCGGTCCAGCCGGGACCGCCGTCCACTGCACAGTTAAGTCAACCCTCTTTCCTTGTCGCCAATGCCATTGCCTGCAACATCCCAACGTGACCCAATAGTGCAGGGCGGCAAGGAAATGTGCGGTTCCAATCCGCACTCCACAAGGATCGCCGCACAAGTTGACTAAGCTGAGAGAATCCACACTAACGGCCTCCGGCACGGGGCTCAGACAGCAAGCGCCAGGTCCACGTGCCCCCATGCATAGTGTCCTAACGCCAAGTGGCCTTGGCTCTGCTGTGGCGGCGAATGTAGCAGCGCACCTAGCGCCGGAACACCCACTCCATGGTCATGTGGGTGTGGGTGGCGCCCGCATATAGGGATTGATTCCGTGCACAACGCTCCTGCAAGGCCTGTGCAAACCATGGGACCACCGTTGCCTTGCGGGCGGCCGCAAAGGAGGGCCCCAAGGCTTTTGAGTGCCACTGAAGGAGGGGTATTTTGGGGGGGGGTTTGGCCTCCACTGCCTCCCTCTCCCCCTCCTCAATCGCCTTGTCCCCCCCCTCCTCTACCACTTGTTCCCCCCCTCCTCCACGTTGACACTTCCTCCCTGCACTGGCCTAGATTTCCCCCTAGCTATCCCTCTCCCACCTTCTCCCCCTCTCTCTCTCTCTCTCTCTCTCTCTCTCTCTCTCTCTCTTGTTCTTCTCCTTCTTTCTCTTTTTTTTTCCTCCCGCCGCCGGTCAAAGGAGTCTTCGCTTGACTCCTCTCCCCCTTGACTTGGCGGCGGGAGAGATCGCGCGGCTGCTGCCGCTGCTGGCGCAGCAGTTGATGCTCCTGCTACTGCCAGGCGTGCTTCTAGATGACCCATCTACACAAAAACAACAAAAAAAAGGAAATTTTTGACACCCACCACCAACAATTGCGAAACCAATATTAACACACCGTATATTAAGAAATATATTCAGCCGTCAATGTCGCCGGCGTTGATATTAACCTACAGAAGTTAATCGAAACTGCCGAAAAATTAACGCACACGAAAACAGGCTTATAGACAAAGCAAGTGTACCGGGCGGTCTTCTTGGGTTGGGCATATCCGCAAAGAGGGACGTCAACATTTCTCGGTCCACGTGGTGGTGAAACAAGAGCTCGCGGCGGCAAAGAGAAGTTGGAAGGCGGTGAACTTTGGGTGGTCATCAATTTGGCCATGGTACACGGGGCGGTATGAGGCGCCCCATGGGGTTGCAATGGAAGGTCAAATTTTAAAAACCACCACTCCCGGGCCTGCAAAACCACCTCCCCCTCCGGCCGTAATGCCGTTGCCCCCGGCACCCCCCCCCCCCGGGCCGTGTGGTCGTTGTAGGCCCGCTTGAGAATGGCGTTGAGGCTCTCAACGACATGGGCGCACATTGCGCCAAAACCTACCGCCAGCCGTGCCGCATTGGCCACCGCCAATGTCATGTCCTCCTCCAAGTAGAAGAAGTAGTTCGATTGGCAGGCGGCCTTGCAACAAGGCAAGCGGTAGGCCGGCGCAACGTCGGCGGCACGTAGGTGGGCGCGAGGTGGGGTATCCGAGTACAAGTCGCGGAGGAGGTCCCGCATGGCAACCACGGCTTGCCACTCACCATCGTCCAGGGCATAGGCCAATAATGGCCTGATTTCCTCCCCTGTGAGGAACAATGCCCCTGCCTCCTCTCCATCAGGTGAAGCCGAGGCACCCAACCTGACACCCGTGTGTGCCCGGTATAGCACCCGTTGCACGGCCGCAGCGTTGTCCTTTGACAGATCCCTCATGCGGGCTTCAATGAAGGCCACTTGGACATGGCCCATGGCCATGCAACAATGGAGGATGCATAGGAAGACCAAGCACCGCTCCACCACAATGTGCGGGTCCCCTACTGCCCCCCTCTTTTTCCAAGCTGAGGCCCCTCTCGTGATAGCGGCGACGGACCACCGCCTCCCCCTCTAATTTACGGCGGACCCCCGCCTTCACCCATGCCGCCGCGAACTTGTCCCACACACACATATTGTAAATACAGCCCACCGGGCATGGCCGATATTGAGACGCCAATAACGTGTCTCACAAAGGGTTGGTCATCCGGCTTGACCAACTCATTCTCCACCCACTTTTGTCCCCCAATACAACTTCTTGCAGTCACATAGGGACCGCAGCACCTTAAAAAAAAAGAATTAATTTTTGCAATAAATTTTCGAGGTTAACATTAGATTCATTTTTCAGTCGGCGTTAATATTTGTGAAACATCAGATATTAACCTCGAGAAATTTACACAAAAACGAAAGCGAAAGGAACGTGCCGTATACCTGCACGTTTTCGGACCATATTGTCATATTGTCGCGAGCGCGGCCATGTCCTTATCCCTGCATACGGCCATCCCAATCACCCATGAGTAGGCGGGTGTGCAGGCCCATGCGCCGTGGTTGAGGAGCCCAATAGATAGTTTGGTCCAACTTCCGGAGGCGCACGGGTAAGCGTCCCCCTAGTGGAGGAAGGTGAGTGGCCTCTTCCAATCGATGGTGTCTACAAAGGGTGGGCGCGATTGGATGTAGCGGGCCCAAGATTGTAGCGGCCAAGAGCGGCCGCTTGTAGGGGGCTGCGGCACGGACACGGGTGGATCTAGCGCAAGGGGCTTTACCAACTCCTTCCATGTGTCCGTGAAGTGGTCACGTGAAGGGATGGGGCGGAGGAATGGGAGGCCCGTCGCGGCGGTGTAAGCGACCCCCCGGCGGGTCATGAACTCCGACACATGCCGGAAGCCGGACTTGGGCACAAAGTCCACAAATAGCCCAATCAACTCGGGTGCCGGAAAGAGGATGGAGGCATATTGCATCACGGCCTCTATTTGCTCATGAGGGGGAGTTGGGCAACCTCGGTGGCCTCGTACCAACGGGCCTTGGCCAAAGGGGATGAGGCCACCCACTCACCAACGAGTTATGAGACCAAAGGGTCACGCAAACTCTTGGCCCCACTCAAACGCGTGAGTGTCATACTTAGCTTAAGAATGGTGTCACGAGAGAAAGGCATAACAAGAGCTACACAATAGAATAGTAGTTGGGACTAGTGTGAGTAGGGGGACCGGGGAGAAGCATGTGGGCCTATGGGGGGAACCCCTGCACTGCGCGCGCACTGCACGCTACTTTTAGACTCGATTCCCTTGTGAAGAACCCCCATACCGACCCTTTCCAAACACCCTCAAAATTAGGCCCCCCTAGCTACCCAAATGCCCTTAAATTTAAGTCACTCAAACTACCATAGCTCAACACAAATGCAAGCTACCTTCCCTTTATATAAGACATCATGCAAAATGCGGAAAGCCACACACATATCCTCTTTTTTGTTCAGTTGAAAGCTCACTCACCCAACCAGCTAGTCCCAAAGCCGCGTACGTGTCCACCCCATCCTCAACTGGACCAGGGGGCAAAGTTTCTTGCGGGAGGGAATCCGGGTCAACCTCTGTTTTCAACTTGTGGTACAACCACGCTTCCTCATCAGCAGGGATGCGGCCGGCCTCGCATAGGGCATTGGACTGTGGTGAGGCAAAAACTGGGCAGTCTATCACGTCAACTCGAGGGGCCAAAGCATGGGAGTCCATCACCCCAACTCAAAGGCCAACACCAAAGTGTGGGATTCCATGGTGAAGATGAGCAAAAAAAAATGTGAAAAGGGGTGGAAATGGGTGAAAGTGGGTGAAAATCCAAAAATGCCATCTCCCCCATGTGGAAGAAGCATCAACACCTATGCCTGGGGCAACAATGATGCCCCTAGTATCACAAAGTATGGGTCTCCAGTACGGCTATACGCCGAAATAGTTGCACCGCGCCTGCACTACGCGCGCGCTGCGCTAAGGGCGCCCCCTATGTAACCACCTCAAAGAGTATGGAACCCCTCTACCACCCCGTTGTGCACCCTTTGGACAACCAAAAACCCTTAATTGGCATAGCACGCGCACAAGCAAAGTGGTGCAAATGACCCAAAATTGGGTCAACATATCAATATTTGGCTGGTTAATTTTTACCCCCTTTCATATGTTGAAAATTAACATTAAGCATATTGGTTTTAACGTAGGTGTCTAGGGAATTCAAGCGCGCGATTGACTGTCACAAATATCCGTGACATTGTTTGTGGTTCAACATTCTGATTCGCAAAGGTGTCATTGCGATGCGCAAAGGGGGCTGTGCAAGAGGCATGCGACATGAGTGTTGTTGCACAACAGGGGTTCCGAGAATATTTTCATGCCCAAACATGGGGGTCCAGGGGTTTCCGACATCAACACCCCCAAAAATGGGGAGCGGGGGGGGGGGGGGGCAATTGTCCTGTCTGGCCCTAAACCCTTCAGTGTGGCCCTGTGCCAACCTCGCTGGGCTGATAGCGATTAAAAGCCTTTCAAAAAGGCAAACTGGCACTCTAAAATACACACATGCACGATCACACACACTCACACACACACTTTGCGACACAGCACAAGATTGGAGGAGCGAAATTTCGCGTCAGTTGATCATCAAACAAGACGGAGCATGTTCAACGCCAATAGGCGCCTTTTTGCAGAACGCAGGCGCACAGCAGCGGAGGTGAGCAGCAGGACTGAATCTGAACACACACACACACACACAGGACCGGGCACGTGCATGCGCGCACGCATGCGCACACGCAGATAGGAGCCTCCGTTCAGCTGCACAACTAAACACGACTGTAGGCTGTCCCTCAGCTCCGAGCTGACCAGAGACTTCCCATGATACACTACAGCTGAGGCCTTGACCATAAGCCTCACAGTTTCGCAGGGGCAACTTCGTGCCCTATATGCGTGGACAGTCAGGTATGCAGGCCACTGTATGCAGACCTCAGGCAGGGGCAGGCGTGCAGACCTCTCATATCCATTAACTCCTGTCAAATAGGCGGCCATGAGAGCGTGGCTGCACTTGCCGTTTGGGAAGGCTTGAGAGGGCTTGAGGGTACCCATGCTACTATCATCGACAAACACGACTTGTGTGTTCTTTGGCACTTTGGTTTCAAACTCCTCCAGAAAATTGGGGTTGAACTCAGTACCTGTGCGTGCGTGCAAGCGTGCGTTTGTGTGCGTGCACACGTTTGTGTGTGTGTGTGTGTGTGTGTGTGCGTGGGGAAGAACAATATTAAAGACGGAGGCCCGTATGGGTCAGGGCCCCCCTGTGGTCACCTGTGGTGCCATACAAAAGCAGGCCTGCGTACAGTCCTGATGGCTTGACTGCATGCTCTGGTGCCTGTCTGGGTCACAAGTCTGGGGGTTGGGGGCTCCGGTGACCTCCGTTCCTGCACGGCCATGCCGCGCTTCATCCTGCGATCGCAGGCATGTCCTCTTGCCCGGGGGGGGGGGGGGGCTCTCCCCCACTGGAACGCCCGCTCCTTGGTGACCCCGAGCGGCTGTGGCCGCTCCGCTCTGCGTCGCTTGGTTGCCAGGGTGCCCCCCCCCCTCCCTCCTGGGGTGCGAACGCCCACCGTGCATGCACAAGCATGTCGCCCGCGCCATTCTGTGGGGGGTCAGGGGTGCCCAGTGTGTCCCTGGCTCAGCAGTGTCTCAGCCCCCTGCCCACTGCAGCACACGAGGCGCAGTGTCTGTGTTGGTGTGTGGGGCAGAGCCACAGGCGTGGCGGTTGGGGCTGCGCCTCGGGGCGTCTGGCTTTCGGGCACGCTTTGGGTGGGGTGAAGAGTGCCACCCCTGCCGGAGGCCCCACAGTTCCTCGGTGGTCCTTCTGCTCCTCCACTTGGTACTGCGGGCCCCTGGTGGTACCACTGGCCCTCACACAGCCATAGGCCTCGTAAAACAGGGCCGCCCCTTGACCCGACCACTGTTCCAGCCCCCAGCGGGACGAGTGGGCGGCATCTGGCGGTAATTGCCGCCGGGAGGATGGTCTCCGTTCCCACTGCCTTGCCCAGCACGGTGACCGCCAGCCGAAGTACTCGCCCTTTCTCCTGCAGGGACATCTCTGCCCCTGAAAATCGGGACCGCGGGTCAGTGGGAGGCGCCTCCCCCCATGGGACTCAAAGTCCAGCGCGAGCTCCAGGAAGGACACCTGGCTGTGCCCCTCTGGGAGGTTGTCGTCTGGCTGCAGCCACACCAGCTCATGGAGCCACCTCAGGATCGCTGGCAGGAAATCTGCCCCCCACTTCCAATCTCTGGGCAGAGCTCCAATGGCAGGGAGGTCCGCTGAGCGTGCCTCCAGGCGAGGGAGCTGCAGATGGTACCACGGGTAACAGTCCTGCTGCGCTTTTCGCTTCTCCACTGGAAATAGGAGATTCACCTCCTCCTGCTTCACCTTTCTAGCCCACACAGCACGGCCAGAAACATTCCATGTGATTGCTGAAGTGCTCCAGCGGATTGCTGTCCTCCGCCACCCACCGTTGCCCTACCAGGGCCAATTCATCGAGTTCTCAATGCGCCTTGTGCCAGTCCTCCCCGGGGCTGGGCACCCAGTGCCAGGATATCCTATTGAGCTCCCTGCAGCGCTTCTTCCACCCTGCACTCCGCGCCAGGCCGCTGCGCTTGACCACAGCCTCCGTGTGCGTGCGTGCGTGCGTGCAGGCATGCGCCAAATTCTGTCATCAACGAGGGAAAGCAGGATGGGTTGCTTGGAACAAGGCATCCGGGAAGGGCTACACATGTCAGTGTCTCCTGCTGTGCTGTCCTGATTCACAACGCAGCATCCCTGGTATGCTTTGTGCCCGCAACTCAGCAAGCGACCTGGGGTCTCCGACGATTGAGCGCCCCTTCAGTGGGCGGATTTTCAACCGGCAGGGGGGGGGGGTTCTCATTAAACCTGCTGATCTGCTTGCATTGCTCGCATTTCTGCACCGAGCTTACCACTGCGCACGCAGTCGTGGGTGCGCACGCCCTTATACACGTGCACCCGCACACAGACACACAAGGATGTACATATGATGACGACAGGATATTTGCAAGAAATAAGGCATTCGTCAGGTGCACACAGCGGATGGAGCCTCCGGGTCCTTGCAATCAAAGCAGAGCAGGGGTTCCAAATCCGGAATACAACGCACACACGCATGCACGCCCATACCAACTTGCCCGAACAGTGCAAACTGAAAGCGCCGCGCAGCCTTGAGGGGTGTCCAGCCCTCAATCCTTCGGAACATCTGCACGTTGACGGATCCTTTGATGCCGCCCCGAGCAAACTTGTCACTTCCGCTGCAGAGAGGCAGAACGGGGCAACCAACTCAATGTGTACACAACCGCAACAAAATCTGCCCTCGGTTGAGGATTGTGACGCATCTTTGACGGTTGTGCAGGTTTGTGGAGGTCTGGTGCGTCTTGCTGGAGTTTATTAAGGGTCAAGCGGTGTTGATTGTTGTTGCCTTTGAAGTTTTCGAATTCCTCTGAACTAGTGAATGTGCAGCCCGGCCTCCCAGGCAGGCAATGAGGCCGATCCGGAGTGGCTGATGTCAACAGCAATTCCAACTCAACTCCGCTCCGGCTTGCATTTCTCGAATTCGACCACTTGTGGATGCCATTGATGCCCATTCTCTAATCGCTGGTTGGTACAGGAGCGATTGTCAAAGCCCAAGGAGTGCAAAAGTCACCAAAATGTGTCAAAGAGGGGTGGTTCATTCCATTGAAGGGTGTTGTCCATTCGCCATTTTTGCGGTTTGGTAATTTTTGAGCATGATCGCGCATCTGGAGCCTTGGGACAGGCGTTCCTCACAGGTGCCTTGACAAGCCTCAACAACAATAATGTGGGCAGGACCAGGCAACATGGCATGTCCCATGCGCACTACAAATGCGGTTTGCATAGGGGGCTGGTGAGCGATATCCCAGAGCTACAGTTGCCAGACGCCAGGGTCCTGTCCCGCCAAAATATGTCGCAGAGAGCGTACAAAGGGTGAACAGAGGACGCATGGAGCACACGTAGAGGACACAGCGGCGGGTGTTTGGGAATCACATGCAAATACATGCCAACGTCGAGTTCGTACACTGCCTCCGTTGCAAATGGCAGCATTGAAAACCTTCTTGATGGGTTAATCTCCGATCGGGAGGAGTGCAGGGCTGCAGGCTTGTGCTCCCATGAAAAGACCATCACCCAATCCCTCCAGGGATACAACTTGCCATACTATGCTGACAACAGGGACACACCACCCACCCATGTGGGGGGGGGGGGCGACTCCTCTGGGTTTGGATACGGAGTCCCCCCTCCGAAGGCCCTGGGGGGGGGCTGATTAAAAAATAGACCCCTAGGGTCCCTTATGGGGGGGGGGGTCACATGCCCCTAAGGCCAAGCGTTGGTTAATCACAGGCTCCCCTCCCTCGGACCATACCATCACCCTAAACCTACTACTAACCTTTGCAGTGAGCTGGTTCCGCCATGCTAGCCATGTTGGCTACGCCGAAAAACACCTTTGTTCATGGTTGCCTTGTGCCACATCCCTGCGCCCCATTTTGAGCCCCAGCACTAACTCTAACCAGGATTGAATATTGGGACCGAGCTAGTGGGGGAGTGAACATCGTCTAGCCTTAGACGACAAATGAGGTACGCAGTAGAAAGTGGACGAGAGCAGCTCAAAAGGGGCTCAAAACGAGCTGTATTCATCTATTTGGGCACCACAACTAGACTAGGATCATTTTTGGAAAACCATGGTTCTGACCCGTTTTTGAGCCATTTATTGTCCCAAATTGGCCCATTTTCAAGGCCCTTTCAACCTTGAGAGGGGCCCAAATTGCTCAACATTGGCTCAAAATGGGCTCATTCCACTTGTCTATGCACCCCAAATAGTCCAAAAGTATCTTTGGAACAACACATTTTTGATCCATTTTTGACTGATTTATGGTCCCAAAACAGCCCATTTTCAAGGCATTTTGTGACTTTGGAGTGGCCAAAATGGCTTGCAATGGGCTCAAAAAGGGCTCATTTCACTTGTTTGTGCACCCCAGATGGTCTAGGATCACTTTTGGAAAAACACATTTTTGACCCATTTTTGACCCATTTTTTGTCCCAAAGCAGCCCATTTTCAAGGCATTTTGGGATTTTAGGAGGGCCAAAATGGGCCACCACGAGCTCAAAACGCCGAAAACACTTGCTTTGGCATCCCATGTGGTCCAGTATCATTTTCGAAAAAAAAATCATTTTTTTGCACCCGGTGGACCTTTTTGACCCATTTTGGCACCCACCTCTTTGGGCTACCTCTTGCAGCTTGCCGCAGCCCACTGGGTCCTGGTATGGGGGGTCTAGGAGTCAGTTCGGGCAATTTTGAGGGGTGGAAACCACCAAAAGTGGGTGGTTGCGGGTGAATTAGGTGCGCTCGAAATCTCGTTTTGTGCCACATAGCCCAAGATATGGTATGTTTTTGGTTTGGGGCTGTCGGTGGCCCATGTGTACAAATTCTGGGGCCTTTGGGGGCCTTTTGGGGGCGGTTCGCGGACATATTGTGGAGTTAGAGGGCCCTCGAGGGCCCTTCGGCATGTGGAAATGTAGCTGCATGTGTAGAGTAGCCACTATTTCCCTTCATTTGGCCGTTTTTAGTAGGTTTTGGGCGGTTTGGGGCAAAAAAAGGCTGATTTTGGTCCTAAATTGCAGATTTTGAAATGGAGGTCCGGCACTTGCAACGCCGGTTCCTGACCGCCACCGTTGAGTTTCTGTCTGGCTCATACTTTGTGTGGTTGTCCCTCACACCCATACACGTAAAGCAAAAATTACCAAAGGTCAAAATTAGTAAAACGTGCCCTTTTTTTTGGTCATTTTTTTTGTAATATTTTGGTACCGTAGCAAAGGGGACGTCATCCTTCCCTGCCACGATGCAACACAAAGCAACGGGAAACCCATGTGAGTCGCAGCATACATGGTTTTTACTAAACGGCGGGGCAAATGGTGGTGTGATCCAACCAACAACCATCACACACATACTCGGAGCAAGAGAGACACTTTCGTGCAGTCAAAGAACCACACTCACAAGGGTGTTGTGTCTCTTCACGATGAAAGCTTCTTGAGAACGTCAAACACACATCTCCCCATAGGGCTCGCGGAATCCCAGTGGCATCCCATGAACGGAGAATGGAGTCCACTGGTAGGTCCTTAATGGCCCCTGCCAATAAAGCATATTTACGCTTTCGTGGCGTAGGCACGTGAGACACAAACATTTCAGCAATAGCTATGTCGTTGGAATTCTTTACAGGGCACGTGACCAAGGGGAAACCACAATGACCAAAACAACCTTAATTTTTTTGTTAATCTTTTGGGTAATTTTTTTGGGTAACATTTACCTTTGGTAATTTTTGCTTGGACTGTAGGTAGCATCCACCAAAATTTTGGCTGAATCGGAAGCACCACGATGGAGCTGTGATTTTTGCCCATTTCGCGTGTGCTTGCTGCTTGCTGCTTGCTTGCTTGATGCTTGCTCGCTGCTTGCTTGCTTGCTTGCCAAACCTGTGAGGTCCACCCTAGACACTAAAGAGGGTTATAAAACCAAGATCGGTGACCCTAGCCTAAGGGTAGGGCTAGGGCTAGGGCTAGGGCCAGGGCTAGGGCTAGGGCTAGGGCTAGGGCTACGGCTAGGGCTAGGGCCAAGGTTAGGACTAGGCTTAGGGTTGGGGTGGATGTTAGGGTCAGCGTTGTGGTTAAGCATAGTGTTGGGGAACAAAAATTGCCTTGGGTTCCTTTGGTGCACGCGGAGCGTCGGGCGCCTTTGGCGCCCATGGACTCTTGAGGCCAATACCTTTAGCCACAAAATATCGGCTAGAGGCCTGCCGGGGAGGGTCCACATCCTAAGACCTGCGGAGTTGCCGCCCCCCCCCCCCTCCCCCGCACCCACCCAGTCAGCGGACTGCCGACCGTGTCCGCCACCCATGACAAAAGGGGAGCCCCCCGTCCCCACATGCCGGCACATGCCGGGCGCATCTCACAGGAGTGGGTGGCGGTCTTAGGTCCCCACCGGGAACACACCACAACACACAGGAACCACCGGGGCACGAAGGGGGGCACAACTCACCGTCACAGGCCGTGGGCACACAGGACGTGCATCACCACCCCCGACACCCCATGAAATTAGCATTATGAAATTATAATTTTTGGGACTTCAAAGAGTACCAGTTGAGCATCTTTTCACCTTGGGGTAGGGGCAGTACTAACATTGGTGTTGGAATAAGTCTTTCGGCCGCCTCAACGCAGCGGTGGTGCCTGCCGGCAGCTGTACTGAAGGTCGCCGATTCGACCCCCGTGGAGCCAAAGAAGAGTACAAAGAGGAGATGCGCCTGCCGTCGGCTGGCCGCAGTGGCGGAGCGCGGTGCTGCAGGTGCGGTGTTGGGACTTTTTGTGATGCTTTGACTTTTTGTGGTGGAGGTGCGCCATCTCGGGGGAAAAATACGAAGACAAGACACACCACCCATCCACCGGCGGTACTAGTGGTGGGGCGGGCTGCTGAAGGGGGCGGTAGCGGGGACCTCGCCAAGGGGCCCCTAGACGGGCGGGGGAACCGAGAAACGAACACCCGACTACAACGATGCTCGTCCATGGCGCATACTACTAGACCGTCCATGTCTCTTACTGTCTGTTGAGCCGGCATACTGTAGGTACTGCACGAGAGGAATGCCTTGTGTCAAAGCGAGCGGAACATGTTGGACCACCCGAACCCCCATGGGGGTGTTGACGTCAACGGTCGCAGTTAGCAACACCCCCTGCAGGGCAAGTAGAGCCTGGACATTGGACACCATTAGGACAGTCCCGGCAGTGAGGGCCCAGCGCCAGGCATCACACACGTGCGACGGAGGCTGTCCATGAAGCACCGGTATGGCGTGTTGTGCTTCTTCTATCACATCATGCAATATGGTTGCGACCATCTCTTGCATAACGGCTTGAAACCGAGGCTCTGTAGTCGCCTGTAAGGCAGCCATTAGTGCACCCAGTATCTCCATTACGGGCTCAAGATCAGACATGTTGAAATGATAAGGACGCATGTGGGAAGCGGCTTGTTTAGCTAGCGAGGTAACGGATAGACATCAATGTGCACCGACTACTTGGACTAGGAAAGTGTATGGAAAATCCTCGCCAGAACTCGCACGGATTGGCGCTGCTTTGGTGAACTCAGTCATGGGGTGCGGTGGCACTAAGCGGTGAGTTGCGGTGGCCCTCCTACGCTCCACACGGGTCATAAACGCTCTAGAGGACATGTTCATCACGTGGTTTTGATCCAGCGTGAGCAGCTGATGGACCCGCGGAACGCATGGACAAAAAAATTTGGGACACCTCAATGGAAGACAAGAACCGGTCGGGTAGGGGGCACATTGCAACATGCGGGGTCATGTATCGTGTGCCTAGTGACAATGAGCAAGGAAAGCAAAAGTGAAGTGTACGTCAGCAAAAGAGTATGTATCGCATCTGGCCCATCACCAGAGCCTCGGTCTAGCAAGGGATCTCACATATCCTAAGGATTGACCCGTGGGAACAGCCGGGGTCGATATCTCTGAAGTTTCGCAAAGAGATTGTGGACGTCATTCGACATCGCCTAGCCGACAAGTACAAGGCGGCTTGTCGTTTTGGAACCTGCCGGGAGCTATAGTCTGCAAGACAAATAGAATAGGTCCCAACCAAGTGGGACATCTCATGCCTACAAGGTATCATGGGCAGCGGTCCTCACCTCTCGGCCTCATCAGTGTCCTGCTCCCACTCAATTCACGGTTATTCCTCTGATCACGGTTACACCGGCGAATCGTCGAGCACATGCCCTCTATGCTTCTACTGTCGTTGTCCACACTGAGTCCGCGTTGGAGCGGTTCATGGATCTACAAATGTTGCCGTGGGCTTCGGCCCTCACCAAAGCGGGGTACCTTGTTGACCACTCTGCCCAGCAATGCACCCCTACCTCGTGGGTTTGCGCCTACATCAAAGTGGCTCGATCCCCTGCAGACATGCTGCAAGCGCCCTTGAGCAGATTGGACACTTCGCCGTTAGAAGACGTGGTGGCATTGCCTAAGCAAGGAGCTATGGACTTGGTCGCCAACACTATTAGCCTATTGTCGCAGCTGCCACCATCAGATGTACCTTTAGCGCCTGCACTTCCCACCCTTCCTGCACACCCTGGCCCTGACAAAGTCTGCCGGCTACAGAGCGAAGTGGTGGCCCTACGGGACTAGCTGAAGGCCGCCGAGAAGGCACAGACGACAACAAAGGGTTCACTGTATACTGCGATGCAGCATGCAAAGCAACAAAAACAACACACATCTGAGGTCCCACGGTTCAACGGCTTCTATTCCTAGTATCCGAGACTCTTCTCAGGTCCCCTTGGATGTCGGGCAATGCATGGTTTTGGAGACGTCATGGTACAAATGATACAAGGTCTCGGGTTTTCCGGCCGCACCTCGCGCTGTTAGCGCCATCGTCTGTGCTTTCAACTCTCGAGTGGTGGCCAAACATCTACGTTTGTCTCGCCAGTTCAACGCCGCACAGAGTCGCGCCGTTTGAAAGGCTGTGACCGCTTTAGAAGAGCACCTGACAAAACCTTGCCCACCCCCCCCGGATAGCCAGCTGCCTACCGGCGGAGTACACACCCTCATGATCAATGTTATGCACCACCCTCAAGGGCAAGGACCGCCCCACACACCAGCTACTCTTGAGCCACAACTATCCCTCAATAGTCTTCCTTCGGGAAACAAGCCCCGTACCTTCTTCTTATTGTTTCCACGGCATATACTGGACGAATTTTTTTCTCTATAGGTATGGAACATTCTTCCATTGGTGTTGCCATCACTCTTCGTAGTGACATAGGGGTTCGAGTGAGGGACATCTTTTGGCATCCAGAACACCAAGGCTTGGTAGTTGATTTTTCTTTTCGCAACATGCACGTGTGTGCTATAACCGCCTACTTGCCCGCATTCGGGGAGATCCCAGAGTATCAACATGCACTAGAGTGGTTTCGTCCATTCTTATTTACCAATAGTCGCCTCCCACTTGTGGGGGGAGATTTGCAGTGCAATCCGGGGTGGACACCCACCGTGCCTTCGCCCGATCCAGAGAGAGTCAATGTCCTTTTGGATTTTTGTTTTGACTTGAACCGTCTGATCACCCCTCCACAACACTGCACTTGACATCTGTCCCGACCTTGACGACATCGAGCAACATGGAGCCGCGTGGGCAGTTTCCGCTCCCTGCTCGTGCTAGCGTCTCCCAGATACACGCCTATCAGGATCAAATGCGCGGCCTCATTCGAGTGGATCCCAAGGCTACAGATGGCACGTATTTGCACCTTCTTTCTACCATTGAGCAAGCAGCGGAGTGCGTTTTCAGGCCTCCCCGGCCGTTAGACGGTGTGCCGGGAATTGTCCGGGCAGCCCATTCCAAACTTCAGCACATTGTCACCACACAGCCCTGGTGGTGGGAGAACGTTACCTCGGCGTGCTAGGTGGCTGTCCTCCGTACCAAGTGCGCTTGGAGAGGTCGTTGGACTTGGCCCCCTTTGTTGGGGGCTGTAAAAACAATATCATACAAGGCAAACAGGATTACAGGAAGTATTTACATCGGCCTTTTTCGGCCAAGTCAGCCCCCATGTTTGAGGTGGGGCACAATGTCACCACGTCACTGCAGGCAGCGGTGGCTCTAGAACAGTTCGGACAGTGATACCAATCCCCCATTCTTTGGCTAACCCGCACAAATTTACGTGTGTTACTATTGTAGGCTTCTAGATGTCCCCCCCTCCCTAATCCCGTCCTCATAGTAGATTTTGCCTACTCTCTGCTGCGTAGTAGCCGAAACTCGGCCGCCTACCCGGACCTACTGGAATATCGACTTCTGCGTTGGCTGGACAAAGCCCAAATGGGGTGGCTGGTTACGTTTGTCAATTGTGTCCTCCAGGGACATATAGTTCCGAGATTGCTGCATGGCGATTTTTATGCCCTACCCAATAAACTTCCCCACGGGCCCGTATCAAACACCAGGCCGATGGTGAATATGACCACATTGGAATATAGTGGCTATGTGTATCACTGATCATTATATGCCGCTGTTGCACGCTGCGTCATCCCACCCACCCAATTCGCGTTGTACAAGGGGTCTTCCGCTGTAGATTTGTTGAGAGTGCTAGGCGACCGCATCCACAACCGTTTTGCGACGGGTTCACCAGTGGTCATAGGCGTTTACGACATTCGTCACGCGCTGTACCTACGGTTCGCCTGGACTTGTGAAGTAAGTTTGCAGTCAAGGACAAAAGGCGAAGCAAAAGCGAATAAATGGTTTATACACACTTGTACCACCAAGAGTGTTGTCATCGAGGGTTAGGCTAAGTCTTTGGATGCCCCCAAGGTGATAACTACTGAGGGGTACACTGACAATGGGGGCACTTTTTTGGAAACGGGAAATTGGTCCGCTTTGCCTTCTGAAATGGTCACTTCACCTTCACTTCACCTTCGGACTGCAAGGTTAGTGCAAGGTCAGTGCAAGCTCACTGCAAGCTCATTGGGGTTCACCGCAAGCTCACTGCAAGCTCACTGAAGGCTCACTAGGTTTGCAGTAGGTTAGAAGTCAAGTATTTTCAGCTCTTTGGTGCCCTGTGCCGCAATGCTCTTTGCTCAATCCTTTCCACCATTGCAGCCCAACCGCTCCCTTCCCGTCTAGCCTGTGTCCAATTCCTTCAACGCCTCTTGTACCCTCTTTGATTCGTCACCGCCTTACTCAACGGGTTCCACCCCTCCTTCCGCAAAATTGTCATCCGATGTGTGGTTGTCTACCACACATTGGAGCCCCAACTTGTCATGCAACACGCCCTGTGCTTATCCACACAGGGGAGGGGAACCTGTCCCTCCACCCTGTGCTGTTGCGCACAAGGGCGGGGACCCAGTTCCTCCGCCTTGTGGTGATGCGCACCGGGGAGGGGAGCTGGTGCATCGCCCCCCAACCCCTTGCATGGGTAATAGGGCAGGGGTTGGCAGCAGCCCTCCCTCCCTCCATCCCTTCCCCCACACTCCCTCCGTGTCCAACGCGGTGCAGGGGCAGGGGCAGGGGCTGAGGCACGGGCAGTGGGCGGGGGGGGGGATTTTTTTACGAGGGACGTTGGCAGGGGCAAGGGCGCAAGCAAGTAGGGGCTGTAGTAAGGGCCGTGGCAGGCGAGGCCACAGGGTCCGGGTGACCCAGCACCCCCAGAGCAGGCGCAGGGGAGGGACCTAGGGGTGGAGCTGAGAGCACTCCGCGAGCCGAGCAGAGTGTGGCCTCGGCGCCGCCCCAGGGCTGAGGGGTGCTGGGAAGGGTCCGTTGAGGGCCCGGGCTGTGCATCTCACATGGCATGGCCGGCCGGTATGCAGAGTCGTCGGGGACGCCATCATGCTCCACCCCAGGTGTCCTGTGAGCCTAAATATCGGCCCCCAAATCCAAATCCAAATCCAAATCCACCCAGTCAGCCACTCACAGGCAAGGGGCGTTGTGTAAAACAACGAAAGCTATCACACGCCTCTCAAGAAACGAAAATCTTTCCCTCGTGTCTGTGGATCCCATGGAGTGACCCTGTGCTTACTTGACTGGAAGTCAGGGGATGGATCTGATGCTCGAAGGAGCGCATGGGGAGGGAAGGGTGGTGTTGAAGAGATTCGAGCACAATCATCAGTGTCCCAAAATTGGGCTTCAGTCAGCTTGAAGCCAACACCAAATCGTTTGCACAATTATTTTTGTCCCTGCTTGCTGCTGCATGCCCACGCTGCCTGCTCACTGCCCGCTCCACCCATAAAGCAGGAGGGCTCTTTGGAGAGAGGGAAGAGAACCATTGGTGCGAACACAGGATTCAGCGGATGGGTCAGCAACAGGCACCAGGAAAGGTGGGGAAGACCGGACATCTACAATAATGACTTTCCCTTTCTTAAAGAGGCTCACAAGTTCCTCCCCAGTCATCCCATCCTTGATACCGCGGGCCTGCAAATCAGAGCATGCACAGGGTCGAGGAGACCACAGAGGCTGGGAAGATCATGGAGATGGAGCGTGTTGCAAGAGGAGCGGGTGAAATGATGTGACCCGGTGTGGTGTGATGCGAGGAGCCCAAACAGCAGCAGGGTCACAGGTCAGCTACCCACAAAACAACACGCCTACAGCCCAATGCTTGGAACAACTGAAGCCAGCTGGAAGAGGCATCAGGTTGCAGTCCTTTTGGGCACAACACTCTCGGTGCTGATTTGATGCAACAACACGATTGACAGTCAGGCTGTTTGAGTGCATCTAGTGTGGGACAAAGGGGATGGGGGGGGTGCCATAAGGGCTGAAGGAGCATGCCATGTACGTGTTCGCCTTTTGAGGATGGAATCCCCCATTGGGATGAGGTGGGTTGGTTGTCCACTCATAAGGTTGGAGGTGAAGAGGGCCCCTGGGGGGGGGGGGGGGGTTCATATCCACACGTCTGTTCACTGCACTTTCACTGCATGTCTCGCTGTGCCACTCTCTCCCTTGGATCCCGCCTGCACGTCGTAGATTGTCGCAGGAATTGGGCATCATTACTACTCAGGGCGTCACAGGGGTACAGAGGGAACCTGTAGCGCCTCTGATTGGATCTTCCACGCCGCCGGGTTTGTGGGGATTTTGCCATCCACTTTGTAGATCCCGGAGACACCGTAGTCTGCGGCGCCCCCGACGCCCTCAGCTCGCGCTTGATGCAGAAAAAAGAGGACCACAGATCAAGCAAAATGCACGGCCGAGGCAGCGACAAGCAGAGCACAATTCACACACCCTTTCACATACACAATGCACGCCCTTCCACATACACACCCTTCCACCGCTTCTCCACACACCTTACTTGCTCCTCCACACACCCCTTTCACATCCCGTCCACACACACCCTTTTACACACACACTTCAGCATGCACACCCTTGCACACACACCCTCCCACACCCTGGCCACACCTGTCTACGCACCCTGTTATATATATGGCAATAGTATTCTTTCCGCCCCCATTGCCATATACACATACTCTCTGCAGTGTCGAGCTGTGCTGCTGCGGAGTCGAGGCAGCTTGCTGGTGATCTTTCCATGTTTTTTGTCTGCTGCTGCGGCCCTGAATAACACTGCCTCTCACTGGACGAGTACAGCGCCCAACACGCACACCTTCTGCTTGCCCACTATGTCTACTGAATTCACATACCCGCGGCTCCACTGTAGATCCAGAACCCAACAGCGAAAAGGGGGAGCGCAGCCGCAAGGATGTAGCCCAACAGCACGTCGTCGGGGATCTGCACAGAACAGGCACAAAAGGTTGCTGACTGCGGTGGGGGAGTGGTGGGAGGGCAAACCACATGCTGTTGTGAGGGGTGGGGGGGGGGCGGGGCGGGGCGGGGCGGACTTGCCTCCTTGCGCGATGTTAGGCCTGGGCAGTTCCCTCCTCCATTCTTCCCTCGCTCCCTGTGTACGCTCCAGTGCACCGCCCCCCAGATAAATGATTTCGGCCCCAAATCTGCAAATCTCCAGGGCCAGGCGTTTTCTCAGTGACTTTAAGGACGAGGCCCAGGGATAATCAACCAAGACTGTGACGCCCACCCAGCGCATTTTTGTCAACCCTGGAAAGCCAAGAAAGCACCCAACCTCTCACCACACCTTCATGGTGAACTGTGGCGAGTGCTTGGCATGCCGTAGCTGCACGCACCCTCCCCCAACCCACCCTTGGCAGATCACCTCCTGGGGTGGAGGGCCCTTCCGGTGGCCCTTCCTGCTTTTCGAAACTTCCCGGCGTGTAGGGTGCCCGTTGCTGTTGCTGTACAAAGAAAAGGGCAGACTGCCATTCGTAGAACGCAAACGAACTTGACATCTTCAGACTGCAAACACAAAAATCCTCTAATAAGCATGCGCAACAATTGAAAGCCCGCTTGCGAGTCAGAAATCAGCATTGGACGGTACGTGTGGCCTGAGACTTGCTTGAGACTGCGAAGTATGAAATTGCGTTGGACCATTTGGAATCTTTTGGCTGATGAAAAGATGGAAGCCATCATATGCTCCCATCTTTTCACATGGTGTAATTCCCTGCAGTGTGCAGGTTAGATGCTGGTTGAGCCTGTACGACAGCTTTGTGGTGTTAATTTTGTGCGGAAGGATCACTCCAGTCGTTTCAAGGGCAATCCCCCAGCCAAAATTGTGCTGAAATGCCTGATACGCTTCTGCGTCGGAACCGAAGCGCCATGGGAAGGCCAATATTCGTCAATTCTTTCATTTTGGTGATGTAATAATGCTGTTATGGGTTGCATGGAGTTTCCGTGGCTGTCCCCAGCAGGGCAAATCCACCCAAATGGTGATCGTTGCGAATCCATCCGCAAATACCGTGGACCCTGGGATTGGATGGAAGATATCAGCGTTCTCACTGAATTCTTCCCCATCTGTGTCTTCATACTTTTCCGTCATTGCTTAACGTACCGTAGGGATGTGTACAAAGTGCAGTGTGGGGTGCGCAGTGCGGGACACACATCCAACTTGGGAGCATCCTTCACCACAAATCCAATCTTGGCCAGCGGGGCTTGGTGCAACGACGCTATCATGTGTGCTGGGCCACTCTCGGCTGCAGTGGCGGACAGCGGAGTGCTGGCGGCTCCTACGAGGCCTCCAACGACGGCGGGCCCTGACGAGTGGCAAAGAAAAGGGTAGGTCAGAGGTTCCAGGTGGCATGATGTCACCAAGGGGCATTGTAATTTTGAGAGTAGATGGGACTTGATGGCAATGCCAAAACGGAGCCTTTTTTCAACGCCTCCGGAGGGGGCGGCGGGGGATGACTCAACCATATAACTCAATGGCGTGGTCTACACAAGTGGGGAATTGTGAGGGTTGTTGAGGGGCGAAGAGGTCAATTTTTTTTTGGAGGAAAAGGGTTTTTTTGTTCTTTGGGCACGGAGGTTGCTAAGGATGGGTGAGAGTTTGTGGCGAGTTGGGGTATGAGTTGTGGGGGATGTCGAAGGGTCAACAAGGCTATGATGGGGAAAGGGCCGCCAAGAATTGTGGAGGGTTCGCAGTCGTGTAATCCATATCCCTTTCACAACCCTCCATTTGGTAATGTGACCCTCTAGAGCCCTCGACACCGGTTTGTTCGACGCGTACCGTAATTAACCTCGGCCGCACAAATAGGTGTAACTAAACATGAACGATTTGTTGGTTGGAAGAATGAGCGTCGAAGAAGCGCAAACGACCAGTCGGTTATGGTAGTGCCAAGGGTCTTCGACACCTTGCGAGTGAATGTAACTTTGAAGATCCCTCGCTCACAACACTGCGATACGATGACGCAGGATTACTGTGTGGCACGGAGACACACGCAAGCGGGCAACTTGGCAACCGGAAATCACATGCATACTAGAAACAATGGAGGAAGGGGTGGCCACGAGATCCGTTGCGGAAGACCTTGCTCTTGCAACGACGAATCCACCTAGCAAAAGACATATGCCAAGAGGCTTTCTCGTGCGGATTCGTCACCTTTTTCACCTCCTTCTGCAGCAATGAACACATTTTCGTGCACCATATGCAAGGGCAGTCAAGCGGCACCTTCATTATAATTGCCGCACGACGCAAGGGATGAGGCTCCTTCTAGACTATCCATTGCAATGGCAATGGTTTCATGGTTGGGTTTCACCGGTCGCTCGACGCTCCGGGTCTTGGTGGCACACACCACATCATGATACAACAATTGATGATGGTGGCTTTCAATCCTATATCAAATGACTGTTACATTTCGCACCTTGGCTAGTTTTAAACACCTTTCACAGAAAATGATGTTTTCAAGCTCGTGCAAACAAATGTGCCGATGTACAACACAATGCTATGTAATGACAAAATAGAGGCTCACCAGTGTTACAAACACATAATGTAAGAAATGTAAATGGAATGTTCCGAGTTTCGCCTCACTTTGGCACTACAAGCAATGAGAACTAAGTCACAGGGCACAGCAAAGCACCAACTCTTCAGTCACATGCAATAGGGTCTGAGCAACATGGGTGCGACAGTGCAGAGTGCAGAAAATGGCTGCTGGGATTACATCCCTCACCCGCCCTGCCCTCGGAAAGTGGTTTTTGCACCCACGGTGCCGCTCAGTCCCCACCCTTTCGTGATGCTGCTCCAAAAAACCTTGGGGGATCATGTTCATCAAACGACATACAAGCAGAGCAGACGGAGAGTCACGACAGAGCTTCATGAGGGACAGAAAGAAAGAAAGTATTCCCGCTGGGCGCCTCTGCACTGTTGCGACTGCTGGCACCCAGACTCCCTCCCACTGGCCACAAAGTCAGGCAAACGTACAGAAATACTCATACTGCCTGTGGAGGACGCAGTGTGAGACGAAAGGGGTCCAGGCGCCCCCCTGCCTGCTTGCGTTACCCACACGGTGTGTGTTATAAGACAGCACGTCAGGCAATTCAGACTAGCATAGACGGCTTGTGTTTGCTGGCGAACTCCTTTCCCTCCCTCTCCCACCTGTCGATGTCACAGAGGGGAAAGATGTCATACAGGTGGAGGTCCTTCACGAAGCCTTTGACTGCATTTTCCCACCAGTGTCTCGGGTAATTGTGCCAGCCTAGCCCCCACGTAAGGGACCGGACGTTCAGTTTAAGACCCAGTGGGTTTAATGCATACAGAAGGCACTTGTTTAGGAGGGAGGGGAGGAAGGAAGTGAGGACATCTTTAGCATTGGGGGAGGTCACCGGGAGCCATCTCTGCCACTCGAAGTCGTGGCGCAGGGGCCATGACAGCTCAGTGACCACACCTTTGCGCCTCATAAATTCGTCTGTTTGTGGCGCGAGCTCTGTCTCACACAGCTGGGCCACTGTGGTGTGCGGTTCCCACTTCAGGGGACATCATGAGTTCCGAATCATGTGTGTCTGCAACGCAATGCCAAGGGCAACGAGCAAGTGCTCCAACGTGTTCAAAAAACATAACCTGCATTCCATGCACTGCAATCAATGTTGACCAAGCAGGAAATGTCACAAGCGACAATTGTGCTTGCACCCTCGAGGGTGGGCCTCTTGATTACAGTACATAGATGTAGGGCTTTCGCTAAGACTCATGCATGTGCCCTCCCTGCTACCCACCCAAAGAGTGGCCTTGGTTATACCTGAGCTTGACAAACTGCAGTGGAATTTCACAAAGCACCAAGGGTCCGCAAGCGAACCCGTATGGGTGTCCACCACCACTTCCAAGGGTATGACTTAAAGCCACACCCCTGAATGAATCGGTACTATACTTTGCCGCAAAGACCCACACATACCGCAAAATCCGAAGGTGGCCGCAAGAATCGAAACCGTAAGAACCTTGGTGAATGTAGCACGAGAACCGCGTCCTTCAACATTTGATGCCGTGTCATAGTAGGCACCAGTGTCGGAGAGCAAGTTCAACGTACACGACATGATGGCGACGGAACTATAATGACAACGGCAGTACCATCGACGATACACGCAAATACACGCACACGGCGGTTTTTCCGGGAGAAATCTTAAAGAACACCATTGAAAGCCATTTTCTGGCACACATTTCAAAGCACGCGTGTTTTCTTATAGCCTTTCATTCCCAAACGGCCTAGCCAGCTAGACACAGGCGCCGTCTCGTGCAAAAAAAAAGCCTTGCATTCCCATCAAGCGGTGCCTTCCCCCTCCCGAGGAGCTTGGCAACCGTCCAATTCGGCCTCCCGTAGAAAGGTGATATTAAGCAATGGAGCGGCCTAGTGTCAACGAATTCACCAATTGCCAAAGTGCACCATGGGATGCAGTGGAATAAGGGCCACGTATTCTCCGCCAAGCCAAATGTTCAAAATTTCAAATACATCGCAAAACCCGTCCCGCTTCTTTCCACCCCTCCCCCTTAGGTGTACGCCGCTACCAGTGGTTCCTTTCCGCCGATGAAGTGCCGAGCCCCATCCGGTGCATGCTATTCCCGTTGTTTTGACATCATATGACAAGGAGGGTTGGAGAGGCTAACAGAGGAACTCATAGGGGTCACGAACAACGATAAGCGGAGCATCCTCCTCCTCGGCACAAACATTGACAAAAAACCACACCATCGATAGACTATCGGCGGGGGTTTCGCCGCCGCAAAATGTATGAATGAATGAATCCATATGTGTGCATACTCCCATCTCAGCTCAAGAAATACGTACACAAGCCGCAACCCAAGGACGCAAATACCCACACCCATGTATCAATTTGGCAAGGTGGAAGTTATTTTAGAAGACCATCCCACACATTTGTCCTTTGTTGTCATTGCAATACATTATTTTAGGACTCTATTTTCCACTCTTAACAATTCCACTCAACAACTGTTAGGCTAGCATGTTGCTGCGATCTTGGCCATACTTGATAGATAGCTCAATTCTACTGTGCCCCGGGCAAATATGCAAAAGTATCCGTACACACCAAGGGTTGTCGATTTGTCAATTCCGGAGGGATGTAATTCTTGATTGGTGTTCACCATTACAAGTGGTAAGCACTCCCACAGGTGATCACCCACCCTAAAGGCGGCAAGCCCCATGTTCTCTAGGTGCTCTTCGTTAAGGACGAGTCCCATCTTCGTAACACAAGTACAACCTGGTAACCTTGGTAACCAACAGCAAAACCTTGATGCATTGCTTACGATTCGAAATGTGGTTGGGGGTGACGTCCAATCATCCCCGTTTCGGTGTGATCTCGGTAAGGTTGGCATCACCTTTGGCGTTTGATGTGTAGGCTTGGGGACTAGGGCAACGAGCAAGGCACAATTCAGTTCTGTTGATGCTAATGGACTGAACGCTGGCACGTAAAACGGTGCGATTGACAGGAGGTTGCCATCGTTGTTCAACTACATCGGAAAAAGCTAGTTGCAAGTGACGGGGCCACGAGATTGCGACATGAAGCACAAGAACCGACAGGTGCATCTTCCTTTTCCGAGTCCATCCCCCAAACTTGATGCAAATAGGTGAGTGAGGCATCATGATCAAGGGCTCACGATGCTACGCATGTCCCAAATCAACCAACCATTGGCCCTCAATGGCGGACGCGACAACACATTCCTCCCCCGCAAAAAGTTGACAAACTTGCAAGGGCTTCTGTATGGTGCCTAATCCAAGGCGCAATGCAAGCGACGGTATATCAAAAGCACGCCGCCCACAAAAAATCTTCACGTATCGAGACGGACACCAAAATCGATGTTCAATATTGACAGTTGACAGTTGATTTGTCGTAACGGTTCTTAGGGTGCAATAAAATGTCCGACAATGCCGGCCAAAATCAAGCCAATCGGGACATTACCATGGTACGAGACTTCTCAACCACCCATTCGGGGTACAACATGCAGCAGGGCACAGGAACAAAGAGTTTCTTAACAATACATCAAACCCTGTGATGTAAATGTACGAGTGCAAAGGTGCCTTTGGCATATGGTGTGCGTTATTGTCTTGTTTGCCGTGAAACAGGATGCATGCATTGTGTATGTGCACAATGTTCATAGCGTTTTTTGTATGGCCCCGTACCAGGAACTTACGAGGACTATCCTGCATGGGCATTGGTTGGAAGCATTCGGACCATTACGAGACTTTTTTCCGGGACATTAACAAACGTCTCTTGTCCAATATCGAAAAATTCTCTTCGTTGGGTTTCTCTTTTTTTGTTTCCTTCTTGCTTGACCATCTTGTTCACGCGGGTGCTGTTTTTTGGGGGGGGCAAACACGAGGGCAAAACGGAGCACAAAGCAAAGTGGGCGACACACGGCAATTTGAAACCCTACATACATCCACACAAGCATTGTATGACCAAGGGAAACGTGAATCATGAATGCCTGCAGAAATGAGGGGCAATCTCTGGTAGGCTTGGGTATTACATAGCGAGTAGCTGAGCGAAACACGCTCGAGCCACAATTAGAGGTGCTAGAGGTTCCTAACGAAAATGGAAACCGTGACATCACCAACAAAGGGAGGGTGGGAGCACTTTCCTTTGATATGGAGAGGCCTGCTACACCTTTTTTGTGCTTGGCCCGCCCACCAAAGTGTCTAGATGGATGTTATTGCCCCGAAGCCCAATCCGGTGACCAGAGCTGCAGAATTTTTGACTCCCTCCTACCATAATATCAATGTCATGCTTGCACCATTGGTGTACGGGGTTCGGTGACCCCCCCCCCCATTTTGAGGATGCCGGAACCCATGGAATCGTCCCCAGGCCTTCAAATTTCCTCTAGCAGGCACAAACAACAAAAGATGGACCGCAGAGCAGAGCAGAGCAACAAAACAAGAATGGAACCACCATGTTAATCCAAGAAACGCGCCGGGGTCACAATTTTGTGTCCGCTACGCCTTTGTTGAGGTGGTTCGGTGGAAGGCATCAAATTTGCCTTGGTGCGTTTCGAAGCATTGACAAACGCTTCATCTTGGCGTACCCTTTTGCGATACCGAGTGAGTGCCTCTGTGGGTTCCGTGCTATTCAACTGCTGTCGCAACCTTTTACAACTACCACCATGTTGCTGCTCTACATCACGTGCAAGGGTCATTACAAGCTTGCAATCTTCATTTGGGAGTGGTGTGGTGTAGGGAGTATTGTGCTTAGCTACGGCTAGAGCACAAACACGCCATGGGGTAGCACGATTGCCACTAGACTTCAGGGCAGAGGAGAGGACACCAAAAAAAGACTCCTCAAAACAAGAGGTGGCGGGGAGAACACGTAGCACATCCGCATCCGGAGTGCTCGTCGCATGCAATGTGCCACCAACCTCGTATTGCCGCGTATAGTGCACCCACCGCTTGGACATGCGTTTAAAAATAACGCGTAGGCGTTGCAACACGTGGGGGAGGAAGGGGCCACTTCGGACTAAGTCCATACTTGTACCATCGAATGCCAAGGCGGCCGTTGGGTTTTGGGCCCAATGGGAGAGGCGCTTCCGGTATTCGAGCACAACCGGACCGGCCTCATGCACGGAGGCTTCCTTGGCAGACAAGTCTTTGAAGCAAGGCTTGCCCCAGGCTGCAAAGGCAAGCGCACACACGTCAAAGAACTCCTCAGACAAGCAAAATGGCCAATGTGCCCATGAGGCTAGTGCGAAGAAAGTGCATGGAAGAGCGGCGTTCAGTTTGTTGCCGGGCGCGGTGTGTGGTATGCACAAACATGTACAAAGGTTCACGGACAGGAGGAACTAGAATATCCTGCTAGGGCACCTTCACACACCCTGAGCTACCTCTGCGACGCCCCTGTGCTGCCCCTCTGTGCCCTAGGTCCGCCCTAAGCCCGCCTTTCGTTCTCCAACTCAGCCTACCCGATTTATGTCGTAACCGGCTTCGCTCTGCATCATGCACAAACACAACAACTGTGGAGGACTGTGTTTGTGTGCAAATACACTTGGCCTATGTTAGAGAGAAACCAATTGCGAAGTTTTTGCCACCATGTTGGGATGTTTCTCTCATCCTCCTCATCACCGGGTGATTTTTTTTTGGCTTCCAATTCACGGATGCTTTGCGCAAGGAAATCGGCGATGGTGGCTTGATGCTTTAGGAGTATGGCGGAGCACCAAAAGCCTCCAAAAAACCGATCCCCCACTTCCCTTCCCATATGTATGGCCTCTTGGTCAAGGTCGGCCAAAAAAGCACAGAAGTTGCTAGCTTGCCCCTTCCCATATGAAGCATCAAGTAAAGCTTTCACGAGTTATTAAGAGAAACTTGTTGCACCTTACTTCGAAATCTTACTTCTTTCAAAGAATCATTTGCCTTGCGGTTCAAGGCCCTCTCCGCAACACTACGCCGATGACATTTGGAGGCGTGGTCCTCCAAGTGGTGAAGCCTCTCCTTTGCACCCTCCAACAACTTTTCCATCTACACAAAGGCAAGACACCAATCAACATGGAACAAGATAGCAAAACTCATTCATACGAAAGGTCATGTTAGGCATGCATGAAGCAAAATGACGGATTTAAGGGCACGAATCATTGCAATGCTCACACCTTTGCAATTTGCACCTTTTTGCACCTTTTGGGAATGTACACTTCCCCCTGCCTTGTTTAGGGCATTTGAGAGCTTTAGCAACCTAGAAATACAACAATGGGCAGTGTAGCACCCTGCAGACTTCATAATCCTTACGAATGGTGGTGACGAATCATGACCTCCTAACAACCTGATAACATGTGGCCTCAGCTTGGGTGTTTGGTGTTGGAGGGCAAGATTGTTCCTTGTTCGACCTGCAATTGGCCCTAAGGGTGTTGAATCCCCTTCGGCTGTCCTCATCAGGTGTATGCCAACAGTGAGGCACACTCCTTTATAACACCATCTTGCACTTGCAGGTGCATTGAGGCTGGAGGGCACACTGTGCCACGACGGCTACGAACCCACTTCTTGCAAAGGTGGCATCCCAGCTTTTGCACCTCAGTGGCCATAAATCTAAATACATGAATGTGTTCGTCATGGCAATGAAATGTCGTTCGTAAAAAAAATTAGGCTTTTATTGGGGATTTCGATTTTTTCATTAATTCGACCGAAAACGGGGGGAAGTCGGCCTCAGAATCTGGTTCTATCCAATATCCGCGGCCTGTGGTAGATTGCGCGCCCAATGTGACGGCCGATAGGCCGGCACATTGGAGCGCGCAATCTATCACAGGCCGCGGATATTGCCTAAATGTGATAGGGGTTTTACTGTACAAATGAAATCTAGTCCACAGCGCTTTTCTTTTTGCTATTTGAGGTTTTGTGCCACAAATTGTGGCATGTCAAAGGCGCAAACCAAGATACTGAAGTTATTTTTCGGGTTGAAATATGGATACTCCCAATAAAAGCCTTTTAGCCTCTTTTGATGCGAAATGGAATTCCTAAGTTATTAGGGGCCATTTTTTTTTTCGGAACGTGGACAAGTTCTCACCGGCACCCTCGAGTGAGAATGAGGGAGTGTTGCCCAAATTACCTTTTAAGTTGTTGATGTTGTCCAACTCACCACGCACACGAAAGCTTCTGAGTCTTGCTTATCACATTGGCGCAACTCATGGAATACGCCACCAATTGCTGATTGCTTGCTGGATCGCTGCTTGCTTGCTGGATCGGGATTTAGCCATTTGATGCATTGCCGACTTTGTGTGCGCCCTGCTTCCATAACCGTTGTACCACGAATGTACATGTGCACACATACACACACCATACACACACCGTGAACCGCAGGTTACATAGGTCCATAGACGTAGCGATGGACGGCAACACTGTGGCGAAAAAAATTGTAGAAACCAGTAGCTAGCAACTAAGGATGGTGAAATAGTGAGCACTCGGCCCTGTAAGGTGTTCGCGCTTGCAGGTCATGATCACATTGCTGGTTGTCCCTTCCCTCTGCCCTTGCCTCCACCTCCACGTGCCCTGATTAGGTTCAATTGGTCAGAATTGGTTTCATTTGGTTGCACTTGTCCCTCCCTCCCTCCAGCAGGCCATCATTCAAGTGGAATTCCTTCAAATGGTTTGATTTGGTCCATCCCTCCCTCCACCATGCTTACTTTTGCCATCCTTGAAATGGAACCGGTTCAAATGGTTGATTTGAATGATTGATCAGATTGGTGTCACATTGGGCGGTACATTTGGAAGGCATTGTACCTCTACATTTAGGACCCCTATCACATTTAAAAGTCAAAACAGGATAAAAATCGATTAAGGATGTGGCTGAGAAGTACCAGTAGGGGTGGACAAGGCTTGTTAGGAAAGTTGAAACACCTACTTCGGGGGGGAAGGGGGGTTGTTCGGGTACATATGGATGTAATAAACACACTTCAATGGTTTTTTTCCATGGCCCGCCCTTGGATGTGTCGTTTCTAGCCTACACCCGGTTGGTAGTTCTCAGCAAGCCCTGTCTGCCACTGCTAGGGTTAGGGTTGGGGCAAGGCCACACGATAGCACTACACAAAGGCAAGCAATAAGTCATTGGAGCAGCTTCACCATTCAACATGTTAAGCAACACAATGTTGGATTTACTTAAGCTGGTCCGTATGGGCACAAAGCATCAATCAAGGAGCCGGCGCGGGACGGCGCGGGCCCGACCTGAGCGACTGGGCTGAGCAAACATGTTCACGATAGCCTGTGCTTCAGGAGCAACCACCCTACGCTTAGCCTGATGAGCTATGTGCGTGTCCGGTGCCCTCTGCCTTTTCCTGGGTGGTGGCCGTGGTGGCTTTGCTTTGGCTCTCTCTTCCCTTGCCTGTGCCGCCTTTGCTTGTGCTTGCTGGCTGGCCCGTTTGGCTTCTTCTTTCTGCCTCTGAGCCTGTAGGATGTCATCCTGCTTACCTTTCGCGAGCTGAATGCGGAAATTCTTTACACACTTCCCATGCATTTCCTCTACACGGGCAGCCCGGTGAATAAGTTGAGGGGCATCCCCCTCTAAGAGGGGCATGTCAACGCTTGCATTTGCACGGCTGATAGCCGAAGCAGTGACACGCCAGGGAGCAGCAGTGGGACCCATCAGTTTCCATTGATGTGATAAGGCCCCAAAGAAACTTTCCTCAAATACTGAAGTGCATGGCGTTGCTTTTAAAGTTGCTTTTAAACTGAAGTGCATGGCGTTGCTTTTAAAGTTCCTTTTAAACCACGTGAAAGAGTGTGCAACCCGTCAATACCTTCATTTGTCAATTCTGTTCGTGTGATGGCAGTTTTGTTGTGAGTAAGGGGGCATTGCAAAATCGCATGGATCCATCGTCCCCCCACCGACTCATCAATTGCATCACCGGAGTTGCATTGGAAATGCCAACCTTCCTTTGACGTCCCGTCGCGACCCATACACATGGCAAAGTCCTTTGAACTTTTCTTGGCTTGTGCAAAAGCGAGGGCCGCGCACTCTTGCGCCCACTCACCTCCCTCAACACGCCAACGATCAAACGTGCGTCTACAAGGAAAACGTGTGACATGAATCCCAAATGCATTAGCCCCATGGACAATGTGTTGACCAACCTTGTTTGCAGAAGTACGATCTCTCATCATACGGTAGGCACATTGACGCACACTTGCCTTGTATCTACCACCATGAAAAAGGGAAGGATTTTGCGAGCGAAGCAATGGTCTTTTGAGACAAGAAGAAACGACATTGCGCACCAAAGCCTTTGCCCTCCATCTTGCCCTACTATTGACTACTTGCAAAACACGCGAGTGGGACATCCTTAACCTAAGGTTTTTTTCCTTAAGTTCCTTCTTCCTCTTATATTCAACGGCCCGAAGTGCAACCATTCGGCGCCTCGTCTTCTCCATCTCAATCTTCACATCGGTCAACCTCTTTTCATACATCCCCAACTCAAAGTTTTTGATCGTTGCTTCTTTCAACATCATGTTGCAACGATCCTCCACTAACTTCAAGTCTCCCAAAGTCCTTTGCAACCTAAAGCAGGTTGAAAAGCAAGTGTCCGCATCTCAAAAGTGGAGCCGTACTTGGATCGGTAATACTTGCTGGCGTCATTTTTGGGTCACCGGCAACCCAAAACACCAACGGGTGCACCGTACTTGACGAAACTAGCCAAATACCAAATGCCCTTTGATCCCTCAACTTGCGGTGCCTTTAGTTTGGAAATCCATGAGGATCCATTTTTTCGCAATATTAGTACCCAAAGGTGAATAGCATGGTCAAACCTTGAAAACAAAGCGGCACAAGGTAACACTACAACCTAGCAAACACGCACAAGCAGTTTTTGGAGGCAACCAACACGGACATGTACCACGATGGCAACATGGTGACAATTGTTAGCCTAAAATGTAAATCAAGGTTGTAATGATTACAATGCAAGGGGTCACACCTTGAAAGTTTGGGTGTAGACCTCACTCGTAGTTGCCTTTTTAACCTTGAGCGCGTCCTAGTTGCCACTTGTTGATAATGACCTTCAAAAGTCTTCTGCTCAAACTTCTATTCCTTGATTGTCGCCAAGAATGCCTTGCCCCTAGCCTTGCAATCACCAATGTAGCACCATTGTGGTGTCCTACCACACTTCAGGTGAGGAGGGGGTGGCTGCAATGGTAGCTCGGTCGGCGGCGAACGCCATTGCGTCGAGGCTACCAAGTCGCCATGGATCCAACACCACTTTCTTGGCATTAGTAGTGCGGCAGCAGGATCCAAAGATCTGAAACATAGAATCGTCATAGAATGAGTAGTTCCAACATCCTTTAAAAAAAAATTCTTGGATCCTGTTGCCGCACTATGATTTTACTTTCGATTTTGCACTAAAACTGCCCCTTCCGCAGCAGCCGGCGGCCATCGCCAGCTGTCCCGTACCCGACCAGGGCTATTAGGTAGGACTCCACCCCTAATCCCCATTCCTACCTGTAAAAAACCCTCCAAAAAGGGGGTTACACCAAGGTGGGAGCCGGCCCCGGGCCGAAGCGCACCGGCGCAATCTGCCGCAAGATCCTCACAGCCCCTGTCCACCCCTAGTACCAGCGGCTGTTAATGATTTACAGCCGCGTTCAAATTTTGGGGCCGGTTTTCTCTTGGGCAAGGCCTCCACCTGGAGGAGGTGAATGATGATGAAGCGCTGGGTGGGTCTCCTGGCGGAACGGCTGGTTGAAGGAATTTTTGGGATGACTCCTCATTCAGACTCGACTCGGGCGCCGGGGCTGAAGGGCGTCACAGTCGGCGCTGCGATTTTACAACTTTAGGTTCAAATCCCTCGGAAGAATTGTCAGATCGCTTCACTAATGGCACCGATCGCTGCAACGATGGCAGCAATGGGTCGCCAATGGCAGGGATCGCAGCGATCGGCGTAGCCATCCATCTTTGATGCCTGAATCAGGAATTGAACCCAACCGAGGCTCGAAACCACCAGCAAAAAGAAAGCAAAACTGTCAACCAGCTATTATCTTTGGTGGTAGCTATGTGTTGAAATTTAAGTGTAAAACTTCATCTAACTTGTAATAACACAATTTAAGTTAACCTTACACAACCCAAATAAATTTAAACCTTCGTTTAAGGTAAAGTAGCCAATCATTGTACCAAGTCAATGGTACTAAAATCATAGGCCGCAATTAAAGCTGGTAACTATAAATTGACAATGTTTTAGGTCGAATCGTGAAGTTTTAAAATGCTTTTGGTTCAATATGCAAAATGTGACTGGTACTGCAGAAATCGGTGCCATACGGGGCCGCGGAGAGATCACGGGATCGCGGTCGCGCCTGTTTCTGCGCTAGCAAAGAAGAGAGAAGATCTGAGGTATTTTACGACGAAATTCATAATAAATTAGACAGAGAGCTGTGAAATTTATTTTTCTCTAGAACAATGTGTTCAGATGGGTGACAGCAAAAGAAGGGCACGCCAATGGATTGTGGAGGTAAGAAAAACCAAAACACAAAGCCCAAGAAGCATGCGCCAGAAGACCGCGGTCCCGAAGCCTCCCTCCCAGGTCCTATACATCCTTGCACTATGGGAAAAGCCGTCCGACATGGATCGCGTCGCCGTCGACTGCCTTATCAAAGCCAAGAGCATTCGCAATGGTGCTACTAAGTTGGGAGTCCACCGCCAGACTCTAACTGACGCGATGGGGCGAATGAGGTGTGTTGCTTTCCCCTTAACGCATTGTCAAAGTCAGCCGCGCATCAGACAGGATGCGACGCGCAGGAGAAAACAAACTGGCGCGCATCGCGCTTTTTACTTAGTGCTGTTGGCTGCAGCCGCTACGAGCTGTGCGAGGTGAAGAGGGGTCCAAAGGCCTGTCTGGTGGAGTCGCCCTTGACAACCTGGATGGATGAGTGTGCGGATCAAATGGTGTGCCCTACACTGTTAAGCCGGTTCGGAACCCCGTGGTCATCTTGGGGTCACTTGGGATGTGTATCTATGTGCCGGCAAGCCGCCATTGGCTGATATCATACTCTCCGGTCCACCTGACCTATCCTGATGTGATAGTGTGATAGGTTTGGCCATTCCAGCTATGAGCGGCCATATTCAATACCGAGGCGCCGCCGGCTGAGATTTATATATCAGAATATCACGAATCAACAGGGTTTTTTTATCATAATGTTTCCGTAATTATTCAGCCTTTCATTCTGATTGTCAATGTATCAGCGACTGTCAGTTGGCCCGCGATTTTGCGGTAACCGATTGGTGAACTGTTATTTGAAGATATTTTGGCGGAAATCCCGATGAAGGGTCAGATTTCATCCGTAACGGGTTCGTTGCTTCCGCAATTTTCATGTTATACACTCGCAAAATTAATCCGATTTTTTCAGACTTTCAGAATTGGATTTTCGACTTGGACATCGCCGCACTTGATATGATGCGTTTCGAGTGGCCCGACATTTTTCCCCGATCAGGAATCAACCTTCCTTTTGTTGTCCCCTTCGTTTTTCTTGGAGATATAGGCGAAACAAAATTGATTCGTGAGGCCACTTTGAAAGGTCATATCTCCGGCTCACGGTGAGGAGTACCAATTTCGAGAATTGGGTTGGAACCGCCTTGGTCGCAACTTAATTTAGGAAGCGTCAAACGCCTTTGAGGTGTGAACATGCCTGGTGTAGCAAGGGATCATGGTCAAGAGGGTAGAAAGTGACATATAACTCTTGGACCGTGCAACCGAATATTTTATTGCGACTTTCGAGTGTACCGCATGAGTGCTGGGGTTGCATAGATACTTTCCTTGGGTTCCTACGTATTTTTAACGTGAAGTTATGTCCATGGAGGGGCATGGCATATCATGGTGGGAGCCACCTTTTGAGGGTATGTGTTATATGCATGGTATGTGCTTCGATGTGCTCACGCCCATGTTATATATCTCCGTTTGTAGGAAGATATATGGAGTCATACGTGGCAAGGGCCTCGCCCATGTCCCAATGGTGAGCTCCATAGCGCTAGACTAAGTCTACCGCTCATATAGTGCATGTGGGAGGGCTTACGGAGCGACCCGCAAGCGCCACTATCAATTTTCCCATTTTCATGGAGCGTGTTGGGAGGAGGTTCGAAGGTGTCCCTCTGCGTCCATGTGTGGATCCAAGTGGGGGGATTGTTTGCAAATGGTCCCAAGCAATTGTGTTTTGAATGATATGTTGAGACCATGGGTGAGCGAAGTTATATACTATTGTAATTATCTTGAATTTGGCATTATTTGCATGTTTTTGACCTCATTTTATGATCATTTTTGTATTTTATGTGCTCAACTGGTCGGCTAACAGTAAAGTGCCTAGAGATCCGTGAGCTATGGTATGTTGCTTATATGTTGGCATATGCTTCGGTGTTGCACCTCACCATATGCCGGATCACGTGGTCACTTTGGCTTGGCACACCAGGCCTCACAAAATTAGGTCTCAAATTCATGAGTTGACTTGTGAAGCATGTCATGTACATAACCGGAGGGGTTTCGGAGCCAATGATAGAATATTCTTGGGCATGGACCTTTGCTCTATATCACCCTTGCATATTACTTTCCGGTTTGACACATGCATGGAGCACTTGAATATTTGCCGTATGCATTTTTGAGTATATAATTGATTTTTGGGCATAATGGTGTGATTTGCCTGATTTTGCCATGTTATGAGGTCATCTTCATGGGACAGTTCTCCAAGCCCAATCGACTCCAAGTCCAACCAAGGTTATGTCAGGGTAGGGCATGGTCCTGAGTGCCACTCTAGGCCATGACACGCCACCTCCCCTATTTGGCTAGGATTTAGAGGCTTGGGAGGAAACACATTTTTGGGGTTTGTGTAGTGACTTTTGACATATGACATTTAGCCATCTTATTTGACTTGGTTCAGGGCAATATGTTGGCAAGTCAAGGTAAGGTCCTGAGTCCAGGGAATGAGGGGTCTAGGGCTGTGATTGTGTACGTTTCCATCTTTCCCCAACTTTGCCTGATATGTGTTCATATGCCAATTTCAGGGCTTCCTCTTGGGTGCAATTCTTGTACATGCCCATGTGTTGAGTGTCTGTAAGTGCGGCTAACCCCCATCTGCTCAGATTTCACAGATCTGCCCCAGATTGACTACATTTTGGTCATTTTCTCTGCTTCGGCGGAATCGCCGCCTCGCAGCTCAGTCTCAGGATCAGACCTATATATTTCTGATATGCCGGATCTGATTCCGCGGTCCATTCATCGTAAATCCGTCGCGTTCCGATCATTTACCTGGAATCGCCAATTGCCGCTGATGCGCGCCCGAAGCCAAATCAGCCAAATATTTTTTTCACAATTGGATTTATATAAATCTTTCCAGACAGCTCTCGATAGGGGGGGCGGGCGAAGGGCGCGACCCCCTGGCCGATGGCTGGCCCCCGGGACCAGGGCCGCCATGCCGCCCCCGCCCCCCCCCCCCACGGCCGACGAGAGGCATCGCCAGGGGGCCAAAGGGCCCCCCACAACCCACCCCCCCCCCCCCGCACAGACCCGGGGGCGGGCGAGGGGGCGGCCCCCCCACCCCCCCCCCCCCGCACCCACCGCAGCAGGGGAGCCACAGGCGCGGCCCTCCGCCCCCCCAGGGCCGGGGGGGCGCCCCCCCCTCAAGGGGAACGGCGGCGCAATGCGGGCAACGGCGGCTGGGCCTGCTCCCGCGAACCCACACCGGCGTGCCGGGGCAACGCGCACGACGGAGCAGGAGGGAGGCCGCGCCCCACATGACCCTCCCGTAACCACAGCCCGCTCCGAGGTGACAGAGGGAGGGTGTCAAGTCGGATGGGGCCCCCAGGGGGGCGGTGCACGGGCCGCCCCTCACCCCCCCCACCCCGGGGCGGCACTTCAGCCCCGACCGCAAGCGCGCGCCGGAAGGGAGCGCACCGGCGACGCGGAGAGAGCCAGGAAGGAGTACCACAGGCCGCCGCCTGGAACGAGAGCAGGGAGGCCGCGGCGCGACACCCTCCCCCCCCCCCCCCCGCCCCCCCACCGGCCCGCCAGCCGCAGGGGCCCCGGCCCCCACCCCCCGAGGCTGAAGGGACGGACCCCCCCGCCCGAGAGGGGAGCCGGAGTGAGACCCGCCCCGACGCCCCAGCCGCCGGCTCCAATGGGGGCCGCGAAGAGCAAGTGGGCCCACGCCTGCGCACCGGGACGCCGCGCATATCGTGCCCAGAGAAGCCGGGTGGGCGCGAACCGGAATGGTATGGGTGGCCACGCCCCCCATGGACAGCACGACACCAAGGGACGCCCGCTTTGTTGCCTACCCGGGGAAAGCGGCCCCGCAACCCGCTAACCACTGACCGCTGACCCTCACGGCCACCCCCGGCCGGCCAGCGCCGCGCGGCAACGGCCGGGGGATGAGGGGCCCCAGGGAGGGACTGCGTGAGGATCCGGCACTCGGTAGAGGGGGGCGGGGGAAGGGCGCGACCCCCCTGGCCGATGGCTGGCCCCCGGGGCTGGGACCGCCAAGCCGCCCTCCCCCCCCCCCCTTTTTGGCCGACAGGGGGCATCGCCAGGGAACCGAAGGACCCCCCCCACTCCCCCCCCCCCCCCCCCCCCTCCCACACAGGCCCGAGAGCGAGCGGGGTGGCGCCCCCCCCCCCCCCCCGCACCCACCCCAGCTGGGGAGCCACAGGCGCGGCCCTCCGCCCCCCCAGGGCCGGGGGGGCGCCCCCACCCACAGGAGGAACGGCGACACGGTAAGGGCAACGGCGGCTGGACCTGCCCCCACGAGCCCACACCGGCGTGCCGGAGCAACGCGCACAACGGAACACGAAGGAGGCCGCGCCCCACATGACCCTCCCGTGACCACAGCCCACTCCGAGGGGACAGAGGGGGGGTTTGCAGGTCAGCCGGGGCCCCCAGGGGAGCGGTCCACGGGCCGCCCCTCACCCCCCCCCGCCCCGGGGCGGCACTGCAGCCCCGACCGCACGCGCGCGCCGGAGGGGATGGCCAGAAAGGGGTACCGCAGGCCGCCGCCCGGAACGAGAGCGGGGAGGCCGCAGCGCGACACCCCCCCCGAGGCAAGGGGGATGGGCCCCCCCCACCCGAGAGGGGGGCCGGAGTGTGACCCGCCCCCCCGCTCCGGCCGCCGGCCCACAAGGGGGCCGCGAAGAACAAGCGGGCCCACGCCTGCGCACCGGGACGCCGCGCAGATCGTACCCGGAGAGGCTGGGTGAACAGGAACCGGAGTGGTATGGGGGGCCACGCCCCCCATTGACAGCGCAACGCCAGTGACGCCCGCTTTGTTGCCTGCCCAGGGAAGGCAGAGGGACGGAAAGAGGCAGAGCGACCCCCCGCCCTACAGTCAGTCGGCGACCCGGTGGTGCTACTGCCCGCCTCTTACCCCTGTGCACGTCAGTCGGCGATCCGACGCACCCCACCCAGCCCCCTCCCCTGTCCCGACCCCGTGCGCGTGGACTGAGGCCTCCCGGTACGCGCAACACGCTTCACGGCGCACAGCCCCACCCTCAGGACTGGATTCATAGCCGACGACACCCCTCAGTGGCGTAAGAGACTCCCGCGGCCCAGTAGTGAGAGCGTCGGTCTTCAATCGTCCAGTGCGGGGGTTCGATCCCGGGCGTTGGTGCTCCTGGGATCCCTGCACGTAGAGCTCTCTAGTTGGCGACGTGGGAACCACCCCCCCTCCAGCAACTCGCGCCACCACCGATACCGGTGGATCGGGTGGAGGTCTCGTTCGTTTTACCCCCCACCCAAGAAAAACAAAAGACATGGGAACCACCCACCCCTGCAGCAGTGCGCACCGTCACCTGTACTCAAACAGGTCGATGGGAGGCCTCGCCCGGTATTCGAAGGGATCGGTGGGAGACCACCGATCCCGGGGTTGGAACCAGCTCCTTCGCGGCGCGCGCCTGGTGCGCTACCTCCGGGGCGGCTGCCTTCTGAGATACACCGGCACCCGGGTCACAGAACAAACGCGCCCGCAACCCCCTCCCCCTGTGCTAAGAGTAAGCCCGCGGTAGGGCTGCTCTGCTGGGCCATGAACCGGGACATTGGAGCACCACTCCAGCCACGGTCACCCCAACCCCCCCACGCATCCCGCAGGGCGAAGCTCCGTGCGCATCAGGCTCGTCATGAAAGTCCGGCGGGCCGGCGCCTGGACACCAAGACGACACCTCTCTCCCCCCCAGCAAGAACAGAGCGGGGCCCCCACAACCGCACGCCCGCAACGCAGACCCCGACAGCCCACCTAGTGGACGGGCAGAAGAGGGAAGAGGAACGCACCACGCCCCACGCAACGGACGAAGGCACCCCCCCGAGGACGCCCAGCCGCCGCCCCCGCAACCCCAAGCCAAGTAGGGGGGAACCGGGACCGGACCGCCCCCCCCCAAGCACGCCAGACGGAGCACGGGACCGGGGCAGGACACGCGGAGGGGCACGGACCACATGGAACGGCCCTACCAGCGCCCAGTGCCGGGACCACGCGAGATGCGCGCGCCACACCACCCAGCGGGGAGCGGACACCGCGAGAGCGCGAGCGCACACACACGAAAAGGACACGCGGGGACCACCAGAAGGGCAACCGGACCGAGCGCGCGGAACGCACAGACCACATGGAATGGCGTACCAGCGAGCGAGGATAAGGGACACCCGGACGGGACGGCCCGCCACACGCAACGCGGGAAACGCGGGGCGGGAAGGGGGAAGAAGGGGAGACACAACACCAGGTACCGGCCCGAACCCCCCCGAACCGGCCGCGAGCGCCGCGCACACACAGACGGGACACTGCACCCGCCAAGGCAGTAGTGGCGCACAGCGCCACGCCCCAACCCCTAGGCTAGGCAGCCACCGCGCCAGCCCAAGGGGGTCCCACTGGCGACAAGCCAGTAGCACGGGCCCGGCGGCGCCGGTGCCCCGGGCGACCACGCATTAGGGGGGCGACGCAGTGGGTAAGCGCCCGCGGCCACGGCTGCGAATTGATGCACTGACCGGGGAGTGGCGAAACGGGGACGCCGGGGAAGGACGGGGCTCCGAGCTCTGTGAACCCGGGGGACTCCGCCACCAGGCAGGAGGTGCGTCTTGGAGGGCCCCCCACTAGGACCCGGTGGGGAGGATATCACCTGGCCCGACCAGGTGGCCCCCCGGGGCCGAAAAGCGTCTAGTACCCGCAAAATCAAACCTCAAACCTCAAACCTTTCCAGACAGATACCGACACTCAGATGTACTTAGGATAATCCGCATCAATTTTCTTCATAGACTGGGATTTTCTGCCGGATAACAATCAGCATGGATCTTGCTTCCGTTGTTGCTGCTCTCGCCTCCGTTGGTGTCCGCGTATCCGGTTCTACCCCCAACAGCAGCGTTCAGGTCGACTCCTCGCGTGCCTGCCCCACTGGTCTTGCCGGCCCCGAGCCCTCCGGCACCATCAACGACCCAGGGCAGCACTTTCATGGTAGCAGAGGCTACCTGAATGTTGCTTCACAGCCCTTCAGTCCACAGCCCGCTCCCCAGTACGGCCCCGTAGACCCCGCCGCTTCTGGAGAAGTAACGATTACGCTGCCATGGTGCTGCGCGAACGAGGCCTTGAGAGGAATGCCTTGCGCAAGCCCAAGCTGCCCAAGAAGGGCGCACATCAGCAGCTGTGGAGGCCCAGATTACCATTATGATCCCAGTCGAAATTGGCCATCGAGCAGCTGGAATTCGCCGGCCTACGACGATGGCAACGCTCCGGTAGACCTTACGGAGCTGGCAGGTACCAACATTCCTTACGGATGTCCAACATTCGAGACCATGGATGTCGATTTGAACGACATTGAGATGGGTGGTCCAGGTGAGGTACCTAGCTATAATCGACCAGCCTCTTGGGCACACTGGGACGACCATTTATCCCCAGAAGTGACCCGTAACCTTGAGGCCCTTGAGGCCCTTTGTCTCTTAGCCACGTCTAAGTTGATCGAACAAGAAAGAATCGCCTCTGATTTTTTAACGGAATATTTTTTCCTCCTTCAGGACGAAATTAATACCAGGATGTGGTGGCGTTCTCAAGAAGATGACTCTTTTGCCATTTTTTTGCAGATCTGGAAGGCAAGCCCCTTCCCGAAGGAGAAGGGCACGGCACCTGTTCCCGGGCCCTCCGCCCCTCATCCCCCTGTTTCCATCCGCGACGATCTAGCCGCTGCAGTTGAGGAGGGAATTTTAGAGGCGGCCAGGCAGGCAAGCCTGGAAATCAGGGCTGAAGGAGCTCCCCAAGTGGACTCCTGGCTGCGGACCACCGAGATCAGCGGTCCGACAGCCTGCTCAGGCCCTTCAGGACACGGTATGTACTGTCCTGCCAACTGTTCCTGCAGATTCCAGCGAGATGCGGAGCTCCAGTTGCTCAAAGATCAAATGCACCTCATCATTGAAACGCTGGGAATAAAAAATCTTTTCAAGACGCACATGCGGTCTGAGGGCGCCTCATCGGTGGAACAAGCAACAGAGCCGTCGGAGGAGGCGACAGAAATTTTTTCAATTGCTCCTTCGGTGGACTCCAGGACCACCGATGCAAGGATCAGCAGGACCAAGCTAAAGGAAAGGGTTAAAATCTCTCGTTCTGAGAGTAGGACGGCGAAGGCTAGGACTGAGGCTCAGAATGCCAAGCGAACCGCCTCCCGTACTGCCCCTCCTGTTGATGATTCCAACACCTTAGCCCAGCTGTTGCTCGCCCAGACCCTCGCCGGAGCTGGTGTGGCGAATGATGCCGCCAAGGTGTCTGCCATTACGGCCGGTGTTGGGCTGGATTCGCTTCTTAATCCTACTTCATTGCGACTTCGTCAGGTTGCCAAGCAACCGAAGTATAATGGGAACCCCCGACGTTGGCCTCAGTTCAGACGGGAATTTAAACTGTGGGTTAAGACTCAAAAACTCCAAGATGATCAGTTCCTGATGGCCCTCTTGGATTGCCTTGAGGGAGCGCCGGCCAACACTTGGCTCAGGACTTGGAGTGATCGTGAGGATACAAGTTCCCCCCTTACCTTTGATGAGGTGTGGGAACAGTTGGAGGTACGTGGATCCCGGCTGCCAGAGGACCATTACCACCAAATGTTGAAGAATTTTCCTTCATTCTCGCGATTAATCTTGCACGAGGTGCAAGACAAAAAACAGCGCTTCTGGAATTTAGTGGAAGAAGCTGAACATTCAGGCGAAAAATTTTCTAGTGCCTGTAAGTGCGGCTAGCCCCATCTGCTCAGATTTTTAGACATTCTGTCCAGATTGGCCACATTTTGGTCATTTTCTTTGCTTCGGCGGAATCGCCGCCTCGCAGCTCAGTCTCAGGATCAGACCTATATATTTCTGAGATGCCGGATCTGATTCCGCGGTCCATTCCCCGTAAATCCGCCGCGTTCCGATCATTTAGCTGGAATCGCCATTTGCCGCTGACGCGCGCTCGCGGGCCAGATCGGCCAAACATTTTTCATAATTGGATTTATATAAATCTTTTCAGACAGTTTTGGACACTCAGATGTATTTAGAATAATCCGCATCAATTTTCTTCATAGACTGGGATTTTCTGCCGGATAACAATCAGCATGGACCTTGCTTCTGTTGTCGCTGCTCTCGCCTCCGTTGGTGTTCGAGTATCCGGTTCTACCCCCAATAACAACGTCCAGGGAGACTCCTCGCGTGCCTGCCCCACTGGTCTTGCCGGCCCCGAGCCCTCCGGCACCATCAACGACCCAGGGCAGCACTTTCATGGTAGCAGAGGCTACCTGAATGTTGTTCCTTTGGTGTCCCAACCACAGCTAGCTCCCCAGTACGGCCCCGTAGACCCCGCCGCTCCTGGAGACGTAACAATTACGCTGCCGTGGTGCTGTGCGAACGAGGCCTTGAGAGGAATGCCTTGCGCAAGCCCAAGCTGCCCAAGAAGGGCACAAATCAGCAGCTGTGGAGGCCCAGATTACCATCAAGATCCCAGTCGAAATTGGCCATCAAGCAGCTGGAATCTCCCAGCCTACGCCGATGGCAACGCTCCGGTGGAGCTTACGGACCTGGCAGGTACTAATACTCCCTACCAATGTCCACATTTTGAGACCATCGACGCCGACATTGACGACATTGAGATGGGTGGTCCAGGTGAGGTACCTACCTATAATCGACCAGCCTCTTGGGCACAATGGGACAACCATTTGTCTTCAGAAGTGACCCGTAACCTTGAGGCGCTTGAGGCCCTTTGTCTATTAGCCACGTCTAAGCTGATAGGACAAGAAAGAATCGCCTCTTAATTTTTAATGGAATATTTTTTCCTTCTTCAGGAAGAAATTAATACCAGGATGTGGTGGCGTTCTCAAGAAGATGACTCTTTTGCCATTTTTTTGCAGATCTGGGAGGCAAGTCCCTTCCCGAAGGAGAAGACCAAGGCACCTGTTGCCGGGCCCTCCGCCCCTCGTCCCCCTGTTTCCATCCGCGACGATCTAGCCGCCGCGGTTGAGGAAGGAATTTTAGAGGCAGCCAGGCAGGCAAGCCTGGAAATTAGGGCTGAAGGAGCTCCCCAAGTGGACTCCTGGCTGCGAACCACTGAGATTAGCGGTCCGACAGCCTGCTCAGGCCCTTCAGGACACGGTATGTACTGTCCTGCCGACTGCTCTTGCAGATTCCAGCGAGACTCTGAGCTCCAATTGCTCAAAGATCAAATGCAACTCATCATTCAAACGCTGGGAATTAAAGATCTTTTCAAGACACACATGCGGTCTGAGGGCGCATCATCGGTGGAACAAACAACAGAACCGTCGGAGGAGGCGACAGAAATTTTTTCGATTGCTCCTTCGGTGGACTCTAAGACCACCGATGCAAGGATCAGCAGGACTAAGCTAAAGGAAAGGGTTACAATCTCTCGATCTCAGAGTAGGACGGCGAAGGCTAGGACTGAGGCTCAGAATGCCAAGCGAACTGCCTCCCGTACTGCCCCTCCTGTTGCTGATTCCAATGCTTTAGCCCAACTGTTTCTCGCCCAGACCCTCGCCGGAGCTGGTGTGGCTAATGATGCCGCCAAGGTGTCTGCCATTACGGCCGGTGTTGGGCTGGATTCACTTCTTAATCCTACTTCATTGCGACTTCGTCAGGTTGCCAAGCAACCGAAGGTTAATGGGAACCCCAGACGTTTGCCTCAGTTCCAACGGGAATTTAAACTGTGGGTTAAGACTCAAAAACTCCAGGATGATCAGTTCCTGATGGCCCTCTTGGACTGCCTTGAGGGAGCGCCGGCCAACAGTTGGCTCAGGACCTGGAGTGATCGTGAGGATTCAAGTTCCCCCCTTACCTTTGATGAGGTGTGGGAACAGTTGGAGGTACGTGGATCCCGGCTGCCAGAGGACCATTACCACCAGATGTTGAAGAATTTTCCTTCATTCTCGCGATTAATCTTGCACGAAGTGCAAGACAAGAGACAGCGCTTCTGGAATTTAGTGGAAGAATCTGAACATTCAGGCGAAAAATTTTCTAGTGCCGAGCTGAAAAATCTGATTTTTGACAAGATCCCCTCAGAAACCGCCGCCACCCTTCGGAACAAACAGTCCGAAGAAAAGGTCAAGACCTGGTGGGCGGAGGTCGATGGCTTCGATGCCTCGGCCAACAGGTTTTCCGTCAGGGAAGCACTTCAAAAGTGTTCCCCCACGTCGTTTACCAAGGTGAAATTCACTGAAAACACGTGGAAAATCAAGTTTAATGAACACGAGGATCGGGACTTTTTTGTCCAAGTCCTCAACAGGGGAGTAAGTTTCCATGGCCAAGGGTGTTCAGGGGCGCGGGAAGGGTACCCAGGCGCAGGGGGCAGGACACGGGGGGATGGGAGAGCGAGCGGGCCAGGGCGTGGGGGACGAGAGGCGGGACCCGCGACACGGGCACGGGACCGGAAAGGGGCCCAAGGGCAAGGGCAAGGGCAAGGGCAAGGGCCCCAAGGGACAGGAGGGACGGGGCACGGGAGCCCAGGGGGGAGGGCGGGGCGAGGGGAGGGGGGCAGAGGGCGGAGCACCCCCGCAGCCGGACGTGCAGCCGGTGAGGTGCATCCCCCCCGGCATCCAACAGATGCCGGCACACCACACCTACCACCACCACCACCACCACCACCACCACCTCTACAACATCGACCCTCACGCCGGCGAGCTCATCCCCCCCCAACCCCCACGACACCAGCACCAGCAAGCCCCCCCCGCGCCGAGGGCGGAGCCGGCGCGGATGGCCTCGGCGGAGGGGGGACGGGGCGTGGCATCGGCGCCGCAGGTGCAGGAGCAGCGAGGGGGGCCGGCACGGGGGGCGGAGGAGAGCCGGCCGTGGAACGTGGACTGGGGCGCAGTCCCGGACCCGCTGGGGGGGGAGACCCTCCCCCTGGTGGGGGAAGTGTACGGGTGGTTGTGCTGGGCCAACCAGGGGACCTCCAGGAGGTCGCGGAACCGGCCCTTCGATGCCGTGCTCCTCCGGAGGGACGGAGGAAACCGGGAGGCACCCCCGGGGGGGTGGGCGGCCCCAGAGGACCACGAGAGGGTCCTCAGGTCAGTGATCCGGGCGGCGTGGCCCGACAGGGAGCCGACGTGGCCGGCCTTCCTGGAGGGGGGAGCGGTGCTCCGCATCACGGATGCGGACGCCAACAACTGGCTCCCCCGGGCTTTGCGTAGCGCCCTCGCCCACTGGCGCTACCGCCGGCACAACCCGCCGCCGCCGCAGCCCCAGCCCCCACACAAGCGGCGGCGCAAGTGAAGGCCAAGACGGCGGGTACGGGAGGGTTGGGGGGGGGGATGGGCCCCCTGACCCACGCCCCCCCCACGGTATGGCACGACGTGCGGGGACGCGCCGCCTCCCGCGGGAGGGAGTGCGGGGGCGACAAGCGCGGGGAGGAACCGGCCGCCCCGCAACCTGCTAACCACTGACCGCTAACCCCCACGGCCACCCCCGGCCGGCCGGCGCCGCGCGGCAACGGCCGGGGAGGTGAGGGCCCCGGCGAGGGCCTGCGCGGGCATCCAGCTCTCGATAGGGGGGGCGGGTGAAGGGCGCGACCCCCTGGCCGATGGCTGGCCCCCGGGACCAGGGCCGCCATGCCGCCCCCGCCCCCCCCCCCACGGCCGACGAGAGGCATGACCAGGGGGCCAAAGGGCCCCCCCCAACCCACCCCCCCCCCCCCCGCACAGACCCGGGGGCGGGCGAGGGGGCGGCCCCCCCACCCCCCCCCCCCCGCACCCACCGCAGCAGGGGAGCCACAGGCGCGGCCCTCCGCCCCCCCAGGGCCGGGGGGGCGCCCCCCCCTCAGGGGGAACGGCGGCGCAATGCGGGCAACGGCGGCTGGGCCTGCTCCTACGAACCCACACCGGCGTGCCGGGGCAACGCGCACGACGGAGCAGGAAGGAGGCCGCGCCCCACATGACCCTCCCGTAACCACAGCCCGCTCCGAGGTGACAGAGGGAGGGTGTCAAGTCGGATGGGGCCCCCAGGGGGGCGGTGCACGGGCCGCCCCTCACCCCCCCCACCCCGGGGCGGCACTTCAGCCCCGACCGCAAGCGCGCGCCGGAAGGGAGCGCACCGGCGACGCGGAGAGAGCCAGGAAGGAGTACCACAGGCCGCCGCCTGGAACGAGAGCAGGGAGGCCGCGGCGCGACACCCTCCCCCCCCCCCCCCCCGCCCCCCCACCGGCCCGCCAGCCGCAGGGGCCCCGGCCCCCACCCCCCGAGGCTGAAGGGACGGACCCCCCCGCCCGAGAGGGGAGCCGGAGTGTGACCCGCCCCGACGCCCCAGCCGCCGGCTCCAATGGGGGCCGCGAAGAGCAAGTGGGCCCACGCCTGCGCACCGGGACGCCGCGCAGGTCGTGCCCAGAGAAGCCGGGTGGGCGCGAACCGGAATGGTATGGGTGGCCACGCCCCCCATGGACAGCACGACGCCAAGGGACGCCCGCTTTGTTGCCTACCCGGGGAAAGCGGCCCCGCAACCCGCTAACCACTGACCGCTGACCCTCACGGCCACCCCCGGCCGGCTAGCGCCGCGCGGCAACGGCCGGGAGATGAGGGGCCCCAGGGAGGGACTGCGTGAGGATCCGGCACTCGGTAGAGGGGGGCGGGGGAAGGGCGCGACCCCCCTGGCCGATGGCTGGCCCCCGGGGCTGGGACCGCCAAGCCGCCCTCCCCCCCCCCCTTTTGGCCGACAGGGGGCATCGCCAGGGAACCGAAGGACCCCCCCCACTCCCCCCCCCCCCCCCCCCCTCCCACACAGGCCCGAGAGCGAGCGGGGTGGCGCCCCCCCCCCCCCCCCCGCACCCACCCCAGCTGGGGAGCCACAGGCGCGGCCCTCCGCCCCCCCAGGGCCGGGGGGGCGCCCCCACCCACAGGAGGAACGGCGACACGGTAAGGGCAACGGCGGCTGGACCTGCCCCCACGAACCCACACCGGCGTGCCGGAGCAACGCGCACAACGGAACACGAAGGAGGCCGCGCCCCACATGACCCTCCCGTGACCACAGCCCACTCCGAGGGGACAGAGGGGGGGTTTGCAGGTCAGCCGGGGCCCCCAGGGGAGCGGTCCACGGGCCGCCCCTCACCCCCCCCCGCCCCGGGGCGGCACTTCAGCCCCGACCGCACGCGCGCGCCGGAGGGGAGGGCCAGAAAGGGGTACCGCGGGCCGCCGCCCGGAACGAGAGCGGGGAGGCCGCAGCGCGACACCCCCCCCGAGGCAAGGGGAATGGACCCCCCCCACCCGAGAGGGGGGCCGGAGTGTGACCCGCCCCCCCGCTCCGGCCGCCGGCCCACAAGGGGGCCGCGAAGAACAAGCGGGCCCACGCCTGCGCACCGGGACGCCGCACAGATCGTACCCGGAGAGGCTGGGTGAACACGAACCGGAGTGGTATGGGGGGCCACGCCCCCCATGGACAGCGCAACGCCAGTGACGCCCGCTTTGTTGCCTGCCCAGGGAAGGCAGAGGGACGGAAAGAGGCAGAGCGACCCCCCGCCCTACAGTCAGTCGGCGGCCCGGTGGTGCTACTGCCCGCCTCTTACCCCTGTGCACGTCAGTCGGCGATCCAACGCACCCCACCCAGCCCCCTCCCCTGTCCCGACCCCGTGCGCGTGGACTGAGGCCTCCCGGCACGCGCAACACGCTACACAGCGCACAGCCCCACCCTCAGGACTGGATTCATAGCCGACGACACCCCTCAGTGGCGTAAGAGACTCCCGCGGCCCAGTAGTGAGAGCGTCGGTCTTCAATCGTCCAGTGCGGGGGTTCGATCCCGGGCGTTGGTGCTCCTGGGATCCCTGCACGTAGAGCTCTCTAGTTGGCGACGTGGGAACCACCCCCCCCTCCAGCAACTCGCGCCACCACCGATACCGGTGGATGGGGTGGAGGTCTCGTTCGTTTTACCCCCCACCCAAGAAAAACAAAAGACATGGGAACCACCCACCCCTGCAGCAGTGCGCACCGTCACCTGTACTCAAACAGGTCGATGCGAGGCCTCGCCCGGTATTCGAAGGGATCGGTGGGAGACCACAGATCCCGGGGTTCGAACCAGCTCCTTCGCGGCGCGCGCCTGGTGCGCTACCTCCGGGGCGGCTGCCTTCTGAGATACACCGGCACCCGGGTCACAGAACAAACGCGCCCGCAACCCCCTCCCCCTGTACTAAGAGTAAGCCCGCGGTAGGGCTGCTCTGCTGGGCCATGAACCGGGACAATGGAGCACCACTCCAGCCACGGTCACCCCAACCCCCCCACGCATCCCGCAGGGCGAAGCTCCGTGCGCATCAGACTCGTCATGAGAATCCGGCGGGCCGGCGCCTGGACACCAAGACGACACCTCTCTCCCCCCCCGCAAGAACAGAGCGGGGCCCCCACAACCGCACGCCCGCAACGCAGACCCCGACAGCCCACCTAGTGGACGGGCAGATGAGGGAAGAGGAACGCCCCACGCCCCACGCAACGGACGAAGGCACCCGCCCGGGGACGCCCAGCCGCCGCCCCCGCAACCCCAAGCCAAGTAGGGGGGAACCGGGACCGGACCGCCCCCCCCCAAGCACGCCAGACGGAGCACGGGACCGGGGCAGGACACGCGGAGGGGCACGGACCACATGGAACGGCCCTACCAGCGCTCAGTGCCGGGACCACGCGAGATGCGCGCGCCACACCACCCAGCGGGGAGCGGACACCGCGAGAGCGTGAGCGCACACACACGAAAAGGACACGCGGGGACCGCCAGAAGGGCAACCGGACCGAGCGCGCGGAACGCACAGACCACATGGAATGGCGTACCAGCGAGCGAGGATAAGGGACACCCGGACGGGACGGCCCGCCACACGCAACGCGGGAAACGCGGGGCGGGAAGGGGGAAGAAGGGGAGACACAACACCAGGTACCGGCCCGAACCCCCCCGAACCGGCCGCGAGCGCCGCGCACACACAGACGGGACACTGCACCCGCCAAGGCAGTAGTGGCGCACAGCGCCACGCCCCAACCCCTAGGCTAGGCAGCCACCGCGCCAGCCCAAGGGGGTCCCACTGGCGACAAGCCAGTAGCACGGGCCCGGCGGCGCCGGTGCCCCGGGCGACCACGCATTAGGGGGGCGACGCGGTGGGTAAGCGCCCGCGGCCACGGCTGCGAATTGATGCACTGACCGGGGAGTGGCGAAACGGGGACGCCGGGGAAGGACGGGGCTCCGAGCTCTGTGAACCCGGGGGACTCCGCCACCAGGCAGGAGGTGCGTCTTGGAGGGCCCCCCACTAGGACCCGGTGGGGAGGATATCACCTGGCCCGACCAGGTGACCCCCCGGGGCCGAAAGGCGTCTAGTACCCGCAAAATCAAACCTCAAACCCCATGGCCATCGCCTGAAGGCCAAGAACTGGGTGTTTTCGTTCACCCCGCAGGAACTGTGGGAAGAGGTTGAGCGGCTCGCCGACGCCGCCAATCAGAATTTCCATGAGGGTCTGGGGGGAAACAAGAATACCCAGCAAAACACCCAAAATGGGGCCCAAAAGGGCAACAAAAAGGTGAATGACACCCGGAATGTTCAGGATCACTGTAGCATCTGCCTTCTTTTAGGTTCTACGAACCGAGCTAAGTCGCATTCTACTGGTAATCACCGATGGTCTCCTTACGATCACAAGGTGATTGGTGAAAATATCAGTAATCCGCAGAATTCAGACAGCAATGACAGACAGGTGCATGGTGGAAAGGGGGGAAAAGGGAATCCGACCCCCTCCGGTGGAAACAAAAATACTGGAGGCCCTGGCGGGTCCCAAGGCAAAGGAAATCGGACTCCATCCGGCTCCGGTGGGCAGCCGAACGGCCAGACAAATCCTAATGGCAACGTCGGAGGCGGAAATCGAAATCCAGGCCAAACCCCTCAATCCGGTACAAACAAAGGAAATGCTCCAGGATCACAGGGTAAAGGTAAGGGAAATCCTTCAGGAACCCCTTTCTCTGGTAAGGGCAGAGGGCGTGGCGACGGTGGTGGTCCATCATCCGGCGGCCGTGGCCGTGGACGTGGAAAGGGCAACCATCGTGTGGATCAGGTCTCAGGTGCAGATCAGGTGTCCGATGCGGATCGAGATTATGTCGAAAATGCCCTGAATCCAGCAGATGATCCGTTCCAAGATGAGTGGGTCGACGAATCAGGGTGTGTCCACAATGTTAACGCAGCCACTGGAGGTCAGAACGCCTAGGGGAGCCACGAAAATCGCCCCTCCCCAGGCGATTTCAGGCATGATCCCCAGATTCCTGATCGACCATTACTTGATGTAGGGTCGCTTGTCTCCTCTCCCCTGGATCCGGCAGCGGATCCTTCTGTTGTAGTGGACGAGGTTGGTGTACAGTCCAAGCACAGGGCCCGTCAGTTTGTCACAAAGCTGTGGGTCTCTGATTGCAAGGGAAATTTCCACCTCGCCACTTGTTTGTGTGACAATGGATCAGAGGTAAATCTCCAATCCAATTCTTTCTTACCCGACGACTGCGTGTTTGAGTCGCCTCATCCTGTTACCCTCGAGGGAGTTTCTGGACATTCTCTCGCAGGTGGGCAACGCGGTTGTTATATATCAACTCATTTGGTCGCTCAAGACCTTTGGGAAGAAGGTAATGTGGAGGAAGTTGTCCTTAAGGATGACTACTTCTATCGTGCCGACATAGAGTATGACCTTTACTTGGGCCATCCTTGGCTTCGCAAGAACAGGGTAGCGCCCGTAGGTCATCGACGTTGTTTTTTGCTGGAGTCAGGTCCCTTGGAGCGTCCTGAATTTCGTTTTTTGCACGCAGGGTTTAAAAGTGCAGAAGAATTTTTGAAGCAAAAGGTTACACCAAAATTTGGCGAAGATGTCACCATTGCAGAGGTGAATGGGAGTGCCGATTACTCCCGAGAGTTAGAATGTCTTCGTAGGGACTCCCAGCCACGACGCCCTTCGCGCTGGCACTCTTCATCCTACAGAGTTGTCGACAAATGGCGCGATGCAATTTGTGAATATTTTCATGAACACCATTCCTTTTGGCCACAGTATGATGCCTTTGCTAACCGTAAGAACAAGCGCTTTGACAAGCACTTTAGCGACGCTTGGACCCATAAATGGGACAAGAAGTTGTGGATTAATCCTCCGTTTCACTTAATCCAGCAGGTCATCCATAAAATCAAGCAAGATAAAACCCAGGCAATTTTAGTTGTGCCCTTGTGGGACGACAAGCCTTGGTTTCAGGAATTACAAGACATTTGTGTAGATTACATCGAACTTCCCAGGAAGATTAAACTGTATGCCAGGGACGACACAGGTCCCCTGCCACAGCGGTCCTGGAATTCGCTTGCATTCCTGGTGGATGGAAAGCTTTCTGACTCTAATTCTGCTGATTCTAGTACAGATTCCTGTGTTGGGTCTGAATCTGAGGTTGAGCGTGGTACTGATGATGAATCTATTTTTTCTGATTTTTGTCCGTCAGATACCCAAGGTGATCCAACGTCAAATGGATCCGCCTCGTCTCCCTCTTCCCCAATACGACCGACATCGAAAAGAATCTTCAGTGCACGGGCGAAGAAAAATCTTAAATCGCGCCGCAAATTCAGAGTTTTTTATGAAAAACCCCCTGTGGAAGCTTTCATAGATCCTTTCGAGGAGCTGGATCACGAAGAGAATCTCTGGAATGTCGACACTCGACCCACCTATCTTCAAGAGGCAGTTGATACGGACCTCTTTAGGGACATCTGTAAGAAGATTCTTCCGCCCAAGGCCGAAGAAGTCGCCAAAGTTTTTTCGACAGTAATTCCAGGCGATCAGGTGGACACTGAGTTGTGTTCCAAGGCAAGAGAAAAGATTTTTGAGGAACGGAAGGACGCAACCCTTTCGGGAAAGTTGATCAAAGACCCCCCTGTCCGTGGGCAGTTCGGTGAAGCCTTCATCGAGCTTCGTGAAGGTTACAAGGCAAAAAAACAGCGTCCTTATGAGAACCATGGACATAAACATGAGATCCTCAGAAAAATCATCGAGAGAAATCTCAGGGAATTTGGTTGGCTTGAGGGTTGTATGACCAGCGAGTGGTGCTGTGCACCTTTCACAGTCCCGAAGCCCCCGCCTGCAGACCAGAACACTATTGATGGTTGGCGAATGGTTGTTGATTTTCGCAATCTCAACGCCGAAACCAAGGCGGATTCGCACCCCCTGCCCCTCATTGAGGAGGAAATCGCCAAGAGGGCAAGAGGTCGTTTGTTTTCTGTGCTGGATCTCCGTCACGGCTTTCACCAAATGCCGTTGAGGAAGGACAGCCGACCTCTTACCTGTATGTGCACGCCATGTGGCCCAGTCCAATGGACGGTCATGCCCATGGGCCTGAAGAACGCCCCTTCGTTTTTTCAAAGAATGATGGAGGATGTGCTTTTTACAGCCCATCCTGAGCTTCGCGCCTTCGTGAGTGTGTACATAGATGACATAATCATCGCGACGGAAGGGGAGGGACTGACCGAAGCCGAGCTGGTGGCCCTACATGAAAAGCAGCTGAACCAAGTTTTGGACATTCTTGATGCCAATCAGCTGATTTGTGGGCCAAAGAAGGGAAAATTATTTTTAAAATCAGTCGAATTTTGTGGTTCTCTCCTTGAGAATGGTACCCGACGACCCAGTCCAGGGAAGCTCGTCGCTATTCAGAAGTGGAAGCGCCCTGAGACGATCACGGAATTGAGAGGATTCCTGGGTTGTTGCAATTTTTACCACACTTTTGTGCCGAATTATGCCAAATTTGCTGCCCCCCTCACTGAATTATTGAAGGTAGGGAGAGATGCAGGCAAGGCAGGTTCAAAGGTTCGTGTCGAGTGGACTGACGAGTGCGAGGAGGCCTTCCATCACTTGAAGGCGGCCCTCTGTGAAGTCGCCACGTTGCATGTGCCCCAATTTGACCGACCCTTCTACATTAGAACCGACGCTTCTAGGTACGCGATCGGAGCTGTCCTTGAACAGGTTGATGAGGCCACAGGTGATCATTACCCTCTTGCATTTTGGTCGCGGAAGCTAGCTCCACGCCAGATGCAATGGTCGCCGCGTGAGCAAGAAACCTACGCCATAATCTGTGCTTTAAAAAAGTACCAATCGTGGGTTGGCACCAATCGAGTCGAGGTCCTGACGGATCATCGATCTCTGGAGTATTGGGCCACCGAACACATTGATACTGTCGCGAGCCCAGCTGGTCGGCGGGCCAGATGGCACGAATTTCTCAGTCTGTTTGACCTCCATGTGTCGTATTTGCCTGGAAAACATAACACGGTAGCGGATGCTCTGAGCCGATGGGCTTACCCCGCTTCAGAGGGGCTGCAAAGTACCAACATCCATGGTACGGAGCAGGACCGCCATGTCATCATCGAATGGGATCAGGAAGAAAAAAAGCTCATTCGACGTGCATGCATGCAATGCGCTGTTAAACAGCACGCATTACCGTGCCATGACATCACGGCCATCTCAGATCCGGCGCATGCTCATGAGATCTGCACCAAAACACTGAAAGTCGTGGAGAAAGTCACCGATCCCTCCTCAGGGAGTGTGAAACGGTTTGACTATACCCGACGAGTAAGTCGATTTCGGTTGATCCAGGGCATTAAGCGTCGAGATCCGGCCAAAACTCCACCCCTGCCGAAAGATTCCCTGATCATCCGTGACTGGACGTCCGATTACCTGCAGGATCCCATGTTTAAAGAGGTCTCTGGAAATCTCAAATCCAAAGATGCTCACAAGGATGGGATTTTTTCGGAGTATTCGTTGGATGGGGGGAAACTGTGGATGGAGGGTAAATTGTGCGTACCAGACGCCCTGGCCCCCCGAGTGTTAAACTGGTGGCATAAATGGGAGTCCCCCCACGCACATGGCCGTCGACTGTGGTCGATGATTAAACATAGGTTGTTTGGCTCACGGCTATATACTCACTGCATGAAAGTAGCCGCCGGATGTGCCCAATGTGCTGTCTCGACGCCCCCCAGCGCGAAGAAGCATGGCCATCTGAGGCCTCATCCTATTCCGGAGCGCCTCTTTAACAGAGTCAGGAGTGATTTTTTCTATCTCGGTGAACTCGATGACGAAGAGTGCCATTGGACCAATAAAAAGGTCAATGGTGTGCTCCTTATTCAGTGCCGTCATTCCGGCTACATTCAAGTGTTGCCTTGCAACATTGAGTCGATGACTGGCAAGGCCGCCGCCAAATGGTGCGCGCAGACCTGGATGGGAGGTTGGGATGTCCCATCCGAGGTGGTTACGGACTCAGGCAAAGAGTACACCTCCGAATGGTGGAGAGAATTATGTGCTCGCCTTGGAATCCACCACCTGCGATGTGAAATCCACTCGCATCGAGCGCTGCCTGGTGAAAGAGCCGGCCGCTCATTTATAAATATGCTTCGTAAGGAGCTCGCGAGTGAAAAGGATTTCCATTGGATGGAAGTTCTCTTCGCATTGCTTCGCCGCTACCACAACACGCCTTTGTATCATGGCCTTTCTCCAAATGAAATTGTCTTTGGACGAAAGAAGTGTTGGTGGAACATGCCGTTGAATAATCCTCGCCCTTGTAAAGATGCTTCGTTGTTTTTGGACGAAGTCCAACGAGCAGATGAAACTGTCTCCAAATTAATCGAGAAGCATCAAGCTGACTGGCTTTGGGTCCAGAATCAAGGCCGAAAAAACCCCCACAATTTTGAAGTCGATGATCGAGTTTGGCTTCGAAAATCCGAAACCACCCTGGACGGAGATGACAAGCTTCTTCCCTTGTGGGAGGGGCCATTCGCTGTTACAGCGCGTCTTGGTGAGAACAGGTGGAGGATTCGTGTGGATGTCAGCAGGGAAATTGACGTTTCGGGCGATCGCCTCAAGAGAGAGATCCCCTCCCCCAAGGATCGGGTTAAACCCCTTTTTTGGACTGCGAAACATTTGTCTGATCGGGTCATCGAAGGGGGGAAGTACGAACTCAAGAGGATTGTTGAAGCAAGACGTGACGCCAAGGGCGAATGGGAATTTCTGTGTGAGTGGAGGGGCTTTGATTCCAGTCACAACAACTGGGAACCAGCCCAATCTTTTGTCCATGGATACACCAAGGGGTTCATCGACTTCCTGAAGAAGCACCCCGAAATTGGAGTACTCCTGGCAGACTGTCTGTCGAAACCAGACAGACAAGTGGAGAGCGACGGAAAACGACCTGTGGTGAATCGAGATCCAGCCTTTTACGGCCCTCAGCAGCCACATTCCAGGGCTGATCCGTCGATCCCCCCTCCTGCGGTCAGGCCAGCCCAGGAGCCAAATGAAGACCAAGCTTCGAGTTCGGCCGCTGATTTGCAGCGCCCAAGCCGTACGAGGGCCAGGCCAGACAGGTTGGTGGTCACATGTATTCGTGCTTGGCCGAATTGAGGAAGCCATCCCACCACATTCTGCTCAATCCATTGTTCATTCTTTCTGTTTATGTCATGATGTGGAGAACTGCGAATGTTTGATAATTTGACGTCAATCAATCAATTTTTCTTTGGTCTCCGTTCGGTAGCGTATCGAAAGTCGAAAACCGAAAGCCACGGAGTGTGCTGCCGTGTTCAGAAAAAACCAAACTCAGGCTTAATTCAGGCAGATTCGGGCTAATCTTGTCTCTGTTGGTCTGTGCATCTTTGGAATTTGGCTACTCGTGCAGATGGAAGCAAATGTACATAGTAAAAACGCTGGCGAGCGACATTCACCCCTACAGGCACCCCCTGTAGTACTGGCTGCACCAGATGCGACGCCAGGAACTCAGATCTTACCTTCATTTGCTGTGATGCTGAAGCCAAAGTCCAGATTCGGATCCAGATTCCTCAAATTTACCTTGAATTCCTCAGGTTTGTCCATCATTCTGTCACTGTTGTGCAAGACCCCGACGTCAATTGTTCAGACAACCTTCACATAGGAGCTCTAGAGACTTCTAACAGTAACCTCTGAAGTCCGTAAGCTTCGTTGTATTTTTGGCACACGCCAATGTGAGCTCAATCCGACCTGAAACTGTCGAAAATGGTGAATCCAAGTGTCTTGTGGGACTCCATCGAAAGATTGGCCTTGTCCAAGTCGATTGACACCACCGCCACTGTAAATTCGGTGGCTCTCAGTTATATACTGTCAGTAAAGCGCCTTCAGCGAACCTTCGGCGCGTTACATGCCAAGGATCCAGGGCTATCATGTCCCATCATGATGCATCATCACATGATCCACATTTTGATGGAATCTGTTGGATGCTCGCGAACCAACGTGCCGGAAAGCACAATTGAGCTGAATAAACGACAATATATATTAAATTTAGTCTAAACGAAAGTATTAGTAGTTTCAGTTCTAGACATTCCGCTTCATTTCATCTTCATCTTAGGAAATTTGCTGATTCTAGGACAATTTAGGTTGATTTCCTTGTCATCTTCTCTGATTCCTCGAAGATCTGTTTAGATCTAAGTGAACAGAAAAACATCCTTACCTTCTGTGGTTCACTTAGGGTCTGTAGACTACATTTGTATTTGTTTTTCCTCTCTGTGATTGTTTAATCTCCTTCATCTCTGCCCAAATTCATTCTCATTTTGCTGAATCTTGTGATCATCCGCCAGATGCGCCAAATCTGAAGCACATGCTGCACTTTTCAGAACGAAAAAAGCGGGAATAACACGATGTAGAGTTCGGCGAGGACACCGTAGCGTGCCCGCGACAGCGAAACTGTGTCAGAGCGCTGAGATGTCACTCCATTTCCTGATCCCCCCACTCAATCCATCAATAATCTACCTCATTCTCAACCAGTGCATGGTTTGGTATCGATTCTCGATACCTTTACATGCTTTTTAGCCCTTAACCTAATGTTTTACTGCACGGAGGACTGTTCGTCACTCCTCATTCTGTCTCATTTCAGGTTCATCCATCCTGATTCAGTGCCAATTCAGCCCAAATCAGGTCAGATCAAGCAGATTTCGCCCCATCGAGGCTACATTTCTATTTTTTTCTGGGACTTACCCGCACTACGTTCTTCGTTGACGTAGCGACACACCCCAGTGTGTTTTTGGAGGGGGAGTGTAAGTGCGGCTAGCCCCATCTGCTCAGATTTTTAGACATTCTGTCCAGATTGGCTACATTTTGGTCATTTTCTTTGCTTCTGCGGAATCGCCGCCTCGCAGCTCAGTCTCAGGATCAGACCTATATATTTCTGAGATGCCGGATCTGATTCCGCGGTCCATTCCCCGTAAATCCGCCGCGTTCCGATCATTTAGCTGGAATCGCCATTTGCCGCTGACGCGCGCTCGCGGGCCAGATCGGCCAAACATTTTTCATAATTGGATTTATATAAATCTTTTCAGACAGTTTTGGACACTCAGATGTATTTAGAATAATCCGCATCAATTTTCTTCATAGACTGGGATTTTCTGCCGGATAACAATCAGCATGGACCTTGCTTCTGTTGTCGCTGCTCTCGCCTCCGTTGGTGTTCGAGTATCCGGTTCTACCCCCAATAACAACGTCCAGGGAGACTCCTCGCGTGCCTGCCCCACTGGTCTTGCCGGCCCCGAGCCCTCCGGCACCATCAACGACCCAGGGCAGCACTTTCAGTGCCGAGCTGAAAAATCTGATTTTTGACAAGATCCCCTCAGAAACTGCCGCCACCCTTCGGAACAAACAGTCCGAAGAAAAGGTCAAGACCTGGTGGGCGGAGGTGGAAGGCTTCGATGCCTCTGCCAATAGGTTTTCCGTCAGGGAGGCACTTCAAAAGTGCTCCCCCACGTCCTTCTCCAAGGTGAAATTCACTGAGGAGACGTGGAAAATCAAGTTTAATGAACACGAGGATCGGGACTTGTTTGTCCAAGTTCTCAACAGGGGAGTAAGCTTCCATGGCCATCGCCTGAAGGCCAAAAACTGGGTGTTTTCGTACACCCCGAAAGAACTCTGGGAAGAGGTTGAGCGGCTCGCCGACGCCGCCAATCAGAATTTCCATGAGGGTTTGGGGGGAAACAAGAATACCCAGCAAAACACCCAAAATGGGGCCCAAAAGGGCAACAAAAAGGTGAATGACACCCGGAATGTTCAGGATCACTGTAGCATCTGCCTTCTTTTAGGTTCTACGAAACGAGCTAAGACGCATTCTACTGGTAATCACCGATGGTCTTCCTTACGATCACAAGGTGATTGGTGAAAATATCAGTAATCCGCAGAATTCAGACAGGAATGACAGACAGGTGCACGGTGGGAAGGCTGGAAAAGGGAATCTGACGCCCTCCGGTGGAAACAAAAATCCTGGAGGCCCTGGCGGTTCCCAAGGCACAGGAAATCGGACTCCATCCGGCTCCGGTGGGCAGCCGAACGGCCAGAAAAATCCCAATAGCAACGCCGGAGGCGGAAATCGAAATCCAGGCCAAACCCCTCAATCCGGTACAAACAAGGGAAATGCTCCAGGATTCCAGGGTAAAGGTAAGGGAAATCCTTCGGGAACCCCTTTCTCTGGTAAGGGCAGAGGGCGTGGCGACGGTGGAGGTCCATCATCCAGCGGCCCTGGCCGTGGACGTGGAAAGGGCAACCATCGTGTGGATCAGGTCTCAGGTGCAGATCAGGTGTCCGATGCGGATCGAGATTACGTTGAAAATGCCTTGAATCCAGCAGAAGATCCGTTCCAAGATGAGTGGGTCGACGAATCAGGGTGTGTCCACAATGTTAACGCAGCTACTGGAGGTCAGAACGCCTAGGGGAGCCACGAAAATCGCCCCTCCCCAGGCGATTTCAGGCATGATCCCCAGATTCCTTCTCCACCACTACTTGATGTAGGGTCGCTTGTCTCCTCTCCCCTGGATTCGGCAGCGGATCCTTCTGTTGTAGTGGACGAGGTTGGTGTACAGTCCAAGCACAGGGCCCGTCAGTTTGTCACAAAGATGTGGGTCTCTGATCGCAAGGGCAATTTCCACCTCGCCACTTGTTTGTGTGACAATGGATCGGAGGTAAATCTCCAATCCAAATCTTTTTTGCCTGACGACTGCGTGTTTGATTCGCTTCATCCTGTTACCCTCGAGGGAGTTTCTGGACATTCTCTCGCAGGTGGGCAGCGCGGTTGTTATATATCAACTCATTTGGTCGCTCAAGACCTTTGGGAAGAAGGCAATGTGGAGGAAGTTATCCTTAAGGATGACTACTTCTATCGTGCCGACATAAAGTATGACCTTTACTTGGGCCATCCTTGGCTTAGCAAGAACAGGGTGGCGCCCGTAGGTCATCGGCGTTGTTTTTTGCTGGAGTCAGGTCCCTTGGAGCGTCCTGATTTTCGTTTTTTGCACGCAGGGTTTAAAAGTGCAGAAAAATTTTTGAAGCGAAAGGTTACACCAAAATTTGGCGAAGATGTCACCATTGCAGAGGTGAATGGGAGTGCCGATTACTCCCGAGAGTTAGAATGTATCGTAGGGACTCCCAGCCACGACGCCCTTCGCGCTGGCACTCTTCATCCTACAGAGTTGTCGACAAATGGCGCGATACAATTTGTGAATATTTTTATGAACACCATTCCTTTTGGCCACAGTATGATGCCCTTGCTAACCGCGAGAACAAGCGCTTTGACAAGCACTTTCGCGACGCTTGGACCCATAAATGGGACAAGAAGTTATGGATTAATCCTCCGTTTCACTTAATCCAGCAGGTCATCCACAAAATCAAGCAAGATAAAACCCAGGCGATTTTAGTTGTGCCCTTGTGGGACGACAAGCCTTGGTTTCAGGAATTACAAGACATTTGTGTAGATTACATCGAACTTCCCAGGAAGATTAAGCTGTATGCCAGGGACGACACAGGTCCCCTGCCACAGCGGTCCTGGAGTTCGCTTGCATTCCTGGTGGATGGAAAGCTTTCTGACTCTGATTCTGCTGATTCTAGTACTGATTCCTGTGTTGGGTCTGAATCTGAGGTTGAGCGTGGTACTGATGATGAATCTATTTTTTCTGATTTTTGTTTGTCAGATGCCCAAGGTATTCCAACGTCAAATGGATCCGCCTCGTCTCCCTCTTCCCCAATACGATCGACATCGAAAAGAATCTTCAGTGCACGGGCGAAGAAAAATTTTAAATCGCGCCGCAAATTCAGAGTTTTTTATGAAAAACCCCGTGTGGAAGCTTTCATAGATCCTTTCGAGGAGCTGGATCACGAAGAGAATCTCTGGAATGTCGACACTCGACCCACCTATCTTCAAGAGGCAGTTGATACGTACCTTTTTAGGGACATCCGTAAGAAGATTCTTCCTGCCAAGGCCGAAGAAGTCGCCAAAGTTTTTTCGACAGTAATTCCTGGCGATCAGGTGGACACTGAATTGTGTTCCAAGAAAAGAGACAAGATTTTTGAGGAACGGAAGGACACAACCGTTTCGGGGAAGTTGATCAAAGACCCCCCTGTCCGTGGGCAGTTCGGTGAAGCCTTCATCGAGCTTCGTGAAGGGTACAAGGCGAAGAAACAGCGTCCTTATGAGAACCATGGACATAAACATGAGATCCTCAGAAAAATAATTGAGAGAAATCTCAGGGAATTTGGTTGGCTTGATGGTTGTATGACCAGCGAGTGGTGCTGTGCACCCTTCACAGTCCCGAAGCCGCCGCCTGCAGACCAGAACACTATTGATGGTTGGCGAATGGTTGTTGATTTTCGCAACCTCAACGCCGAAACCAAGGCGGATTCACACCCCCTGCCCCTCATTGAGGAGGAAATCGCCAAGAGGGCAAGAGGCCGTTTGTTTTCTGTGCTGGATCTCCGTCACGGCTTTCACCAAATGCCGTTGAGGAAGGACAGCCGACCTCTCACCTGTATGTGCACGCCATGTGGCCCAGTCCAATGGACGGCCATGCCCATGGGCCTGAAGAACGCCCCTTCGTTTTTTCAACGAATGATGGAGGATGTGCTTTTTACAGCTCATCCTGAGCTTCGTGCCTTCGTGAGTGTGTACATAGATGACATAATCATCGCGACAGAGGGGGAGGGACTGACCGAAGCTGAGCTGGTGGCCCTACATGAAAAACAGCTGAACCAGGTTTTGGACATTCTTGATGCCAATCAGCTGATTTGTGGGCCAAAGAAGGGAAAATTATTTCTAAAATCAGTTGAATTTTGTGGTTCTCTCCTTGAGAATGGCACCCGACGACCCAGTCCAGGGAAGCTCGTCGCTATTCAGAAGTGGAAGCGCCCTGAGACGATCACGGAATTGAGAGGATTCCTGGGTTGTTGCAATTTTTACCACACTTTTGTGCCGAATTATGCCAAATTTGCTGCCCCCCTCACTGAACTTTTGAAGGTAGGGAGAGATGCGGGCAAGGCAGGTTCAAAGGTTCGTGTCAAGTGGACTGACGAGTTGGAGGAGGCCTTCCATCACTTGAAGGCGGCCCTCTGCGAAGTCGCCACGTTGCATGTGCCGAAATTTGACCGACCCTTCTACATAAGAACCGACGCTTCTAGGTACGCGATCGGAGCTGTCCTTGAACAGGTTGATGAAGCCACCGGCGATCATTACCCTCTTGCATTTTGGTCTCGGAAGCTAGCCCCACGCCAAATGCAATGGTCGCCGCGTGAGCAAGAAACCTACGCCCTAATCTGTGCTTTAAAAAAGTACCAATCGTGGGTTGGCACCAATCGAGTCGAGGTCCTGACGGATCATCGATCTCTGGAGTATTGGGCCACCGAACACATTGATACTGTCGCGAGCCCAGCTGGTCGACGGGCCAGATGGCACGAATTTCTCAGTCTGTTTGACCTCCATGTGTCGTATTTGCCTGGAAAACACAACACGGTAGCGGATGCTCTGAGCCGATGGGCTTACCCCGCGTCAGAGGGGCTGCAAAGTACCAACATCCATGGTACGGAGCAGGACCGCCACGTCGTGATCGAGTGGGATCAAGAAGAAAAAAAGCTCATCCGACGTGAATGCATGCAATGCACTGTTAAACAGCACGCATGCCCGTGTCACGACATCACGGCCTTTTCAGATCCGGCGCATGCTCATGAGATCTGCACCAAAACACTGAAAGTCGTGGAGAAAGTCACCGATCCCTCCTCAGGGAGTGTGAAACGGTTTGACTATACCCGACGTGTAAGTGGATTTCGGTTGATCCAGGGCATTAAGCGTCGAGATCCGGCCAAAACTCCACCCCTGCCGAAAGATTCCCTTATCATCCGTGACTGGACGAATGATTATCTGCATGATTCCATGTTTAAAGAGGTCTTTGCGAATCTCAAATCCAAAGATGCTCATAAAGATGGAATTTTCTCTGAATATTCGTTGGATGGGGGGAAGCTGTGGATGGAGGGTAAACTGTGCGTACCAGACGCCCTGGCCCCCCGAGTGTTAAACTGGTGGCACAAATGGGAGTCCCCCCACGCACATGGCCGTCGATTATGGTCGATGATTAAACATAGGTTGTTTGGCTCAAGGCTATATACTCACTGTATGAAAGTAGCCGCCGGATGTGCCCAATGTGCTGTCGCGACGCCACCCAGCGCGAAGAAGCACGGCCATCTGAGGCCACATCCTATTCCGGAGCGCCTCTTTAACAGAGTCACCAGTGATTTTTTCTATCTTGGTGAACTCGACGACGAAGAGTGCCATTGGACCAACAAAAAGGTCAATGGTGTGCTCCTTATTCAGTGCCGTCATTCCGGCTACATTCAGGTGTTGCCTTGTAACATCGAGTCGATGACTGGCAAGGCTGCCGCCAAATGGTGCGCGCAGACCTGGATGGGAGGTTGGGACGTCCCATCCGAGGTGGTCACGGACTCAGGCAAAGAGTACACCTCCGAATGGTGGAGAGAATTATGTGCCCGCCTTGGAATCCACCACCTCAGATGTGAAATCCACCCACATCGAGCGTTGCCTGGCGAAGGAGCCGGACGCTCTGTTATAAATATGCTTCGTAAGGAGCTCGCCAGTGAGAAAGACTTCCATTGGCTTGAAGTTCTCTTCGCATTGCTTCGCCGTTACCACAACACGCCTTTGTACCATGGCCTTTCTCCAAATGAAATTGTCTTTGGACGAAAGAAGTGTTGGTGGAACATGCCGTTGAATAATCCTCGCCCTTGTAAAGATGCTTCGTTGTTTTTGGACGAAATCCAACGAGCAGAGAAAACTGTCTCGAAATTAATCGATAAGCATCAAGCTGACAGGCTTTGGGTCCAGAATCAAGGCCGAAAAAACCCCCACAATTTTGAAGTCGATGATCGAGTTTGGCTTCGAAAATCCGAAACCACCCTGGACGGAGATGATAAGCTTCTTCCCTTGTGGGAGGGGCCATTTGCTGTCACAGCGCGTCTAGGTGAGAACAGGTGGAGGATTCGTGTGGATGTCAGCAGGGAAATTGATGTTTCGGGCGATCGCCTCAAGAGAGAGATCCCCTCCCCCAAGGATCGGGTTAAACCCCTTTTTTGGACTTCGAAATTTTTGTCCGATCGGGTCATCGAAGGGGGGAAGTACGAACTCAAGAGGATTTTAGAAGCAAGACGTGACGGAAAGGGCGAATGGGAATTTCTATGTGAGTGGAGGGGCTTTGATTCCAGTCATAACAACTTGGAACCAGCCCATTCTTTTGTCCATGGGTACACCAAGGGGTTCATCGACTTCCTCAAGAAGCACCCCGAAATTGGCGTACTCCTGACAGACTGTCTGTCGAAACCAGACAGACAGGTGGAGAGCGACGGAATAAGACCTGTGGTGAATCGAGATCCAGCCTTTTACGGCCCTCAGCAGCCACATTCCAGGGCTGATCCGTCGATCCCCCCTCCTGCGGTCAGGCCAGCCCAGGAGCCAAATGAGGACCAAGCTTCGAGTTCGGCCGCTGATTTGCAGCGCGGAAGCCGTACGAGGGCCCGACCAGACAGGTTGGTGGTCACATGTATTCGTGCTTGGCCGAATTGAGGGAGATCCGTCGTGACTTGAGTCGCCGACGCCATAGTCTGGGTAACAGTCGTCTAGTCCAGGGCGTCATGGCACTCGTCGCTAGGGCTCAAGGGTGTAGGTTCGAAACCCTTGCATGTCCAACTCCTACAAAAGCTCCAGCCTCGCCCCGTCGACCACTTATTTCAATGTGAGTGTTCTGACGACTTGAAAAAACCACATTCTGCTCAATCCACTGTTCATTTTTCCTGATTACATCATGATGTGGAGAACTGCGAATGTTTGATAATTTGACGTCAATCAACTTTTCTTTGGTCTCCGTTCGGCAGACAAGGCGTAGATATGCTGCCGAAAGCCACGGAGTGTGCTGCCGTGTTCAGAAAAAACCAAACTCAGGCTTAATTCAGGCAGATTTGGGGTAATCTTGTCTCTGTTGGTCTGTGCATCTTTGGAATCTGGCTACTCGTGCAGATGGAAGCAAATGTACATAGTAAAGACGCTGGCCAGCGACATTCACCCCTACAGGTACCCCCTGTAGTACTGGCTGCACCAGATGCGACGCCAGGAACTCAGATCTTACCTTCATTTGCCGTGATGCGGAAGCCAAAGTCCAGATTCAGATCCAGGATCCTCAAATTTGCCTTGAATTTCTCAGGTTTGTCCTTCATTCTGCCATTGTTACACGAAACCCCGACGTCAATTGTTCAGACAACCTTCAGACAGAGGCTCTAGGGACTTCTAAAAGGAACCTCTGAAGTCCGTAAGCTTCAGTGTATTTTTGGCACACGCCAATGTGAGCTTAATCCGACCTGAAACTGTCGAAAATGGTGAATCCAAGTGTCTTGTGGGACTCAATCGAAAGATCGGCCTTGTCCAAGTCGATTGACACCGCCGCCACTGTAAATAAAGGACCATTCGGTGTCTCTCAGTTATATACTGTCAGTAAAGCGCCTTCAGCGAACCTTCGGCGCGTTACATGCCAAGGATCCAGGGCTATCATGTCCCATCATGATGCATCATCACATGATCCACATTTTCAATGAATCTGTTGGATGCTCGCGAACCAACGTGCCGGAAAGCATAACTCAGCTGAATAAACGACAATATATATTGACTCTAGTCTAAACGAAAGTGTCAGTAGTTTTAGTTCTAGACATTCCGCTTCATTTCACCTTCATCTTAGGGAATTTGCCTCATTTTAGGACAGTTTAGGTTGATTTCCTTGTCATCTCCTCTCATTCCTCGAAGATCTGTTTACGGCTTCGCCTAACTTCGTTGACGCTGATGTTTTTCTGTTAACGTAGGGCCTACAGACTACAGTTGTATTTGTTTTCCCTCTCTGTGATTGTTTCATCTCCTTCATCTCTGCTCAATTTGATTCCCAATCTTGCTGAATCTTGTGATCATCCACCAGATGCGCCAAATCTGAAGCACATGCTGCAATTTTCAGAACGAGAAAAGCGGGAGTAACACGATGTAGAGTACGTGGAGGACACCGTAGCGTGCCCGCGACAGCTACAATGTGCCAGAGCGCCGAGATGTCACTCCATTTCTTGATTCCCCCACTCAATCCATCAATAATCTACCTCATTCTCAAACAGGGCATGATTTGGTATCGATTCTCGATATGTTTCCATGCTTTTTAGCCCCTAACCTAATGTTTTACTGCACGGAGGACTGTTCGTCACTCCTCATTCTGTCTCATTTCGGGTTCATTCATCCTGATTCAGTGCCAATTCAGCCCAAATCAGGTCAGATCAGGCAGATTTCGCCCCATCGAGGCTATAATTCTATTTTTTTCTGGGACTTACCCGCACTATGTTCTTCGTTGACGTAGCGACACACCCCAGTGTGTTTTTGGAGGGGGAGTGTAAGTGCGGCTAACCCCCATCTGCTCAGATTTCACAGATCTGCCCCAGATTGACTACATTTTGGTCATTTTCTCTGCTTCGGCGGAATCGCCGCCTCGCAGCTCAGTCTCAGGATCAGACCTATATATTTCTGATATGCCGGATCTCATTCCGCGGTCCATTCATCGTAAATCCGTCGCGTTCCGATCATTTACCTGGAATCGCCAATTGCCGCTGATGCACGCCCGAAGCCAAATCAGCCAAATATTTTTTCACAATTGGATTTTTATAAATCTTTTCAGACAGATATGGACACTCAGATGTACTTAGGATAATCCGCATCAATTTTCTTCATAGACTGGGATTTTCTGCCGGATAACAATCAGCATGGATCTTGCTTCCGTTGTTGCTGCTCTCGCCTCCGTTGGTGTCCGCGTATCCGGTTCTACCCCCAACAGCAGCGTTCAGGTCGACTCCTCGCGTGCCTGCCCCACTGGTCTTGCCGGCCCCGAGCCCTCCGGCACCATCAACGACCCAGGGCAGCACTTTCAGTGTCAACGCGGGACCTCAACACCCTTGGAAGCCCGCAGTGTGGATTGGATTTGGATTGTACTTCGGAGTTGGGTATTGCAAGGGTTTGCGTGAAGGAGCCGTATTTTTCTTTTTTTCGTGGGAAACTGTGCGGGAGTAGGCAAGAGCATGCAGACCCTGGTGAGGAGCAAGACCCTAGGAGTGACGGGTTATGGTGGAAGGGGTACAACAGGGGCCGGTCCTGGTAGGGACCTTCTTTATGGTAGCAGAGGAGTACCTGCCCCCTACCGCCGCACCGGGGACTTGGGCACTCATGAGCCCTGCCCAAGGACGCCCCGGGTACAGATCGTGGAGTCCGTCGAGTCCACGCCGGACTGGGAAGCCCGAGAAGAGCGAAGATGCTCAGAACGGAGAGCCCTTGCAGGACATGGGCTTGACATGGAGGACCTGGCCTCCATGTGTGAAAGGCAATGCCGCAAGGCTTGCAATCTCCGCTCCGCTGCGGAGGAGTTGGAGGAGACTGGCAGCAACGGCAGAGCCCGGCGTTACCGGAAGCGCGGGTCCCCAAAACCCGCGGCGGAAGCCAGGGGGATGGAGACGGATGCCAGCCCGGTCAGGCTGTGGTCAGCTGCAGATTCCGAGAAGCACTCCGAGGGCTATCGGACAGCTTACCCTTCGGAGTCGGAGGAGATGGCCAGACCTCCCACAAGGGCGAACACGGCCCCCGAACCGAGCCTGGAGCATGACGCCGAGGCGTTGGAGAGGCCTGCCAGCGCCAGAACGGCACCTCTGGCCCGGTACACGGAGCCAACGCGGGATAGCATTGGCGACACACCCATGGCGGAGGAGTCCGAGGCGCCGGGAACCGTGGGATGCGCCGGATCAGGTGGAAAGCAGGTCGAGTGCCACTGCGAGCACGTATCCTTCCTCATCGGCAAGGACCCAAAGATGGGGATGGACGCCATCGTGCAGCACCCCGACCGCCTGGACAACGCGAAGGACGGTCTAGAGGAGGACGTCGCGGGGATCTTGGATGACCAGTTGGCAGCGGAGAGAGACATGGCTGAGCTGCGAGCGGAACAGGACCGGTACCGGGAGAATCTGGAGCTGGCCCTGCAGAAGCAGCAGCGAGTGGTGGACAGCCTCCTCCACCTGGTGGAGGACATGTCGGGACGCCTGAAAAGGCTAGAGGAGTTACAACCCCTCGCCTCGGGTCCGGAGCTCCCGGCAAAGCCGGCAGCGGCAGAGCTGGTGGAGCCGGTTAAGACCCTCAGGAGCGCCATGGATAAACCCATGGGCGGCCCTGCAGAGGCACCCTACGCGCCTCCGCGTGTTGTCCCGGGTGCGCTGCCGTTTGTTCCCATGTTCAGCGAATCCACAATGCTTGGGGAACACACGGCACCGGCTGGGTCCATGCGGAAAGGGCACGCAACCACGGACCTGAGGAGCCTGACGGTACAGATGTCCCATGCCGCCCAGGACCCACCGACGCCTACAACTGCCCATGCAGTTTATGCGGAAGAGGAGATCCAGAGCCAGACCATGCAGGGGCGAACCATGGGAAGTGCCGGCGGACATGGTGGAGGCCATCCAGGCGGAAACCTGTGGGTGAAGGACCCCACTACGGGGATATGGACAGCTGGTGGAGCAAGTCTTTCCCGCATTCCAAACCCCACAGGTCCAGGCCAAACTGGACCGCACTCCATGGAGGAGAGGGATGTACGGGGAGTGTACTCACACCCCCCGGCCACAGGTGGTATCCATGTCGGTGGAGTGGTGGCTGCGGACGTCGGAGACGCCATCAGGATTGACGACCTCAGGGGAATCAAAATCCCCTACTACGATGGCAACCCCTCCAACCTGGATGATTTCATCCTGGATTGGGAGGACTTCGCCGAGGAGGTCGTCGGCGAGATGAAGGGAGCGCCAAGGGACAAGTGGGTATGTCGGACATTCCCACACAGGCTGGCGCAGGACCTGAAGGAGGAGCTCAGGGATCAGATCCGCGAGGGAGTGATCCAGACAGAGCAGGCCTGCCTCCAGTGGCTGGAGGACGAGGAGCGGGTGGACGCCCCCAACCAGAAGTTGGAGGATTTGTGGTCCATTCCGCTGCCGCTGGAGCGCGGGGAGCTGAGGGTCCGGGAATGGAATCGGTACATCCGAAAGTACCGAAGAAGCCTCAAGCTGGTGGAGGACTGGAATGAGGCCAGCGAGATCCGACACCTGCTGAAGGACGTCCTCCCCGGGCACTGGAAGAGAAGAGTGGAGGATGAGGAGAAGAAGAGAGCAAAGAAGCGCGTGGCCGTGCGGATCATGGCATCAGAGGACACCCACGCCGGAATAATGGACTTTTTCCGGCAAAACCTCGGCGAGCCCAGCCGAATGTTGGGGTTGAAGAACGCCGTCTACGTGGAGGTATTCGGCGTCACCATGGCGCAAAGGGTGATGCGCCTCAACAGCGTGGAGTGGAGGCGCGGGGAACCGCTGAGGATGCAGGTCATCTTCGCCCGCATGAGCCTGGACGAGATCGTGAAGTACATCATGGTGGAGCTGAAGCTCAACGCCAAGAACGAGGCCCACGTGCAGGATCAACAAGGCCAAGGACATCGAGGTCATTGAGAAGATCGCCACCACCGAGAGGTCAAGAAGGACACGGTCGGCACCGCGGAGGAAGGGAGTGGAAACGGCCAAGATCTCTGGACCGTGACCACCCAGGAGGATCATGAAGAAGCCCACTTCTTCGCGTTCGTAGCGCACAATATGAAGGAGAATGGGCAGGACAGGTCCAGGTGGAACCGCCTGGACCCCAGGACCAAGAACCGCAGAGAACCGCGGAGGATCGGGAACCCGCCGCTCTCGTTCCGCGAGTACAGATCGCAGCACACCGGTTGCTGGGTCTGCTACGGCAAGGGGAACAACCATGCACATGACCACCGGCATTGCAAGGTATATGAGGAGGACAAGAAGACCTACTTCGCCGCCCATCCCGACAGGAAGCCCAAGGAGCAACGAAATGCCGACTGGAAGGCAAAGGGCGGAGAAGGCCAAGGAAAGCGCAAAGAGAAAGGCGGAGGAAAAGGCTATGTTGGAGGGGCCGGTCCAGACCGACGCGTGAGGTCGATCGAGGAGGTTGCTGAAAATGTGTTGAGGACGTTGGAGGAACTCAAGGCCCAGCAACGTGGTGGACAAAGTCTGAGCGGATCGCAGCAGGAGAGAGCTGCGGCAGGCCATGTCTAGAGGAGCCCCCACGGGGGTGGGACCTCGGAGGTCTCTCCTCCGAAAATCAGTGGAATCCCAGAGAAAGCGAAGGCACATCGGGTGCCGAAGAAGGCTCCAGACGAGCCAAAACCACTGAGTTTCGCCACTCCCAACCCCTGGAGCGCCCTGCCAAGGGAAGTTTTTGTGGGCAAGGGACGTGGCAAGAAGGAAGGAGCGACCACGGAGAGCCCCGTGGACGGGCAGGACCAGCTCAAGATCTACACCATCTGTGACCATACCCTCGAAGTCCTGATGCACCCAGATGTGCTAGAGTTGCATGCCGTGAGAGTCCTCCATACAGCGCATGGTGAAGAGCGGCAGTTGCACTTGAAGGTGCGTGTACGGTGCGGACAAGAGGAGTTGGTGGTGGATGTTTTGGTGGATACGGGTGCCCAGGTGAGCCTGGTCCGGAGAGGGTTGTTCAAGGAGGAATCCCTGCAGCCCAGCCGTAGACCGGTACGCCTGAAGGTGGCCAATGTAGAGATTATGGGTGGTGGCACCCATGAGGCCACTATCAGTATGGAATTCTGGGAGCATGAGCGCTTGAACCGCCCTGATTTGGCGAAGAGAAGCACTCTATCCGGGAACTTCTATGTGGCCGACATTACAGATTGGGATATGATCATGGGGTATGACTTCATGGTGGGAAACGCCATTCGAGCCCTTCCCCATCGTGCAACGCTGGTCCGGGAGGACGATGAATGCCTTACATGGCTGTCCACGGACTATGCATGCGGATCATCCCAGTGGAATGCTGAGGAAGAGGATCGGATCGTCCAAGCGGTGCAAGCTGTGGGTGCCAAGTCCAGAGGAGACCGCGGAGTTCAGCTCACGGAGTATGGAATGGCGCCGCAGGTGTATGCCAGGATGATCCAGACGCTGGGAGCCGAAGCGCCCGAGACGGACGTCTTCGCTTCCCGGGATGCCCCACTTTTGCGGAAGTGTAGGAGGCATTGGCATCGAGGAGACTCAGCCTGGCACAGGCATTGGGGTTTGAAGGAGTGCGGGCCCATGTATTGGCATGGCTCCCTGGACAATACCAGACGTACGGTGGGGAAGATCGTCACCGATAGGGCGAAGGGGATCCTGGTCATAACCGGCATAGGATCCACCCCATGTCCGCTGGAAGCTCTCAAGTCGACGCTGGACTCCATCACCCTGAACGAGATGTCATTCGGGCCGGAGGAGGAGCTGTTCATTGACGCCAAGGGTGTATCAATGCCCTCCCCGGGTCAAGCGTGGGGTACCAAGGCTTTCCTGGTGGATGGGGCGCAAGCCCAGCCCACGGGTGATGAAGCATTCATCCGTAGGGTTGAGGCGGTGCCCATGCGGGTCATGTTTGAGCCCAAGGAGGGGACGGATCAGCCAATTGATGGCATTGACATCCTGTCCCACTCCGAGATCGACCACGTCGTCAACTACATGCGAATGGGGATGCACGACCGTGTGGCAGCCAAAAAGGGGCGGGCCATGGTCACATCTCCGCATTGGTGGGATGACAAGATGTTGGTCACCGGCAAGTACGAGAAGGATGAGTTCGTGGCGAGGGTCATGGATCACATCGCGGACCAATATGATGGTCCGGTTGGGTCGGACCCGCCGACATGGGATTTTCCAAGAATGGGTGCCAATAACGACAAGAACCAGGCAGATGCCGCAAATTTCCGAAGATTATCGGTGGGAAGGGCTCCCCACGACGATGAAGACGGCATATCGGACGAGGAGAAGTCGGACTTGGACCCGGAAGAGGCCTATACCGCAGTGCGGTCGGTTGTATCGATACCGAAGCAAGCGGCTGAGGAGGCCCAGGAGAACCTGAAGGTCGCCGAGCTGAAGGAGAGGCTGATCAATGCCTATCCGCGGCTATTCAGCGGCGTCGCCAACAAGAACCCTCCAGATCGTGGGAGGTTTGGTACAGCGAGGATCAAGCTGAAGCCGAACCCCAAGATCTATCGTCATCGGGAGTACCAACTTCAGGGCGATCGAGCCGAGGCCATGAAGAAGTTGTTGGCCGAGTTCATCGAGCGGGGCTGGATCGAACCCTCCGACAGTGAGTGGGCCAGCCCAGCCTTTATCGTGCCCAAGAAGGAGAAGGGCGAGTGGAGGTTGGTGGTGGACTACATTGGTTTGAACGAGCAAACCGAGCACGACTCGTACTCGCTTCCCCTGATCGACACCATCCTCCAAAAACAACAGAAAAAGCGGATCTTCACGGTGTTGGACCTGAAACACGGCTATCACCAGATGCCGCTACACCCGGACTCCAGGCCCTGCACCGCAATGTCGACACCGCTGGGGCCCATGCAGTGGAAAGTGGTGCCTATGGGCGCCAAGAATGGCAACGCCGCTTTCCAGCGCATGATGGAGGACCTACTCGGTCCAGTCCGGCACTGTGCCGACCCCTTTGTGGATGACATCATCATCGGGTCCGGCACGGAGGACATGACTGAGGACGAGCTCATCGGAGCGCATGAAAAGGATCTGCGCCGAGTGCTCAGCGAGCTGGACAAGCACAACATGGTGTGCAAGCCCACCAAAGCCTCACTCTTCGTGAAGGAAGTGGAGTTCGCGGGTCACGTGGTTGGTCACGGGCTTAAGAAGGTCCCTACCAGGACCGGCCCCTGCTGTGCCCCTTCCGCCTGTAATCCCTGCTGACTTGCTCGGGATCAGCGCTTGCATTTCTCAAAGTCCAGGGTCCAAAATCCAAAAATATAGAAAATACAATCCTCCTTCAACCCTGAACAGCAACCAGATCCCACAAGTATAGCAATAACCCAATCCACAATCCAATACACGCTGCGGGCTTCCGTTCAGCACACCGGTCGTCCCACGGTGGCGGGCATGTACAAGAATTGCACCAAGGAGGAAAGCCCTGAAATTGGCATATGAACACAAACAAAGCAAAGTCGGGGAAAGAGGTAAACATACACATTCACAGCCATAAACCCCTCATTCCCTGGACTCAAGACCTTCCCTTGACTCACCAACATATTGCGCTGAACCAGGTCAAATGAGATGGCTGAATGCCATGTGTCAAAAGTCACCACATAAACTCCAAAAATGTGTTCACTCCCAAGCCTATAAATCCTAGCCCAATGGGGGAGGTGGCGTGTCATGGCCTAGAGTGGCACTCAGGACCATACCCTACCCTGACATAACCTTGGTTGGACTTGGAGTCAAATGGGCTTGGAGAACTGTCCCATGAAGATGACCTCACAACATGGCAAAGTCAGGCAAATCACACCATAATGCCCAAAATTCAATTATATACTCAAAAATGCATACGGCAAATATTCAAATGCTCCATGCAAGTGTCAAACCGGAAAGTAGTATACAAGGGTGATATAGACCAAAAGTCCATGCCCAAGAATATCACATCATTGGCTCCGAAACCCATCCGGTTATGTACATGACATGCTTCACAAGTCTGCTCATGAGTTTGAGACCTAATTTCGTGAGGCCTTGTGTGCCAAGCCAAAGTGACCATGTGATCCGGCATATGGTGAGGTACAACACCGAAGCACATGCCAATATATAAGCAACATACCATGGTTCACGGATCTCTAGGCACTTTACTGTTAGCCGACCAGTTGAGCACATAAAACACAAAAATGAGCATAAAATGAGGTCAAAAACATGCAAATAATGCCAAATTCAAGATAAATACAATAGTATATAACTTCGCTCACCCATGGTGTCAACCTATGACTCAAAACACAATTGCTTGGGACCATTTGCAAACAATCCCCCCACTTGAATCCCCATATGGACGCATAAGTACACCTTCGAACCTCCTCCCAACACGCACCATGAAAATGGGAAAATTGATATTGGCGCTTGTGGGTCGCTCCGTAAGCCCTCCCACATGCACTATATGAGCGGTAGACTTAGTCTAGCGCTATGGAGCTCACCATTGGGACATGGGCGAGGCCCTTGCCACGTATGACTGCATATATCTTCCTACAAACGGAGATATATAACATGGGCGTGAGCATATCGAAGCAAATACCATGCATATAACACATACCCTCAAAAAGTGGCTCCCACCATGATATGCCATGACCCTCCATGGACATAACTTCACGTTAAAAATACGTAGGAACCCAAGGAAAGTTGCTATGCAACTCCAACAGTCATGCGGTACACTCGAAAGTCGCATTAAAATATTCGGTTGCACGGTCCAAGAGTTATATATCACTTTCTACCCTCTTGACCATTATCCCTTGCTATACCCGGCATGTGTACACACCAAAGGCGTTTGATGCTTCCTAAATTAAGTTGAGACCAATGCGGTTCCAACCCAATTCTCGAAATTGAGACTACTCGCGGTGAGCCGGAGATATGACCTTTCAAAGTGGCCTCACGAATCAACTTTGTTTCGCCTATATCTCTAAGCAAAACGAAGGGCATAACAAAAGGAAGGTTGATTCGTGATCGGGGAAAAATGTCGGACCACTCGAGATTCGTCATATCGATTTCGGCGATGTCGAAGTCGAAAATCCGATTCTGAAAGTCTGAAAAAATCGGATTAATTTTGCGAGTGTATAATATGAAAATTGCGGAAGCAACGAACCCTTTACTGATGAAATCTGACCCTTCATCGGGCTTTCCGCCAAAATATCTGTAAATAACAGTTAACCATTCGGTTACCGCAAAATCGCGAGCCAACTGACAGTCGCCGATACATTGACCATCAGAACGGAAGGCTGAAAAATTACGGAAACATTATGATAAAAAAACCCTGTGGATTCCTGATATTCTGATATATAGATCTCCGCTGGCGGCGCCTCAGTACTGAATATGGCCGCTCATAGCCGGAATGGCCAAACCTATCACACTATCACATCGGGTTAGGTCAGGTGGATGGGGGAGTATGATATCAGCCAATTGCGGCTTGCCGGCACATAGATACACACCCCAAGTGACCCAAAGATGGCCACGGGGGTCCGAACCGGCTTCACCCCCCTTCTCAGAGCGTTGTTACCGCTCGGAAGTCATTGAAGAGAGGACGGGAGGACCCAAATGGGCTCCAACCCCCCCCCCATGTCCCAAGGACACATGGAGGCCCCACACACGTCGTAGGCGTCCCCCACGCCCCAAGGGAGGGGTGAGGACACTGATAATCGGTGCCCTACGCCATATCCGGTCTCCTCTTGATCTACAACATGGACCAAGGGGATCAAAGATAGAGAAACGTCGTCGATCGATCTAAATACGTATACCACAATGAAATATATATGTGGAGATCGAGTGAAGGGGGTATATGGCCAATCAAGGCCTAAAAATCCCCGGATGAACGCCCTCACCCCTCTCCCAAGCACAGAAACAAACAAGAATGCCAACCGGGATCCATTACGGTGCTACTGCAGCCACCAAATGGACCAACACGTCCTTGACATCCAGAGAAATGCTCTTTTTCTTCAGGTAGTCCATCCAGACCGTGGTGTACCTCGGCACGAAACTGCTCGGAGGCTCCCACGAATCCCTGGATGCGGCGAATCCCTTCCAACGAACTTTATAAAGCCTACCCCCAGGCGTCCCCGGGTCCGGCTTGTCCGCCAGGATCCTCTCGGCGGTGAAGTCGTCGTCCTCACCCTCGTCGTCCGAGTCCACATCGCCGGCCGTGAACTCGAAGGTGACGGGACGTCCGCTGGGGTCTGGTGCTCGGGGACGAAGCTGGGTGTGGTCGCGGTCCAGGATCTTGTTATCCCCCACACGAACCGCATACACATCCTGCCCGACCTTCCGCACGATTACCCCCGGCACATACCAAGATGCCTGCCGATGCCTGGACAGGACATCCTTGTGGTGCCGCTCCACCCACACGGTGTCTTGGAGAGCATACTTCTGGACCTTTCCCTGCTTGAAGTACTTGGCCCTCTTGTCATGCTCGTTCTGAAGTGCCTTGCACACCTTGGCCGCCGTGTCGTCCGCCTCAGCCATCATAGCGTTCGCATCCCGGGCCACTTTGCCATGGTTCAACCACGTGAGAGTGCGTGACACTCGATCCCGTAGGAACCGGATACAATGGGGCGACAGTCCAGTGGGTCCCCGAAGGTCGTGATACGCTTGGAGTACCCTCCACAGCAAATTATACGAATTCCGGCCCGGTTCGTCGATGTGCAGCTGGCGGAACTTCTCGAACATCTGCCGCCCGGCCACCTCAGCTCGGCCATTCGACCGGCTGTGGTACGCCACGGTCTTGGCGTGCCGAATACCCATGTGCTTGCACATGGTCTTGAACCACGTCCCCACAAACTGACTGCCCCGATCGCTGCAGATGACAGCTGGGACATCGAAAATTGTCAGCCAATGCCTGATCATGGCATTAGCGACGGTCTTGGCCTGCAGCCCCACTCCATGCTTGTCCTTCTTGTCCTTCTTCTTGGACTTCTTGCCAGGGACCGCCACGATATACCCACTGTGCCTATCCACCTCTCTCCCCCCCCACGGGAACAGCGCGGGGCCCCCACAACCGCACGCCCGCGCCCACAACGCGGACCCCGACAGCCCACCCAGTGGACGGGCAGTCGGGGGAGGAGGAGCGCAAGACCCCAAACGCCCCACGCAACGGTCGAAGGCACCCCCCCGGGGACGCCCTGTTGCCGCCCCCACAACCCCAAGCCAACTAGGGGGGAACCGGGACCGGACCGCCCCCCCCCCCCAAGCACGCCAGACGGAGCACGGGACCGGGGCAGGACACGCGGACGAGCACGGACCACGTGGAACGGCCCTACCAGCGCCCAGTGCCGGGACCACGCGAGATGCGCGCGCCACACCACCCAGCGGGGAGCGGACACCGCGAGAGCGCGAGCGCACACACACGAAAAGGACACGCGGGGACTACCGGAAGGGCAACCGGACCGAGCGCGCGGAACGCACAGACCGCATGGAATGGCGTACCAGCGAGCGAGGATAAGGGACACCCGGACGGGACGGCCCGCCACACGCAGCGCGGAACACGCGGGGCGGGAAGGGGGAAGAAGGGGAGACACAACACCAGGCACCGGCCCGAACCCCCCCGAACCGGCCGCGAGCGCCGCGCACACACAGACGGGACACTGCACCCGCCAAGGCAGTAGTGGCGCACAGCGCCACGCCCCAACCCCTAGGCTAGGCAGCCTCCGCGCCAGCCCAAGGGGGTCCCACTGGCGACAAGCCAGTAGCACGGGCCCGGCGGCGCCGGCGCCCCGGGCGACCACGCATTAGGGGGGCGACGCAGTGGGTAAGCGCTCGCAGCCACGGCTGCGAATTGATGCACAGACCGGGGAGTGGCCAAACGGGGACGCCGGGGAAGGACGGGGCTCCCAGCTCTGTGAACCCGGGGGACTCCGCCACCAGGCAGGAGGTGCGTCTTGGAGAGCCCCCCACTAGGACCCGGTGGGGAGGATATCACCTGGCCCGACCAGGTGGCCCCCCGGGGCCGAAAGGCGTCTAGTACCCGCAAAATCAAACCTCAAACCTCAAACCTATCCACCGCCAGGATGACACAGTCGTAGGTCTCTCCTTCCACGGTGACCTCAGGCATGGCGAATACATCCATGGCCACGGACTGCATAGGGGCCTCCGGTATAGCCGTGTACACTGGGTTGCCCGCTGTGGAGTGGTTGGGGCTCTTCGTGGCCCGACACACGGCGCAGTCGCTGCAGTACTTGTCCAGGATGGCGTAGTACCCCGGTGGGAACTTGAAGCGCCACTCCAGGTCCTGCTGCATCGTGACCCGACCAGGATGCATGAGCTGGGCGTTGTGCCAGTGGTCAATGAGCTCCTCCACTCGGTTCTCAGGGACCAGTAGCTTGTCCTTGAGGAACAGTTTGTCCCCATCCTCGGTCAAGCCCTCAGGCCACTCTTCGTCCGACGGGGCGCTCACGGCATTCCAGTACTTGCTCCAGTGGTCGGATGCCGCGTAGTCATCCGACCAGTCCTCTGTGAGCACCGACCTGACTAGCTCTACAGGGGCCACCATCCATTGCTCGAGGGTTTCCTCTCGAATAGCTTGGACGCGGGCACCCCGGAACTTGGCCAGGTCCGTACGGTTTGCCAGCACCACAAAGCACTTGACTCCCTCTTGCTCCATGGCCTTCTCCATCTCGATGATGCGCTTGGCCTCCTCGGTCTCCTCGGCGTCTCCATGGCTGGATATGTCCATCCAAGATTTGCCCGCGGGGTAGGCCCATCGACTGAGGCAATCTGCCACAGTGTTGTCCTTCCCCGGGACGTATATGACGCTGAGGTCGAACTTGGCGAACGTCTCATGCCATCGGGCCCTCCTTGCCGCTGATCCCGAGGGGGTGTCGACGTGCTCCTTGTGCCAGCTCTGCAAGGACTGATGGTCAGTACATACCACCACCGGTTGCAATCCGATGTGGCCAGACCACTTCCTGAGCGCACAGACAATGGCGTACGTCTCCTTCTCCCTCGCGGTCCAGGTTCGACGTTGGCCCTCGGCCAGGATTCGACTCCAAAATGCCACGGGTACGTGTGACCCGTCGTCCCGGATCTGCTCGAGGACTGCCCCTACAGCATAGTCCGAGGCGTCCGTCCGTAGCACGAATCCCTTGTCTGGGTCCACCAAGAACAGCCCCAGCTGCCCCAGGAGTCGCTCCTTCAGGCGGCTGAACGCACCTTCGGCCTCAGGGGTCCAGGCAAGCTTCTTTTTGCTACCCTTCCGGCCATCGAACTTGCCCACTTGCAGCATAATGTGCAGCGGCCCCGACAGTTCTGCATACATTCGGACATAGCCCGAATAGTAGTTGCAGAACCCCATGAAGGATCGGAGTTCGCTGATGGTCTGGGGCTTTTCCCAGTGGTGCAGGGACGCCAGCTTCCCAGGCATGGGACGGCGTTGCCCGTGACCAACCACGTGACCCGCGAACTCCACTTCCTTCACGAAGAGTGAGGCTTTGGTGGGCTTGCACACCATGTTGTGCTTGTCCAGCTCACTGAGCACTCGGCGCAGATCCTTCTCATGCGCATCGATGAGCTCATCCTCAGTCATGTTCTCCGTGCCAGACCCGATAATGATGTCATCCACGAAGGGATCGGCACAATCCCGGACTGGACCGAGTAGGTCCTCCATCATGCGCTGGAAAGCGGCGTTGCCATTCTTGGCGCCCATAGGCACCACTTTCCACTGCATGGGCCCCAGCGGCGTCCACAACGCTGTGCAGGGCCTGGAGTCCGGATGTAGCGGCATCTGGTGATAGCCGTGTTTCAGATCTAACACCGTGAAAATCCGCTTTTTCTGTTGTTTCTGGAGGATGGAGTCGATCAGGGGAAGCGAGTACGAGTCGTGCGCGGTCTGCTCGTTCAAACCTCTGTAATCAACCATCAACCTCCACTCGCCCTTCTCCTTCTTGGGCACGATGAAGGCTGGGCTGGCCCACTCACTGTCGGAGGGTTCGATCCATCCCCGCTCAATGAACTCGGCCAACAGCTTCTTCATGGCCTCGGCCCGATCGCCCTGAAGTTGGTACTCCCGATGACGATAGATCTTGGGGTTCGGCTTCAGCTTGATCTTCGCTGTGCCAAACCTCCCACGATATGGAGGGTTCTTGTTGGCGACGCCACTGAATAGCCGCGGATAGGCGTTGATCAGCCTCTCCTTCAGCTCGGCGACCTTCGGGTTCTCCTCGGCCTCTTCAGCCGCTTGCTTCGGTATCGATACAACCGACCGCACTGCGGTATAGGCCTCTTCCGGGTCCGAATCCGACTTCTCCTCGTCCGATATGCGGTCTTCATCGTCGTGGGGTGCACTTCCCACCGATAATCTTCGGAAATTTGCGGCATCGGGCTGGTTACTGTCGCTATCGGCCCCCATTCTTGGAAAATCCCACGTCGGCGGGTCAGACCCAACCGGACCATCGTAATGGTCCGCGATGTGATCCATGACCCTCACCACGAACTCATCCTTCTCGTACTTGCCGGTGACGAACATCTTGTCATCCGACCAATGCGGAGATGTGACCATGGCCCGCCTCTTCTTGGCTGCCACACAGTCGTGCATCCCCATCCGCATGTAGTTGACGACGTCGTCGATCTCGGCATGGGACAGGACGTCAATGCCATCAATTGGCTGATCCGTCCCCTCCTTGGGTTCAAACATGACCTTCATGGACACCGCCTCCACCCTACGGATGAATGCTTCATCACCCGTGGGCTGGGCGTGCGCCCCATCCACCAGGAAAGCCTTGGTACCCCACGCTTGACCCGGCTAGGGCATTGATACACCCTTGGCGTCGATGAACAACTCCTCCTCTGGCTCGAATGACATCTCGTTCAGGGTGATGGAGTCCAGCGTCGACTTGAGACCCTCCAGCGGACATGGGGTGGATCCTATGCCGGTTATGACCAGGATCCCCTTCGCCCTATCCGCGACGATCTTCTCCACCGTACGCCTGGTGTTATCCAGGGAGCCATGCCAATACATGGGCCCGCACTCCTTCAAACCCCAATGCCTGTGCCAGGCTGAGTCTCCTCGATGCCAATGCCTCCTACACTTCCGCAAAAGTGGGGCATCCCGGGAAGCGAAGACGTCCGTCTCGGGCGCTTCGGCCCCCAGCGTCTGGATCATCCTGGCATACACCTGCGGCGCCATTCCATACTCCGTGAGCTGAACTCCACGGTCTCCTCTGGACTGGGCACCCACAGCTTGCACCGCTTGGACGATCCGATCCTCTTCCTCAGCATTTCACTGGGATGATCCGCATGCATAGTCCGTGGACAGCCATGTGAGGCATTCATCATCCTCCCGGACCAGCGTTGCACGATGGGGAAGGGCTCGAATGGCGTTTGCCACCATGAAGTCATACCCCATGATCATATCCCAATCTGTAATGTCGGCCACATAGAAGTTCCCGGATAGAGTGCTTCTCTTCGCCAGATCAGGGCGGTTCAAGCGCTCATGTTCCCAGAATTCCATACTGATAGTGGCCTCATGGGTGCCCCCACCCATGATCTCTGCGTTGGCCACCTTCAGGCGTACCGGTCTCCGGCTGGGCTGCAGGAGTTCCTCCTTGAACAACCCTCTCCGGACCAGGCTCACCTGGGCACCCGTATCCACCAACACATCCACCACCTTCTCCTTTCGTCCGCACCGTACTCGCACTTTCAAGTGCAACTGCCGCTCGTCGCCATGAGGTGTATGGACGACTCTCACGGCATGCAACTCTAGCACGTCCGGGTGCATCAGGACTTCAAGGGTATGGTCACGGATGGTGTAGATCTTGGGTTGGTCCTGCCCGTCCACGGGGCTCTCCGTGGTCGCTCCTTCCTTCTTGCCATGTCCCGTACCCACATGTACTTCCCTTGGCGGGGCACTCCAGGGGTTGGGAGTGGCGAAGCTCAGTGGTTTTGGCTCTTCCGGAGCCTTCTTTGGCACCCGATGTGCCTCTGATTCCTCAGGGATTCCACTGATTTTCGGAGGAGAGACCTCCGAGGTCCCACTCCCGTGGGGGCTCCTCTAGACTTGACTTCCCGCAGCCCCTTCCGGCTGCGATCCGCCAGGACTTTGTCCACCACGTTGCTGGGCTTTGAGTTCCTCCAACGTCCTCAACATGTCCTCAGCAACTTCCTCGATCGACCTCACTCAGCGGTCTTGGCCAGGTCCGCCACCATAGCCTCTTCCTCCGCCTTTCTCTTGGCCCTTTCCTTGGCCTTTTCCACCGTCTCCGCCCTTCGCCTTCCGATCGGAAATCCGCTGCTCCTTGGGCTTCTTCTCGGGCCGAGCGGCGAAGTAGGCCTTCTTGTCCGCCCCATACACCTTGCACTGACGGTGGTCATGTGCATGGTTGTTTCCCTTGCCATAACAGACCCAGCACCCGTCGTGCTGAGACCTGTACTCCCGGAACGAGAGCGGTGGGTTCCCGATCCTCCTTGGCTCTTTGCCCTTCTTGGGTCCCACCCGGCTCCATCTGGACGGATCCTGCCCATGGTCCCTCACGTTGTGCGCCACAAACGCGAAGAAATCGGCCTCCTCGTGATCCTCCCGGTACCAGCGGTCTTGGCCACTTCCACTACCATCCTCCGCGGAGTTGGCCGTGTCCTCCTGGATCTCCCGATGATGGCGGTCTTCCCGGTGGCCTCGTTGTCCATGACCATGTCGATCCTGCACGTGGGCCCCGTTCTTCGCATTGAGCTTCAACTCCACCGTGATGTACTTCACGATCTCGTCCAGGCTCATGCGGGCGAAGATGACCTGCATCCTCAGCGGCTCCCCGCGCCTCCACTCGACGTTGTTGAGGCGCAGCAACCTTTGCCCCATGGAGTCTCCAAATACCTCCACGTACACGGCGTTCGTCAGTCCCAACATCCGGTTTGGCTCGCCTAGGTTCCTCCTGAAGAACTCCATGATACCCGCATGGGTATCCTCCGCCGCCATGATCCTGACCGCCACGCGCTTCCTCGCTCTCTTCTTTTCCTCGTCCTCCACTCTCCTCTTCCAGTGGCCGGGGAGGACGTCCTTCAGCAGGTGGCGGATCTCGCTGGACTTGTTCCAGTCCTCCACCAGCTTGAGGCTCCGTCGGTACTTCCGCAGGTACCGGTTCCACTCCCGGACCCGCAACTCACCGCGGTCCAGCTGCAGCGGGATGGACCACAAATCCTCCCGCTTCTGGTTCGGAGCGTCCACCCGCTCCTCATCCTCCAACCACTGGAGGCAGGCCTGCTCCGTACGGATCGGTCCTTCCCGGATCTGATCCCGCAGCTCCTCCTTCAGGTCCTGCGCCAGCCGGTGTGGGAATGTCCGGCATACCCACTTGTCCCGCGGCGCTCCCCGCATCTCACCGACGACCTCCTCGGCAAAGTCCTCCCAATCCAGGATGAAGTCATCCAGGTTGGAGGGGTTGCCATCGTAGTAGGGGATTTTGATTCCCCTGAGGTCGTCAATCCTGATGGCGTCTCCGACGTCCCCAGCCACCACTCCACCGAGACGAATACCACCTGTGGCCGGGGGGTGTGAGTACACTCCCCGTACATCCCTCTCCTCCATGGAGTGCGGTCCAGTTGGGCCTGAACCCATGAAGTTTGGAATGCGGGAAGGACTTGCTCCATCGGCCCTCCATATCCCCGTATTGGGGTCCTTCGCCCACAGGTTTCCGCCTGGATGACCTCGACCATGTCCGTCAGCGCTTCCGATGGTTCGCCCCTGCATGGTCTGGCTCTGGATCTCCTCTTCCGCATAAACTGCATGGGCAGTCGTGGTGATCGGTATATCCTGGGCGGCGTGGGACATCTGTACCGTCAGGCTCCTCGGGTCCGTGGCTACGTGCCCTTCCCGCATGGACCCAGCCGGTGCCGTGTGTTCCCCGAGCATTGTGGATTCGCTGAACATGGGAACAAACGGCAGCGCACCCGGGTCAACACGCGGAGGCGCGTAGGGTGCCTCTGCAGGGCGGCCATGGGTTTGTCCATGGCGCTCCTGAGGGTCTTAACCCGCTCCACCAGCTCTGCCGCTGGTGGCTTTGCCGGGAGCTCCGGACCCGAGGCGAGGGGCTGTATTTCCTCTAGCCTTTTCAGGCGTCCTGACATGTCCTCCACCAGGTGGAGGAGGCTGTCCACCACTCGCTGCTGCTTCTGCAGGGCCAGCTCCAGATTCTCCCGGTACCGGTCCTGTTCCGCTCGCAGCTCAGCCATGTCTCTCTCCGCTGCCAACTGGTCATCCAAGATCCCCGCGACGTCCTCCTCTAGACCGTCCATCGCGTTGTCCAGGCTGTCGAGGCGATGCACGATGGCGTCCATCCCCATCTTTGGGTACTTGCCCATGAGGAATGACACGTGCTCGCAGTAGCACTCAGCGTGCTTTCCACCTGATCCAGCGCATCCCGCGGTTCCCGGCGCCTCGGACTCATCGCCCATGGGCGTATCGCCTATGGCGTCCATCTCTGGTCCCGTGTGCCGGGGCACAGGTGCCGTCCTGGCCCTAGCTCGCCTCTCCAAGCCCTCGGCGTCGTGCTTCAGGGCGGGCTCGGGGGCCGTATGCGCCCTGGCGATCGGCGCGGAAATCTCCTCCGACTCCGAGGGGAAGCAAGTCCGATAGCCATCGGAGTGCTTCTCGGATTCCGACAGCCTGACCGGGCTGGGGTCCGTATCCATAGCCCCGGCGTCCCCTGCCGCGGGCTTCGGTGACCCTCGCTTCCGGTAGCGCCGGGCCCGTCCTCCACTGCTGCCTGAATGGCAGGCCTCCTCAGAGTCCTCCGCGGCGGAGCGGAGGTTGCATGCCTTTCGGCAGCGACGCTCACACATGGAGACCAGGTCCTCCATGTCAAGTCCTCCTCTTCCCGAACGTCGTACTTGTCTTCGGGCTTCCACTTCCGGCGTGGTCTCCACCGAGTCCACAATACGCACCCGGGGCGTACTTGGGCAGGGCTCATAAGGGCCCAAGTCCCCGGGTCGGCGGTAGGTAGGGGCAGCAGGTACGCCTCTGCTACTATAAAGAAGGTCCCTGCCAGGACCGGCCCCTGCTGTGCCCCTTCCGCCTATAATCCCTGCTGACTTGCTCCGGATCAGCGCTTGCATTTCTCAAAGTCCAGGGTCCAAAATCCAAAAATATAGAAAATACAATCCTCCTTCAACCCTGAACAGCAACCAGATCCCACAAGTATAGCAATAACCCAATCCACAATCCAATACACGCTGCGGGCTTCCGTTCAGCACACCGGTCGTCCCACGGTGGCGGGCATGTACAAGAATTGCACCAAGGAGGAAAGCCCTGAAATTGGCATATGAACACAAGTAAAGCAAAGTTGGGGAAAGAGGTAAACATACACATTCACAGCCATAAACCCCTCATTCCCTGGACTCAAGACCTTCCCTTGACTCACCAACATATTGCCCTGAACCAGGTCAAATGAGATGGCTGAATGCCATGTGTCAAAAGTCACTACATAAACCCCAAAAATGTGTTCACTCCCAAGCCTCTAAATCCTAGCCCAATAGGGGAGGTGGCGTGTCATGGCCTAGAGTGGTACTCAGGATCATGCCCTACCCTGACATAACCTTGGTTGGACTTGGAGTTGAATGGTCTTGGAGAATTGTCCCATGAAGATGACCTCACAACATGGCAAAGTCAGGCAAATCACACCATAATGCCCAAAATTCAATTATATACTCAAAAATGCATACGGCAAATATTCAAATGCTTCATGCATGTGTCAAACCGGAAAGTAGTATACAAGGGTGATATAGACCAAAGGTCCATGCCCAAGAATATTCCATCATTGGCTCCGAAACCCATCCGGCTATGTACATGACATGCTTCACAACTCTGCTCATGAGTTGGAGACCTAATTTTGTGAGGCCTGGTGTGCCAAGCCTAAGTTACCATGTGATCCGTCATATGGTGAGGTACAACACCGAAGCATATGCCAACATATAAGCAACACACCATAGTTCACGGATCTCTAGGCACTTTACTGTTAGCCGACCAGTTGAGCACATAAAACACAAAAATGAGCATAAAATGAGGTCAAAAACATGCAAATAATGCCAAATTCAAGATAATTACAATAGTAGATAACTTCGCTCACCCATGGTGTCAACCTATGACTCAAAACACAATTGCTTGGGACCATTTGCAAACAATCCCCCCACTTGGATCCCCATATGGACGCATAGGGACACCTTCAGACCTCCTCCCAACACGCACCATGAAAATGGGAAATTTGATAGTGGCGCTTGTGGGTCGCTTCGTAAGCCCTCCCACATGCACTATATGAGCGGTAGACTTAGTCTAGCGCTATGGAGTTCACCATTGGGACATGGGCGAAGCCCTTGCCACGTATGACTCCATATATCTTCCTACAAACGGAGATATATAACATGGGCGTGAGCATATCGAAGCACATACCATGCATATAACACATACCCTCAAAAAGTGGCTCCCACCATGATATGCCATGACCCTCCATGGACATAACGTCACGTTAAAAATACGTAGGAACCCAATGAAAAGTTGCTATGCAACTCCAACACTCATGCGGTACTCTCGAAAGTCGCATTGAAATATTCGGTTGCACGGTCCAAGAGTTATATATCACTTTCTACCCTCTTGACCATTATCCCTTGCTAAACCGGGCATGTGTACACACCAAAGGCGTTTGATGCTTCGTAAATTAAGTTGAGACCAATGCGGTTCCAACCCAATTGTCGAAATTGAGACTACTCGCGGTGAGCCGAAGATATGACCTTTCAAAGTGGCCTCACGAATCAACTTTGTTTCGCCTATATCTCTAAGCAAAACGAAGGGCATAACAAAAGGAAGGTTGATTCGTGATCGGGGAAAAATGTCGGACCACTCGAGATTCGTCATATCGAGTGCGGCGATGTCGAAGTCGAAGATCCGATTCTGAAAGTCTGAAAAAATCGGATTAATTTTGCGAGTGTATAATATGAAAATTGCGGAAGCAACGAACCCTTTACTGATGAAATCTCAACCTTCATCGGGGTTTCCGCCAAAATATCTGTAAATAACAGTTAACTATTCGGTTACCGCAAAATCGCGAGCCAACTGACAGTTGCCGATACATTGACCATCAGAACGGAAGGCTGAAAAATTACGGAAACATTATGATAAAAAAACCCTGTGGATTCCTGATATTCTGATATATAGATCTCCGCTGGCGGCGCCTCAGTACTGAATATGGCCGCTCATAGCCGGAATGGCCAAACCTATCACACTACCACATCGGGTTAGGTCAGGTGGATGGGAGAGTATGATATCAGCCAATGGCGGCTTGCCGGCACATAGCTACACACCCCAAGTGACCCAAAGATAGCCACAGGGGTCCGAACCGGCTTCCCGTCCCATGCCTGGGAAGCTGGCGTCCCTGCACCACTGGGAGAAGCCCCAGACCATCAGCGAACTCCGATCCTTCATGGGGTTCTGTAATTACTATTCGGGCTATGTCCGGATGTATGCAGAACTGTCGGGGCCGCTGCACAAGATGCTGCAGGTGGGCAGGTTCGATGGCCGGAAGGGGAGCAAGAAGAAGGTTGCCTGGACCCCTGAGGCCGAGGATGCGTTCAGCCGCCTGAAGCAGAGGCTCCTGGGGCAGCTGGGGCTATTCCTGGTGGACCCAGACAAGGGATTCGTGCTACGAACGGACGCCTCGGACTATGCTGTAGGGGCAGTCCTCGAGCAGGTCCGGGACGACGGGTCGCACGTACCCGTGGCGTTTTGGAGCCGGATCCTGGCCGAGGGCCAACGCCGAACCTGGACCGCGAGGGAGAAGGAGACGTACGCCATTGTTTGTGCGCTCAGGAAGTGGTCTGGCCACATCGGATTGCAACCGGTGGTGGTTTGTACGGATCACCAGTCGTTGCAGAGCTGGCACAAGTAGCACGTCGACACCCCCTCGGGACCGGCGGCAAGGAGGGCCCGATGGCATGAGACGTTCGCCAAGTTCGACCTCAGCGTCGTATACGTCCCGGGGAAGGACAACACTGTGGCAGATTGCCTCAGTCGATGGGCCTTACCCGCGGGCAAGGCTTGGATGGACATATCCAGCCATGGGGACGCCGAGGAGACCGAGGGGGCCAAGCGCATCATCGAGATGGAGAAGGCCATGGAGCAAGAGGGGGTCAAGTGCTTTGTGGTGATGGCCAACCGTACGGACCTGGCCAAGTTCCGGGGTGCCCGATTCCAAGCCATTCGAGAGGAAACCCTCGAGCAATGGATGGTGGCCCCTGTAGAGCTAGTCAGGTCGGTGCTTACAGAGGACTGGTCGGATGACTACGCGGCATCCGACCACGGGAGCAAGTACTGGAATGCCGTGAGCGCCCCGTCGGATGATGAATGGCCTGGGGGCTTGACCGAGGATGGGGATAAACTATTCCTCAAGGACAAGCTATTGGTCCCAGAGAACCGAATGGAGGAGCTCATTGACCACTGGCATAACGCCCAGCTCATGCACCCTGGTCGGGACAAGATGCAGCAGGACCTGGAGTGGCGCTTCAAGTTCCCACCGGGGTACTACGCCATCCTGGACAAGTACTGCAGCGACTGCGCCGTGTGTCGGGCCACGAAGAGCCCCAACCATGCCACAGCGGGCAACCCGGTGTATACGGCTATACCGGAGGCCCCTATGCGGTCTGTGGCCATGGATGTGTTCGCCATGCCGGAGGTCACCTTGGAAGGAGAGACCTATGATTGTGTCATCCTGGCGATAGACAGGCACAGTGGGTATATTGTGGCAGCCCCGGGCAAGAAGTCCAAGAAGAAGGACAAGAAGGACAAGCATGGAGTGGGTCTGCAGGCCAAGACCGTCGCCAACGCCATGATCAGGCATTGGCTGACGATCTTTGATGTCCCAGCTGTCATCTGCAGCGATCGGAGCAGTCAATTCGTGGGGACGTGGTTCAAGACGATGTGCAAGCACATGGGTATTCGGCACGCCAAGACCGTGGCGTACCACAGCCGGTCGAATGGCCGGGCTGAGGTGGCCGGGCGGCAGATGTTCGAGAAGTTCCGCCAGCTGCACATTGACGAACTGGGCCGGAACTGGTATAATTCGCTGTGGAGAGTACTCCAGGCGTACCATGACCTTCCGGGGCCCACTGGACTGTCACCCCATCGTATTCTGTTCCTACGGGATCGAGTGTCACGCACTCTCCCGTGGTTGAACCATGGCAAAGTGGCCCGGGATGCGAACACTATGATGGCTGAGGCGGACGACACGGCGGCCAAGGTGTGTAAGGCACTTCAGGACGAGCATGCGAAGAGGGCCAAGTACTTCAAGCAGGGAAAAGTCCAGAAATATGCTCTCCAAGACACCGTATGGGTGGAGCGGCACCACAAGGATGTCCTGTCCAGGCATCGGCAGGCATCTTGGTATGTGCCGGGGGTAATCGTGCGGAAGGTCGGGCAGGATGTGTATGCGGTTCGTGTGGGGGAACAAGATCCTGGACCGCGACCATACCCAGCTTCGTCCCCGAGCACCAGACCCCAGCGGACGTCCCGTCACCTTCGAGTTCACGGCCGGAGATCTGGACTCGGACGACGAGGGTGAGGACGACGACTTCACCGCTGAGAGGATCCTGACGGACAAGCCGGACCCGGGGACGCCTGGGGGGAGGCTTTACAAGCTCTGTTGGAAGGGATTCGCCGCATCCAGGGATTCGTGGGAGCCTCCGAGCAGCTTTGTGCCGAGGTACACCACGGTCTGGATGGAGTATCTGAAGAAAAAGAACATTTCTTTGGATGTCAAGGATATGTTGGTCCATTTGGTGGCTGCAGTAGCACCGTAATGGATCCCGGTTGGCATTCTTGTTTGTTTCTGTGCTTGGGAGACGGGTGAGGGCGTTCATCCGGGGATTTTTAGGCGTTGATTGGCCATATACCCCCTTCACTCAATCTCCACATATATATTTCATTGTTGTATACTTATTTATGTCGACCGACAACGTTTCTCTATCTTTGATCCCCTTGGTCCATGTTGTAGATCAAGAGGAGACCGAATATGGCGTAGGGCACCGATTTTGAGTGTCCTCAAGCCCTCCCTTGGGGCATTGGGGACGCCTACGACGTGTGTGGGGCCTCCATGTGTCCTTGGGACGTGGGGGGGGGGATCTGGAGCCCATTGGGGTCCTCCCGTCCTCTCTTCAATGACTTTCGAGCGGATACGACGCTCTGAGAAAGGGGGTGAAGCCGGTTCGGACCCCCGTGGCCATCTTGGGGTCACTTGGGGTGTGTATCTATGTGCCGGCAAGCCGCCATTGGCTGATATCATACTCTCCCATCCACCTGACCTAACCTGATGTTATAGTGTGATAGGTTTGGCCATTCCAGCTATGAGCGGCCATATTCAATACCGAGGCGCCGCCGGCTGAGATTTATATATCAGAATATCAGGAATCAACAGGGTTTTTTTATCATAATGTTTCCGTAATTCTTCAGCCTTTCGTTCTGATGGTCAATGTATCGGCAACTGTCAGTTGGGTCGCGATTTTGCGGTAACCGAATGGTTAACTGTTATTTACAGATATTTTGGCGGAAATCCCGATGAAGGGTCAGATTTCTTCAGTAACGGGTTCGTTGCTTCCGCAATTTTCATGTTATACACTCGGAAAATTAATTCGATTTTTTCAGACTTTGAGAATCGGATTTTCGACTTGGACATCGCCGCACTTGATATGATGAGTTTCGAGTGGCCCGACATTTTTCCCGGATCACGATTCAACCTTCCTTTTGTTGTCCCCTTCGTTTTTCTTGGAGATATAGGCGAAACAAAATTGATTGGTGAGGCCACTTTGAAAGGTCATATCTCCGGCTCACGGTGAGGAGTACCAATTTCGAGAATTGGGTTGGAACTGCCTTGGTCTCAACTTAATTTAGGGAGCGTCAAACGCCTTTGATGTGTAAACATGCCCGGTTTAGCAAGGGATAATGGTCAAGAGGGTAGAAAGTGACATATAACTCTTGGACCGTGCAACCGAATATTTTATTGCGACTTTCGAGTGTACCGCATGAGTGTTGGGGTTGCATAGATACTTTCCTTGGGTTCCTACGTATTTTTAACGTGAAGTTATGTCCATGGAGGGGCATGGCATATCATGGTGGGAGCCACTCTTTGAGGGTATGTGTTATATGCATGGTATGTGCTTCGATATGCTCACGCCCATGTTATATATCTCCATTTGTAGGAAGATATATGTAGTCATACGTGGCAAGGGCTTCGCCCATGTCCCAATGGTGAACTCCATAGCGCTAGACTAAGTCTACCGCTCATATAGTGCATTTGGGAGGGCCTACGGAGCGACCCACAAGCGCCACTATCAAATTTCCCATTTTCATGGTGCGTGTTGGGAGGAGGTACGAAGGTGTCCCTATGCGTCCATGTGGGGATCCAAGTGGGGGGATTGTTTGCAAATGGTCGGAAGCAATTGTGTTTTGAATCATATGTTGACACCATGGGTGAGCGAAGTTATATACTATTGTAATTATCTTGAATTTGGCATTATTTGCATGTTTTTGACCTCATTTTATGCTCATTTTTGTGTTTTATGTGCTCAACTGGTCGGCTAACAGTAAAGTGCCTAGAGATCCGTGAACTATGGTTTGTTGTTTATATGTTGGCATATGCTTCGGTGTTGCACCTCACCATATGCCGGATCACGTGGTCACTTTGGCTTGGCACACCAGGCCTCACAAAATTAGGTCTCAAATTCATGAGCTGACTTGTGAAGCATGTCATGTACATAACCGGAGAGGTTTTGGAGCCAATGATGGAGTATTCTTGGGCATGGATCTTTTGTCTATATCACCCTTGCATATTACTTTCCGGTTTGACACATGCATGGAGCAGTTGAATATTTGCCGTATGCATTTTTGAGTATATAATTGATTTTTGGGCATAATGGTGTGATTTGCCGGACTTTGCCATGTTATGAGGTCATCTTCATGTGGCAGTTCTCCAAGCCCAATCAACTCCAAGTCCAACCAAGGTTATGTCATGGTAGGGCATGGTCCTGAGTGCCACTCTAGGCCATGACACGCCACCTCCCCTATTGGACCAAGATTTAGAGGCTTGGGAGGGAACACATTTTTGGGGTTTATGTAGTGACTTTTGACACATGACATTTAGCCATCTTATTTGACTTGGTTCAGGGCATCATGTTGGCAAGTCAAGGGAAGGTCCTGAGTCCAGGGAATGAGGGGTCTATGGCTGTGATTGTGTACGTTTCCATCTTTCTGCAACTTTGCCTGATATGTGTTCATATGCCAATTTCAGGGCTTCCTCTTGGGTGCAATTCTTGTACATGCCCATGTGTTGAGTGTCAACGCGGGACCTCAACAGCCTTGGAAGCCCGCAGTGTGGATTCGATTTCGATTGTACTTGGGAGTTGGGTATTGCAAGGGTTTGCGTGAAGGAGCCGTATTTTTCTATTTTTTGTGGGAAACTGTGCAGGAGTAGGCAAGAGCATGCAGACCCTGGTGAGGAGCAAGACCCTAGGAGTGACGGGTTATGGTGGAAGGGGTACAGCAGGGGCCGGTCCTGGTAGGGACCTTCTTTAACTGTCCGAGATCAAAGATCAAGCTCAAGCCATGGCGGAAAAGAAAACCAGTGTGCAAAACCTAGCTCTCCCTTGTAAGTTTGGTAAGACATGGTGGAAACTGTTTGAGGGTCGCCACAGTGACTTTGTTCCCAGACTTGCTCAAAATGTTGAATCACAGTGTGCGTCTGCTCGTTTGAGCCCACGGCAGTGGACAGATTTTTTTAATAATCATTGAAAGCCAGGTTTAGAAAAACTTGCCTACAACCCCTGCCATATCTAGAACGAGGATGAGTCAGCGTTTTTCCGGCAGTTCACCACCGTGGGACAGCGTGTGTGGGTGAGGAAGGGAAGAAAAGCTATGGCTCGACGCCGTGGATGGCAGCGGCAGCACATCACAGCCACAGTTGCAGTTCATGCACAGGGCCTAGCTGCAAAACAAGCACTCATATGGAACAGAAAAAAAAAAGAGGCGACATGTTTCTGCGTGCACAGTGTCCCGTGACACTGAAAGGAACGCCTGATGGGTGGTCCTCTCAAGAGTTCTTCGTGGAGTGGGTGGAAACAGTACTCGTGAAAGAAGCACAACCACTCGGCAACCCTCAGAAATGCATTTTGTTACTGGTGGAGTGCAGCAAAAACGCACCTGAAACTGGAGGGTCTTCAAAAAATGAAGTCCTGGGGTGTAGAGGTTGTTGTGTCCCCCCCCCATCTCACAGATGTCATCCAGCAACTGGACAAAGCCGTTTCCAGGGCAATGAAGGCCTCGTTTCGCAAAAAGGAAGAACGCCGGAAAGAGAAAAACTATCACAGAGCCCCATCCCCTGCAGACTTTGTGTAACTGTCGACACATGCATATGTTGATGCAGTAACACCACGAAATATTTTGTCAGGCTTTAGGTCATGTTGAATCAGCCCTTTTGATCCGCAATATTTTCTGGAACATTGTCCCCCTGAGCGCATCCAGCACCAGGACCTCCCTGCCTGCCCCGCCAGCCCTACTCACAGCACTGATGCATCGCAAAATGCTTTGCAAAACTATTCACAAAACTCTCCAGCAGCTCCTTCCCAGGTGTCAACGAAAAGCCATGCTTCAACATAGTGCAGTGGCAGGGCCATCAGTGCGGCCAGGCGGGACGATCCTTGGTCACTGCGCCTCGAGGGCTTTGTGACAGCCCAGGACTTTTTGGATAAGGTAAGTGAAAAAGAGAATGGTGCTGGCGCAAAACCAGCACCCAAACGGAGGGCACGGCGAGTGGGAGAGCCTCTGAGATGGGTTGACAGGCCTGCACCAAAACGTCCTGCCAAACCAGGGCCACGTGCAGCCCCAAAACCCAGAGCTGAGAAACGCCGAAGGGCTGATGACCCTGCTCCAAAAGCAGCCCCTGCACCTGACCAAGCACATTCTTCCTCCGACGAAGGGGATGGTACGGGAGATCCGTTTGATTTGTATGTTAGCTGCCAAAGTAGTTGTTAGTGTCTTTGGGTTGGAAAGTGTTTGTCAACGCGGACCACCGAAACAAAATGAACCCGGATTGGCCTGATAAATGGTGCAACAACAGTGCATTGGCAGTGATGTGAAAGGGATTGACAGCGCAAAGGAAAAGGTACCACCTTGCACAGCAGGAGTATGCCTACCACAACGTTTCACAAATAAAAGGTTTCAAAAAAAATTCTTTTTTGCGACAAAATCTTTTTTTCAAAATGTTTTGTGCATGATAAACGGGATGTATACGCAGAAAAACACATTGCTAGGCAAAGAAGTATGGTTTTCCTTTGGGCAGGGGATACAAATAGGTGATGCAATGGCGTTGGTACTATGAATAGGAGTTTCACGGGCCTAGCGGACCTCATTTCCGACAAACATCCAAATTTTGCCTGATTTCTTAGTGAGAGCAAAAAAAGGGAAAACTATTATAGGGGCCCCCTAGGAGCTTGCTTCACCCGAACTTGTATCAGACAATCGGATTTAGGTGCAAGCAAGCATACCCTAATGGTAAGGCACCCTTTAGCATTGCTATATCCTGCAAAAAACACTAAGTTTTCATGTGGAAAGTGTGAAAAGCTTATGGTGGTACACCAACTAGTGCCTGGTATAAAACTAGCTCCTTTACCTTAACCTATACTAACTTAACTTAATAATCCAAAACCTATTTGCTGCACATGGTCTTGTTAGGTGCCAAAATGATACTCAAGATCTTATTACTTGCAACCCGTGGTATACTTTCAGTATTGGCCGTTGGGGATAAGACTGGAGCCAAGGAAGGGTACAAGATAAGTCCAAGTCGTCTTGATGGTCTTCGCCGTGTTCGTAGTACATATGGAAATAATATTCCGTACCCAATGGTGGCACGTACATGTTTGGTTTCCATCATGCCTTGCGCCCCCCGGCCCCCCCTGTGGGGACTGATCCCCGGCTATGGGGACACCTACTCCCCTTTGTGCTGACCCCCATCATCCCCTTGTGTAGCCTATTATAGGCCCACACTATGGGATTTGATAGGGGATATCATTAGCCTTCAACCCCCCTAGTAAGAAAAGGTCACTGCCATGTCTTTCTTGGAGGGCTTGATCCAGGCTAAGCCCCCCTTAAAACCCTTTTGTTGATGCTAAGACTTACTTAAGTATTTTTATCTCTCTTTTGAAGCTTAAAGTACACTTTCTCAAAGTAACTAGGGTTATAACCCTAGCCCCCCATGAAGTTCACCCCTACCCCTCAACTGAGCGGAGGTATCTTCCTTCATCTTAGCCCACTCAAACTGCACCCCCTTTTGGAAGAGAAGGACCCCCAAAAGGACAGCCCGAAGAACCTTTCTTTTTGGACATTTGCAGCACACATGACCCAGATACCTCCATGGCTGGATGTCCTGCCCATTATGTGGGCCTGTGTTTCAGTTGAAGTACTGCCGTTGCAGTACAGTGTTGCGACCGGTCACTTTCGTCTGGGTGTGTCGTGTGTTGTGCCCGGTACCAGTTGTCTTTCCACAGCACGCAACACGACAAAAGCACCAGTGACCACGTTGCTTTAAGTGCTGCTGCTGCCTGTTCCTCCACTGTATCTGCGGCAGTGTCTGCTTGCCCAAGTCGTACTTTTGTTCGTCTTTCTGTTTGCGTTAGGTACCCTGTTGTGTTTCCCGGTTTTTTCCTGTTTGGTACTGCCCGTTGACGCATCAACAGGTACAGGTTCCAGCCCAGCTGTCGCAAAATGCGCACCCAGCGCTTGTCCTCCTGCCTTTTAGCTGCTGGTAAACTGTGGCGCGTTCTTTTGTTGAACCTGAGTCGCTGTGCAAATGTTAACACCTGTTGCGCCACCAGGTCGTTTCGTTTCAGTCCTTTCCACAGGTCGTCTGCTGTTTGGTATGCTGGTTCTGCCGCGCATGCCTCTCGTAGTGCTGCTGCTCCTTTGCTTACTTCTGCTATCATCCTATGCGTTACGGATTTTCTGGCTCGAAGTGGCATTTTGCGTCTTTCTCTGTGGAATTGAATTTGCGCACGTATTTTGGTGATCGTTTCGCACAGCGATCTTTAAAAACAGTGTGTTTGAAAACATCTGGCCTTTTCCTGTCGTCATTTCTGGTGCGCGTGCTGCCGCCGCAAATTGTATTTGGTGTCTGCGTGCGCTCCGTTCCCAGTAACGGAAAACCGTTTTCGCAACCACAATTTCCTGTCCTGTTTCTGTCTTTAAACCCAGTTGGAAAAAACAACCATATCTATCAGGCAGCGAAGGCTACGGCCGCTATTAGAACTGGTCACGTCTGCCCTTGAGTGGCTGTTGGAAAAAAGCAAATCATTCCCCTGATCCTCTGAAAAATATGACGAAGGTTTTTGATGTATAATTGACTGTCACAGGTTGTAGCCGTGAAAGGGAATCTAAATACCGGCGTAGCCTGACCTGCCCGCTTTTTCATTTTCTTCCATCGTTTGAGTGCGCGAGGCCTCGCGCACTGATTGTTTCCGGGCGGCAATGTTCTATACCGTGTTATATCTGACCAACACTGTGTCTACACACACGTACAGCAGAAAAAGTCAACTGTGGTCGTCTGTCTGGTATTGTACGTGCAATTGTACGCGTCATATCCATTGCATAAATTGATGCATCTCGTGACCTGAGTGCGCGAGGCCTCGCGCACTCCGGATGCCGAAACTTGTATTTCATTCTCACTTTACAGTACATGTGGTTCCCCTCACATGGGAAGTCCGACAGTCATACACTTCCAATGCTCCTTGGGCAACACAATCCTACTCCTAATACCGTGTGGGAGCTGCGTATTTCCGCAAACGCCAGTCCTTACGGATTTTTAGGTTTCGTGATAAACTCTACTTTGAATATCTTGAGCGCGCGAGGGCTCGCGCGCTCAGAACGCCAGAGAAATGTAAAAAACGTCACATTGAGGAACACGGAGTTGTACAACACTAAAAAAGCAATTTATTTCACTACGCCCAAAATTACGTTCATCAAACATCCAAAAAAATAGTTTTTTTGCCCTGTTGCAAACCGGTCCTTTTCTGCGCGTTCGGCGCGCAAAACAGGGTGCAGTTTGCGTGGGCTAAGTTCATGGAGGTTATACCGAAAAGAAATACGCATTTCATGCCTAAGGTCTTGGGGGTTAAGCCTAGTGGTCCCCCACCCCAAGACCCCTATACTGAACCGTTTCTACCACTTATTGTGGTTCTGCTTTTAACTGTTTCTGAATTTAGTGGCTTGGCCAAGTCATATTCTGTGTCTGGCCTAACTCCTTTGCCCCATGTTCCTAACCAACACCACTTCATCCAAAAGAGTGCACATGAAGTGCTGGATGCTAACTTGAAGGCTAGAGTCAGGCCAGTTTTCACTTAAAATCATTTTTTTTATCCATGTGTGATTGAATCTTTGTATTTAAGCCTGCTTTGTCTATCTGTAGCCCTTCTGTGTTACACTGGATTTCAAAACTATTCATTGATTTGATTCATATCCTGTTCTTGCTCTACTTACTGCTTTGGTTTGGGTTTTCAACATCAAAACCTGCAGCATTTCATCAAAATCATTAGGGCACTAATCAAGGACATTTTTCCGGTAGCAGAGGCAACCCTTGAGCACCGTTCGAACCGACTCTGAGAAGTACACCAGCCAAAACCAGAACCAAAATATCCACACCATCAGTACAGATCTCTGCCAGGACCTGGCCAATTCGGAGTGAACAAGTTCAACTTGGCAACAGTGGGCCCTACTCAATGAGTGAGCCCAAGCTCAGAGACGCATCTGGGTCTCAAGAAGATCCAGTACACAGAAGGGCGGAACAAGAAGCGCCCAGATTAGCCACAGAGGCCTTAGCGGCCCGTCGTGACAGCCTTCAGCATCTCCGCCGAAGAGTTGCTGCGTCAATCTCCAGATCTGTCTGCCCAGCCTCTTCTTCAACGGCTACCCTAACTGGAGGACCTGAGGAAGAAGGCGAATTCAGAAGGGGAATCAACGAATATATTCTCCACGACGAGTACTACAAGTCCGTCAAAGGCCACGATGGAGAGGAACCACTAGACGCCTTGGGATCCCCACCGTACACAGACAAGGGTTCCTACTCTTACTCCGGCCCACCTACAGACCTGGCCGACACATCGTCTCTACCCAGGCAACCTAGAGGGCCAGTATGGCGTCCAGTGCTGCCAATCACTAGCAGGAGCCCTGAAGTGTGCCCAGCATATGTGAAAGCTCCCCATCTACCAGAGCCAACTCATGGGGCCCTGAACCGTACGGCCGAACTACTGGCCAAATTATTGTCTGGGTCCGAAGATCCTGATGTGACAGCCCTTTCTGAGGCTGTCAAAGCTAAATTGGGTATCACTGAACCCTTACCCCAGCGAGCACTGGCCTCAACCTCACCCGGACTGAGCACACTGGCTGAAAAGGGATCCGATACTTGGCTAGGCCTACTCGAAAATTGCGCGCTCGCGGCAGAAGAAAATAAAAAACCAAGAAAAAGACGCACAGCCAGAAAAAATAACGCGAAAAATCGACTTTTCCGACCTCAGAAACCCCCCCAAAAATTTTACGCCGCTGTTTGGCAAGGTCGCAAAATTTAGGATACTCACAAAAAAAGAAGAACAATAGAGTCGCGACGGCAAAGACACTGAGCGTTGCCTGCCCCGAAACACCTAGCAAAGTGCGTGCCCTAGGCGCTAGGAACTTGTGCGCACCCCAACCACGAAGAAAGGGAACACACGCACAAAGAAGAACACAAGAAAGCAAGTAAACACAAAACACACACAATCAACAAATACGCCACCGGCCGCCGAAACACAAGTATGATATATGCCACGTAACGCTAAATAACGCCGCAACAAGCACGACACGGTAAGCAATAAACAAGGAGAGAGCAAGTATGTAACAAACCGCGCCACGGTGGAGTCATACCGCAAGTATGAAACCATGCATGTAGGATGCAAAACCCCCGCACCCGCACGCCCCTTTGCATAGAAAGTAAGACGGCGCCGTAACACACAAAACACGAAAAGGTGTGGGTAAGGAGGGAGCCACGCAAGTATGTTACATGTCACGCCGCGCACGCGGGAAGGACAACGAACAAAGGTGGCCAAAGAGGTGTGTGGAGCCGTGTCGAGTGCAAGTATGATATGAACCGCGCCACGGTGGGGAAAGCCACACAACGCTAAATTACGCCGTAACAAGCACAACACGGTAAGATATAGGATAGGCGAGGAGAGAGCGCACCACCGCAAGAGTATGAGACCAACAAAGGAGCGTAGGATGCAAAACCCCCGGCGCAGCACGCCCATTTGCATAGGGAGTACAACGGCGCCGCGACACACGAAACACGAAAAAATGTGGGTGAGGTAAGAATGTTACACCCACGCAAGTATGTTACATGCCACGCCGCGCGCACGGGAGGGGCAACGAGCAAAGGACACCAAAGAGGTGTGTGAACGCAAGAGCAAGACAACAAAGGTGTGAACCAAGGCCGGCCCAACGAGGAGTGTAGGAGGAAAAACCCCCGCCCCCGCACGCTCGCTTGAATAGGGAGTGCACCGGCGCCAAGACACGCAACACACAACAAGATACGGGTAAGGAGGGAGTCGCGCAAGTATGTTGCATGCCACGCCGCGCACGCGAGAAGGACAACGAACAAAGGTAACCAAAGAGGTGTGCGGAACCAAGCCGGACGCAAGAAAGAAGTAAACCGCGCCACGGGGGAGAAGAGCGCGCACACGTGCACGCAAGGGCAGGGCAGGGCCGCAAGGGCCCGCGCCAGCAAAGGTGTGAACCAAGACCGGCCCAACGAGGAGAGTAGGAGGAACAACCCCCGTCCCCACACGCTCATTTGTATAGGGAGTACAACGGCGCCAAGACACGCATCAAACGAAAAGATAAGGAGGGAAAGGAGGGAGTCACGCAAGTATGTTACCATTTTATGCCACGCCGCGCACACGAGAGGAGCAACGAACGTAAAGAACAAAAGAAAGAGGTGGGGGCACATACCAGGCTGCGGTGCCAGTGCAAGTATGTTACACACCACATTCGCCGGACACGCGCCAACAACCGGGACCAACAAAGGGGTGGGGCAAACAAGGGGGCAGGGAGAGGAGTAGGAAAGAAGACCCCCGCCCACGCCCCTTTTTGCATAGGGAGTACAACGGCGCCACGACAAGCAACACACGAAAAGGTATGGGTACGGGGAGAGAGACGTAAGCACACCATGGTATGGCGCGAAGGGGGAGGAGCGTGCGCACACACGTAGACACAAGTGCGAAGACAGGTATGTTATATGCTGCGCAACAGAGCACATGGCGGCAACGAATGTGGTGTCAACGCTACACGACGACCGCACTGAGCCACCGAGCCCACATACTGCCAAACTCCCTTTATCTCACAGGGCCGAGCGAGAGAGAAAGACGAGCTGGCGAGGAAAAAGACAGAGACACCCACCACGGCGGAGGCAGGAAAAAAGTGCATGCCAGGCAGAAGGGGGAGTAGAGGAAAGGGTAAAGAGCGGTAAAGAGCGACGAAGCCACGAAAGAAACAAGGGGTAGCCAGCAGCCGAGCAAGGGACGCGCGCGGGTAAGGGAGCGCGGCAGGCACACGGCACACGGCGGGCACAACACCGCACCGCAGCACCGGAGAGGGGAGCATCAGAGGGACAGGAGAAAGGCGGCACCACGCACCACCACACGCACCGCAGAAACACCACACACACCGCACACACCCACACCCGCGCCCACAGCACGTGCCCAGCGGGCCCCGGCAGCCCGCCCGGAGGGCGGGCAGCAGGGAAGAGGGGGCGCCTGAACCCAGACACCCCCCGCCACCCCCGTGGCCGACAGCCCCCGACAGGGCACGCGAGCCACGGGGCTGGTGCAGGGCCCCCACACCCGCACACCCGCGCCCACAGCACGTGGGTAGCGGACCTGGACAGTCCGCCCAGAGGGCGGGCAGCCGGGGGAGGGGGAGCGCCTGACCCCAGACGCCCTTCACAACGGCGAACGCCCCCCCCCCCCGGGGACGCCCTTCCGCCACCCCAACGGCGTGCAACGCCGGGCCACAGGGGCGCGCGCTGTGGGCCCGGTGCTGGTCCCCACGCCCGCACCGACCGCACCCGGGACACACGGGTCGCAGAACCCCAGCTGCCCGCCCCAGAGGACGGGCGGCCGGGGGAGACAGCGCCTGACACCAGACGCCCCTCACAACGGTGGCAGGCCACCCCCCCCGGGGACGGCCCCCCACCACGCCCGCGGCACGCAGCCTCCACAGGGCATGCAGGCCAAGGGGACAGTGTTGGGCCCCCAAACCCGCACACCCGAACCCACAGCACGTGGGTAGCAGACCCCAGCAGCCCGCCCAGTGGGCGGGCAGTCGGGGGAGGGGGAGCACCTGACCTCAGACGCCCCTCACATTGGTGGAAGGCACCCCACCCGGGGACGCCCTTCCGCCGACCCCACAGCGAGCAACGCCGGCCCGCAAGGGCGCACGCTGTGGGGCCGGTGCTGGGTCCCCACGCCCGCACCGACCGCACCCGGAACATACGGGTCGCAGAACCCCAGCTGCCCGCCCCAGAGGACGGGCGGCCGGGGGAGGGACAGCGCCTGACACAAGACGCCCCTCACAACGGTGGCAGGCCACCCCCCCCGGGGACGGCCCCTCATCACCCCCGCGGCACGCAGCCCCCACAGGGCATGCAGGCCAAGGGGACAGTTCTGGGCCCCCACACCCGCACACCCGCGCCCACAGCACGTGGGTGGCGGACCCCAACAGCCTGCTCAGTGGGCGGGCAGTCGGGGGAGGGGGAGCGCCTGACCTCAGACGCCCCTCACCACGGTTGAAGGCACCCCCTCCGGGGACCCCCTTCCGCCACCCCCACAGTGAGGAACGCCGGTCCGCAGGGGTGCACGCTGTGGGGCCGTTGCTGCGTCCCCACGCCCGCACCGACCGCACCCGGGACACACGGGTCGCGGAACCCCGGCTGCCCGCCCCAGAGGACGGGCGGCGGGGGGAGGGACAGCGCCTGACACCCGACGCCCCTCACAACGGTGGCAGGCCACCCCCCCCATCTAGGCTTTTAAGGCAGGCATTTGTCCCAAAATGGTCCTCAAAAGCCGAAAGGTGCATCTATTGGCCTCATACACCTTGATGCAATTGGTATGGTGCAACCATGGGATGTTTGAACGATGACATACATATACACTGTGTTGTCCACATGTCAGGTATATGTTATTCAAGAAACACCCGGTGAGGCACCTTGTGATGCGCATATGCGCTTCACAATGTGTCTCACTACTGTTTCACCCTGTTACCCTCTATTGGCAGTCTTTTCGGGGGGGTATACATTGCAACATCCAAAGATTAATCTGTGTTGAACATTTGTGGAAGCTTGTCTTGAATGGATCGGGGGCTGTGAGAACACTGCCCTTTGTGTTACGTGTGATACACCTTGTGACACGTATATGCGGCTCCCAAGGTGTGTCGCAGGTCTACTCATGTTTTGCTTTCCTAGACTCAAAAATTCTGTCTGATCCGTTCTTGTTTAGTAGTTCTGCGTATCACAATGTATTGTTTAAGCACTTCCTCAAGCCACTGAACCGTGGACCCGCAAATGTGTGTTCTGTGATCTGCATTTGCGTGTCGCACGACGCGCCAGCAGGTCGCGCAGATCCGTCTATCTGGGAGAATTGACACGTAATGTTGACCTTTTTACAGATGCAACATGAGTGAAAGTATGGTGCCTTTCTTAATTTTGAAAATGCTTTCGCCTGTAGTCTCTGTGGTGCGCTGTTACAGGTAATAAGCACGTCTCACAACCTGTCACCGGCTCCACCATGTTCTACCTTCACAGCCGTTCTGGAATGTGTTAGATGATGCCAAGCAACCAAAGAAGCACCAAAAACAGAAGCTCCCACCCACAGAAGCGTCGGATCGCCCGCAGGTCCACATATGCAGTGTTGTGTTGCGCTGTGATACGTTATAAGCACGTCAGACAACCTGTCATTGGCTGTCCCATCTTCTACCTTCACAGCCTTTCTCCAATGTGTCAGATGATGCCAAGCAATCAAAGAAGCACCAAACACGAAAGCTCCCACCCACAGAAGCGTCCGATCGCCAGCTGGTTTACACATGCAGTTTTGTGTCGCGCTGTGATAAGTCATTGTTGCGTCGCGCAACATCTCACGAGCGGCCACTCTTTGTTTGTCAGAAATGCGCAAGAGGAAGCACCAGTGAGGCCGCCCGACCACAGACGCAGACACTCGACGCACACCCTACTTCAAAATCCGCTGATCGGATAGAGGTGCGTTTTGGCAGCTCTGTGCAATGTTGTAGCGCGCTGTGACAGGTAAATCGCGCGTCGCACGACATGCCTTGGCTTTTTTCCATTCCACAGCGTGCAACGTGCGAGCCAGCAGCCGTGCTCTGTGTCAACAGGCTTATGCAAGCCATGAAGGCAGCCCTGAAATCCCTGAAGGCAGCCCTGAAATCCCTGAAGGCAGCCCTGAAAACCCTGAAGGCAGCGACCACAGTGAAGGTAGCCCTGAAGAGAAAGACCTCCGTGGACTGAGTGAACCCAGTGAGCCCGGATCAGAAGATGAGAGGCTCAGACGATCAGACTACCAAGAGGAAGAGGAAAATGAAGCACCAGAGGAAGACGAAGGTGAAGAGGCCAAAGAATCAAAGATCCTATGGCTTCCTTTTGCTGTGGTGTCATGAAAAGCCTGCTGACATTGCAGTAAATGTGGCGCATCCGGTTGATCCGAAGCTGCTGTCCTCCCCCTCTGGCAGACGAGCTGAAGTGGCTGCTCTGGCTTGTATACAGAAACAGTTGACCTCGCTCCAAGAAACACAAAGTGAGTTGATTGACACACTCAAAATTGTGCAGCAAAAAGTGGATACTTCATGTCAGCTATACACCACTTTACAGAGAATGATGGCCCAGACTGGGAGCCAGCAACAGGGCCAGCAGTCCCAAGCACTTCCACAACTCGGGTATCAGGTGCCTTTTGTGTTTCAACCTCCACGTTGATAGTCAGACTGTAGACTTTGACACATGGCAGATGTCTCACGGTGATCTGTGTGCTAATTTGCTGTTGCTGTGCTATGTTGGGCTGTGTTGTGCTTCGTTGTTGTTTTAAAGAGGAAATGGTGTGGCAAAAAATTTCAAAAGGCCTCTGCAGAGGTACAAAAGAAGGGATAGCCAGCGACCCGCTCTGGGACACGCATATTCGTGTCCCAAAGCGTGTCACAAACAGTCCATGGAACAAAACAGCAAAAACAACCCTGTTGAAAAGCAAAAACATATTTCAAACCATTCAGGACAAACCGGCAACACTTGGCACCGAATGCATTTCCCTCTTATCCGCGTCAGTCTCAAGTAGTTTCAAGAATAGGTGTGACACACCTTGTGAAGCGCATTTTGCATGTCACAAAGTGTGTCATGGTTTTTTTTTAAAAACCGGGAGTGCACCTTGCGGACAACACAGTGTATATGTATGTCGTCGTTCCAAACTCCCATGGTTACACCATACCAATTGCATCAAGGTGTATGAGGCCAATAGATGCCCCTTTCGGCTTTTGAGGACCATTTTGGGAAAAATACCTGCCTTAAAAGCCTAGGTGCCCGGGGACGGCCCCCCACCACCCCCGCGGCACGCAGCCCCCACAGGGCATGCAGGCCGAGGGGACAGTGCCGGGCCCCCACACCCACACACCCGCGCCCACAGCACGTGGGTGGCGGACCCCGACAGCCCGCCCAGAGGGCGAGCAGTCGGGGGAGGGGGAGCGCCTGACCTCAGACGACCCTCACAACGGCGAGAGGCGCCCTCTCCGGGGACGCCCTGCCGCCAACCCCACAGCGAGCAACGCCGGCCCGCAAGGGCGCACGCTGTGGGGCCGTTGCTGGGTCCCCACGCCCGCACGGACCGCACCCGGGACACACGGGTCGCGGAACCCCGGCTGCCGCCCCAGGGGACGGGCGGCTGGGGGAGGGACAGCGCCTGACACCGGACGCCTCACACAACGGTGGCAGGCCATCCCCCCCGGGGATGGCCCCCCTACACCTTCGCGGCAGGCAGACCCCACAGGGCATGCAGGCCGAGGGGACAGTACCGGGCCCCCACACCCGCACACCCGCGCCCACAGCACGTAGGTGGCGGACCCTGACAGCCCGCCCAGAGGGCGGACAGTCGGGGGAGGGGGAGCACCTGACCTCAGACGCCCCTCACAACGGCGAAAGGCGCCCTTCCCGGGTTACGCCCTTCCGGCACCCCAACAGCGTGCAACGCCGGCCTGCAAGGGCGCACGCTGTGGGGCCGGTGCTGGGTCCCCACATCCGCGCCGACCGCACCCGGGACACACGGATCGCAGAACCACGGCTGCCTGCCCCAGGGGACGGGCGGCTGGGGGAGGGGCAGCGCCTGGCACCAGACGCCCCTCACAACGGTGGCAGGTCGCCCCCCCCGGGGACCGCCCCCCACCACCCCCGCGGCACGCAGTCCCCACAGGGCATGCAGGCCAAGGGGACAGTGCTGGGCCCCCACACCCGCACACCCGCGCCCACAGCACGTGGGTAGCGGACCCCGACGGCCCGCCCAGCGGGCGGGCTGTCGGGGGAGGGGGAGCGCCTGACCTCAGACGCCCCTCACAACGGTGAAAGGCACCCCCCCAGGGGACGCACTTCTGCCACCCCCACAGCGAGCAACACCGGTCCGCAAGGGCGCACGCTGTGGGGCCGGTGCTGGGTCCCCACGCCTGCACCGACCGCACCCGGGACACTTGGGTCGCGGAACCCCGGCTGCCCGCCCCAGGGGACGGGCGGCTTGGGGAGGGACAGCGCCTGACACCAGACGCCCCTCACAACGGTGGCAGGCCAACCCCCCAGGGGACGGCCCCCCACCACCCCTGCGGCACGCAGCCCCCACAGGGCATGCAGGCCGAGGGGACAGTGCTGGGCCCCCACAACCGCACCCCCGCGCCCACAGCACGTGGGTGGCTGACCCCCACAGCCCGCCCAGAGGGCGGGCAGTCTGGGGAGGGGGAGCGCCTGACCTCAGACGCCCCTCACAACGGCGAAAGGCGCCCTCCCCGAGTTACGCCCTTCTGCCACCCCCACAGCGTGCAACGCCGGCCCGGAAGGGCGCACGCTGCTGTGGGGCCGGTGCTGGGTCCCCACGACCGCACCGAGCGCACCCGGCTGCCCGCCCCAGAGGAGGGGGACCCGGGGGAGGCACAGTGCCTGACACCAGACGCCCCTCACAACGGTGGCAGGCCACCCCCCCCGGGGACGGCCCCCCATCACCCCCGCGGCACGCAGCCCCCACAGGGCATGCAAGCCAAGGGGTAAGTGCTGGGCCCCCACACCCGCACACCCGCGCCGGCAGCACGTGGGCGGCGGACCCCGACAGCCCGCCCGGAGGGCGGGCAGTCGGGGGAGGGGGAGCGCCTGACCTCAGACGGCCCCCACAACGGCGAACGGCACCCCCCCCGGGGACGCCCTTCCGCCACCCCCACAGCGAGCAACGCCGGCCCGCAAGGGCGCACGCTGTGGGGCCGGTGCTGGGTCCCCACGCCCGCACCCACTGCACCTGGGACACACGGGTCGCGGAACCCCGGCTGCCCGCCCCAGGGGACGGGCGGCCGGGGGAGAGACAGCGCCTGACACCAGGCGCCTCTCACAAAGGTGGCAGGCCACCCCCCCGGGGACAGCCCCCCACCACCCCCGTGGCAGGCAGCCCCCTGTAAGGAGTTTTGTAAAAACTTATCGGTGTCTGTCTCTGATTCCCATTGATCCCCAAGGCATGCAGCAAATCAATCAACTCCAAACATTGATCACTGCCAAGTGATCTAAAAGCATGCCTGTTTGAAGAATAAATACAGCATGCCGAAAAATGAATTCAAGCACTCAGATCTACAATAAAAACAATAATAAAAAATAGTTAAATGAGAAAATGATGCGCTGTAGAAAACAGTTACTTCAGTTGCATAATGGCAACTCTCTGCGCAGGCGATCATTGTGCCAGAATAATACAAATACTATTTGACATGATATCTACTACTGATTGACTCTCTAATCATTTGTTATCTAACAATTTCATTGATGTCAGATTTCTGGGGGTGCACTCCCCCACCGAGAGTTCAAATATATGTGATTCTGAGGGGGTGCCTGCAGTCCCATTACACTCCCCCACCAAGCTGTAAGCCACGCCTAGCAGAAGTGGCTTGCCCAGCTGAAAAATGTTTAATGGGCTGCAGGAATCCTTAAAATACCCCATTTCGCGAAAACAAAAACAATGGGTGGGTGGGCGGGACAACACAAAGCAAAGTAGGCAAAGACCGAAGGGGAGTTCTGCTCTCTGACAAAAAAAAATCAGTTCGGCAAAACTTAAATGTAATGTCCACAGCCCCGTCGTCTTCGTGTGCCATCTTTACTTAAGTCCACTGAGATACCCCACTTCCGTCCACCATCAGAGATCGACCACGCTGAGTTTGCCTGAGAAGCGTAGACAACAACAACCATGCAAATACAACATGCATGTGTAGCGTAGAAGAAGAAACATTCGATAGACTGCACACAATACAATAGACACCCCTGCAACAATAGTCAGTATCAGCAGTCAACTACAACAGAACATACACAGAGCACCATACTGTATGGTAACATGTGCAGTGGCATTTCAGTTGCCAGCTGCTGTGTCCCTGTTCTGACTGGTATTTGTATCTGCATGTAAAAGAGTATGAACTGGTACGTCAGCATGGTAAATGATACTGGGTACATACAATACCAAAGTAAACAATAACCAAAACAACACAACCAAAACTGCAGATGAATAGACACTCAGACAAAAAAAATAAGATCTGTCAAAAAAAATTCAATCTCCATTTAGCACTCGGCTGACACCGTCGCTGTCCTGTTCTGCCGGGGGGGGGGTAGTGATCAGTTACCACAGCGTCACGTCTGACGTGTCCACCTGCCCCTATCTACAAGAGCTGCTCTATAATAATATGGTAATCTGTTCTGGCTGGGAACACCCCAAGCCGGCGTTCACAAGCCAAAAAACTATACAGCAACACAGCGTCAGCAACAGGGAAAGGCAGCCACCTTTCCAGCAAAAACTGGACGCAACAGCGCCAACAACAAGTAAAAGCCAAACTCATTCACAGCTCAGCATGCAAGCATCCAGCAAGCAACATCATGCAATCACCACAAGCAAGACAATCAGGCCCTACATCAGAGCCACTGGCACAAACATTCAAGTCAAGATCCAATACAAGCAATCAAATCAAACCAATCCTTCAAGTAACAAATGACAAGCTCAAGTAAATCAATGATGGGAGGGTACAAGGAAAAAAAACTTCAGCTCTTGTATGAAATCAGGGCTGCATTGTTGATAGTAGACGGACCGCAAAACACGCAGGGCCCGTCTGCAAGCAAGCATGCAAGCAATTCATCAGCATCTCACATCAAATCAGTGATTCAACCTTAAACACGAAGTAAAAATAAAATCAGACAAGACAAAACAGATAAACAAACAGCCAACCAAAATCGCTGACAAAAGTATCCTACCCTCCAGCCTGCACTCTACTACCCTGCAGAACCTTGTAAAGGTTTAAAAATTTGATGCTTCCTCGTTTGGTTCTCCGCCTCAGAGACTCCGTCCGCAGGTTCTCCCTCGATGCTCAACACAGGCAAAATTCACCGGTTCCGATCGGCAGCGGACGCTGTTCACGCATTCAGACGACAGGTGCCAAGAGAAGGGCTGAGGCATTCACAGAGTAGCAATGGCTTTGACAGCACTGCTCTCTGTGGCACCAACAAAAAGTAACACACCACAAAGCGATCAGAAAAATTAATACTAATAATCGCAACAGTCAAAATTCTCTGGACACCCAACATTTAGCTGCAGCTTGTATATCTCCTCCGGCTTGTCGGTGGGCCGTTCTTGTCGTCAAGGCTTTGACGGGCGAACTCAGCGGCGATAACTTCAGCGGCGCCAAGGTTGTTAGCAAGGCGAACTCCTTCGTGATATCAGTAGCGCGCTGCAAAGAGGCAGCAGCGCACTGCAGACCCACAGCGCAGCACGGCGAACTCCTTCGTGAGATCAGTAGCGCGCTGCAAAGAGGCAGTAGCGCGCTGCAGACGCACAGCGCAGCAAGGCGAACTCCTTCGTGATAGCAGTAGCGCGCTGCAACTGCTGTCTTTGCGCCAAGACATGCATTGGCACGATCAGCATGAGGGCCGCGACGGCGCTGTCATTCAGGAACAGGCAACGCGCGAGCATCAGCAGCGGCAGCAGCAGGCAACGAGCCAGCAACTGACAGCTCCGGGTCCGCCACCTCAGAACTCACTTCCACAGCAGCCGGCGGCGCCATACACCTTGGTGAACAGCGATGGCGGCCTCACTCAAGATTAGCAGAGGTGCAAACTGAACTGGGCGGTGACGAGAACCCTGCTTGTAGGACACGAGGAAAGTTGATCTCTTGCACAGCTTGGTGCCGGAAGTACTCCTGACGAGCATCCAGAACGGCACGAGCTTCTGGACAGCGCGAGTATCTGGGACACGCACTCGTGTTTTACTGAACGCACTGCCCAAACGTTTGCCAATATCAGATTCGCCGCCGTCCTTGCACCTGTTGCACCCACTTGCGGAGCTCACGTGAATGTTACCACAGCCAAAGCGAGGTACCTCATCGTGTGGCCTCTTTGCAACACTGACCAGTGCCGCTAATGACGGCGGCCACAACACTGCTCATGGTGGTGATGGCGGCGCTGTTGTTTGCCGCTGCGCGCAGCGCTGGAGGTTCGCTACGGCGCCGTTGTGGATGGAATCTTAACGGCGACCATGGTAGCATCGTTTTGTGTATACGTATCTTGCTTGAGTGATACATTTTAATTCTTATTTCATTACTCGTCTTGTTATTTTTGTGGTTTGTTTGTTGGTTCGTTCGGTTCGGTTTTGCGATTGGCGTCAACGATTGGTGAAGACGATTATGAACATCGTGTCTCGCATGGCCAGGAGCCATCCTCATCATCTCACACAACAATTCCGATGAAGCATGAGCATTTTGCTTTTAGATTGTAATAAGTTTTGTAAAAACTTATCGGTGTCTATCTCTGATTCCCATTGATCCCCAAGGGATGCAGCAAATCAATCAACTCCAAACATTGATCACTGCCAAGTGATCTAAAAGCATGCCTGTTTGAAAAATAAATACAGCATGCCGAAAAATGAATTCAAGCACTCAGATCTACAATAAAAACAATAATAAAAAATAGTTAAATGAGAAAATGATGCGCTGTAGAAAACAGTTACTTCAGTTGCATAATGGCAACTCTCTGCGCAGGCGATCATTGTGCCAGAATAATACAAATACTATTTGACATGATATCTACTACTGATTGACTCTCTAATCATTTGTTATCTAACAATTTCATTGATGTCAGATTTCTGGGGGTGCACTCCCCCACCGAGAGTTCAAATATATGTGATTCTGAGGGGGTGCCTGCAGTCCCATTACACCCCCACAGGGCGTGCAAGCCAAGGGGACAGTGCTGGACCCCCACACCCGCACACCCGCGCCCACAGCATGTGGGTAGCGGACCCCGACGGCCCGCCCGGAGGGCGGGCAGTTGGGGGAGGGGGACCTCAGACGCCCCTTGGAACGGCAAACGGCACCCCCCCGGGGACGCCCTTCCGCCACACCCACAGCGAGCAACGCCGGCCCGCAAGGGGGCACGCGCTGTGGGGCCAGTGCTGGGTCCCCACGCCCGCGCCGACCGCACCCGGGACACACAGATTGCGGAACCCCGGCTGCCCGCCCCAGAGGACGGGCGGCCGGGGGAGAACAGCGCCTGACACCAGATGTCCCTCACAACGTTGGCAGGCCACCCCCCCCGGGGACGGCCCCCCACCACCCCCGCGGCACGCAGCCCCCACAGGGCATGCAAGCCAAGGGGACAGTGCTGGGCCCCCACACCCGCACACCCGCGCCGGCAGCATGTGGGCGGCGGACCCCGACAAGCAGTTCAGTGAGCGGGCAGTCGAGGGAGGGGGAGCGCTTGACCTCAGACGCCCCTCGCAACGGCGATAGGCACCCCCCCCGGGGACGCCCTTCCGCCACCCCCACAGCGAGCAACACTAGCCCGCAAATGCGCACGCTGTGGGACCGGTGCAGGGACCGCACGCCCGCGACGTCCGCACCTGGGACACACGGGTCGCGGAACCTCGGCAGCCCGCCCCAGAGGACGGGCGGCTATGGGAGGGGGAGCGCCTGACCTCAGACGCCCCTCACAATGGCAAAAGGCACCCCCCCCGGGGACGCCCTTCCGCCACCCCAACAGCGAGCAACGCCGACCCGCAGTGGCGCACGCTGTGGGGCTGGTGCTGGGTCCTCACGCCCGCACCGACCGCACCCGGGAAACACAGGTTGCGGAACCCCGGCATCCCGCTGCAGAGGATGGGCGGACGGGGGAGGGACAGCGCGTGCCACCAGGCGCCCCTTACAACGGTGACAGGCCACCCCCCCAGGGGGCTGCCCCCCACCACCCCCGCGGCACGCAGCTCCCACAGGGCATGCAAGCCAAGGGGACAGTGCTGGGCCCCCACAACCGCACACCCGCGCCCACAGCACGTGGGTGACGGACCCCGACAGCCCGCCCGGAGTGCAGGCAGTCGGGGGAGGGGGAGCGCCTGGCCGCAGACGCCCCTCACAACGGTGAACGGCACCCCCCCCAGGGACGCCCTTCCGCCACCCCCACAGCGTGCAACGCCAGTTCGAAAAAGCGCGCGCGCTGTGGGGACGTTGCTGCGTCCCCACGCCCGCCCCGACCGCACCCGGGGCATACGGGCCGCGGAACCCTGACTGCCCGCCCCAGAGGGCAGGCGACCGGGGGAGGGACAGCGCCTGACACCAGACGCCACTCACAACGGTGGCGGGACACCCGGGAACGCCCCCCCAGCACCCCCGCGGCACGCAGCCCCCACAGGGTGTGCAAGTGAAGGGGACAGTGCTGGGCCCCCACACCCGCTCACGGCGCTCACAGCACATTGGTAGCGGACCCCGACAGCCCGGCCGGAGGGCGGGCGATCGGGGGAGGGGGAGGTAGGTAGGTGCACTCGGTCGTGGAGAGGCGTCCCTCCGTTCCCCCTGGCGTCGCTCCTGTGACAAACAGGAAGAGGCTCCGCGCGTGAAGAGGGGAGGCGGCATACTTCCCGCTAGACCTGATGGCCCCCAACAAAGCGGCCCCGGGCAACACCGGGAGGGCTGCTCGCCGCCGGCGTGACGTGCTTGTCTCGCCAGGAGGGTGTGCCACCGTGCTTGCGCACGTCCTCTCCTTTGGGCGGAACCCTAGAGGTTCACCGGACTTCCTGGCGTATCCCGTTCCTAAGGCATGCATGCACGTTCTTGGTACTAGGGTTCCGAGGCGCTTGGGTGTCGCACGCTCCGCCTCGAGTCCCAAAGCAGCGCAGGCCTTAGGATGCAGCCTTACCCCCGGTCTCTGGATCTCGTTTGGCCGGGTCACCTGCATGGCACGGGCTGCCTCAGTGCCCGGGCTGTGGGCACTGGGTTTCCTACTGTTGTGCGGCGTTTGTGTTTGGGTACGGTTTGCGGTGGGGTGTGGGTTTTGTTAACCCCGCCAGTCCTGGCTGGGGTCTTGGGTGGGTGTGTTTGGACACAGTTTGTGGTGGTGTCCCTCTTTTGCCGGCTGTTTGTGGTGTTCGTGGTTGGGCTTAGGTTTCGGCCTGCTTATGGGACGTGTGTGGTTTCGTGCGCGCTCCGCTTGCCCCCCGCCGTTTCCGGTTCCGGTGTGCGGTGTGGGCGTGCGTGCTGGGCCCGGGTGTCGGCTGTGCCCCGCCCTTCTTGGCTGCGTTGTCGGGGTGTGTTTTTTGCGCTTTTTTTTTTGGCTTTGTGGTGTCGGTTGCTTGGTGTCTGTGTCCCGGGCCCTGTGGTCCCTGTCCCCCCATCCCCTTTCTTTCGGGCTGGGCTGCTGGCTCTTTTTTTTTTCGTGGTGTGTGTCTGCATGTTTCGGTGTCCCTTTTCCCGGTGGGCCGCTGTTCCTGGCTTGGTGTTGCCGGTTTTGGATGGGTGGTCCCCGTGTGCCTCTTTGGGGGTCCTGTCTTCGGTGCCTTCTGGGTGGGGGGTTTGGCCGCCTCTGGTGGTGTTGGCGGGCGGTTTGGTGGCTGTGGGCTGTTTTTGCGCCCCCCCCCCCTCCCCCCTCTGTTTTTTTTTGGGGGGGGGGGGCTGGCTGTTCCTCCCTCTGCCTTCCCTGGGCTGGCGCACGCACTGGCCCGGATTCAGTGTGGTCTTCGGGGCTGCTGTTGGCGGTTGCGTTCTGTTTGGCCGTCTTCCAGCCCCCTGGGTCGGGTGGGCTATGTACACGTTGGGTTCGGCGCCCCTTCTTGCCGGGTTAGCTCCTCGCTCTGCCGGCTTGCCGGCTGCGCCAGGCGTCTGCGTGTGGCTCTGGGCTAGGGGGCTGGGGTTGTTCGTGTCCTTTCCCCTCTGCGGTGCCGGTTTTAACCTTCTGGGTGGTCCGCCACCGTTGTTGCCGGGCGTGCGGTGGCCCCGTGTGTGGCCTGGGGTGCCGGTGTGTGGCGTGCTGGTGACGCGTTCCCGTGGGGGGCCTGGCCACGGGACGCTGCGGTGGACACGCACAAGCAAGCAGGCAGGCAAAGCACTGCGCTCACAGGGGCATCATTACGCTCGTGTCATGTGACAAAGCGTTTCAGGATCCTTGCCACTCTGAAACAAGGAAACAAAAGTATGTACCGCAACACATCAGGATATGTACACATGGGGTTGAGACTGGACTGGGATAAAGGCATCACAGGACAATAGACACTCAGTCCCAACTCATATCCCAATTCCAGGTCCGACCCTCCCAGTGGCTGGCAGGGGCGGGGGCTCAAACACAACCCATGCCCTACTCAGTCGGGACCCTGAAACCCTGCCAATGGGGAGGGTGTCCCGCCCAGCCACAGGCGAGTTCCTAGAAACCAAGGCGCTCAAGGGCCGACCCACAGTAGCTCCCTATGCTCCTCAAACGCGAGGTCCCAACTCATCTCTGAGCTCGAGCTGAGGCCCCGCCATTATCCCCTAGGAGTTGGTAGCTGAAAATGGGCTGTTTCAGCCCAAACAGATATTAGCTCGAAAAGCTCCAAAATTGACCCCTCGTCCGGACCCGCCAGAGGTAGGGACGAGGCAACTGACCCTATGTTCTTCGACTACAATCTCTGTGGAGCCCTCACCCAACCTGGTTCCCTCTGAGATCCAGGTATCAGGGCACCACAGGTTCGTCAAGTGGGGTCATGATGCCAAAATCACCAAAATTGGCGTCATTCCCACGCGTGGCTTGCCCAGGCAGGGCAAGGCCAATAGCTCAGAGGATGGGAGAGGGGACGTAGGACCTATATCTGAGTGCACAACTTGAAATCAGGTCCGGGCTCCCTGGCGGCAGAGAGATATGGGGCCGCCAATTGACTACACGGGGGGGTGAAATTGGGGTCCCAAAAGGGGGTCATTTTGGCTGCTCAAAATGAGCCAAATTTCGGGGTATCTCCAATGGTATATCTCCATGCCGGCTGGGAGATCAGATCCCCCATTCCATATGTGATCGAATTGGAGTCCAACAGAGACTTCCATGCACTTGGCTTTCAAAGATCTGCATGCCACTCAGCGTGGTGACAATCCAAATTGGGTCCACAACTGCCAAAATGGCAAAATCGTCCACACTCACTTTGGGCTAGCACCTTGACGAAGGTTGCTCCGCTTCGCCCACGTGGTGTACGAACCGTGGTGACCAATATCCATAACACCCATGTCATATATGGTCCATTGGTCCATGCGTCCGGCGTGCACAAGGGGGCTGAACATGGTGCACGGCGGGCAGAAAATGTGGAAAATTGCTCAAAATGGCCGAAAATGCGCACACTCATGGTTGGGGCAAATGAGGCACATGCCCCACTTGGACCGGAGTGTGCCATAGGATTGGTATCAAGTCATATGCGTCAAACATATCTTTTGGGCGTTGCCCAAACCCCTCCGGTTTTGGGAATGGCAGGGTCGCCAAGTGAGCCCATGATTTGGGATAGTCCCAAATCGCCAACATGGCGGCCACGGTATGCCAAGCCAAAGAAGAGTTGTTCGCCGGGTCCAAGATATGTTGGGCACTGAAGTATGTACCCTCATAACAGAATTCTGTCATGATGTCAATTGAGCGCAACGTTGAGATACACGGTCGCCACTTGACATCATGACGGGCAAAAAACAGCAAAATTGGCCAAAAAACACGCAAAAGTGCCCTGGAAGCTACACAAATATATTATAATATCTTCGGCTTGGATTGAGTAATCGACCAATCCTTCTAAACACAATGACCCGACACCAATGACCTCCGATTCCACATATGTGCTCCACTTGGGGCGCTTTGGAGGGTTGCGCACGCTGCCTCCCAAGTGGGCACATGCAAACATGGAATTTTGCAAAAAACACACCTTGCGCGCAACGCATCGCTTCGGGAGCGCTCCACAAGCGTCCCATCACGAAAGTTAGGCTTGCGAGTGTTGGTTCAGAGTACAATGAAGGGCCTCGTGCGATATGAGGTCCAATGGCGGGCTAGTCTTGGAATGGTGCACCCGCCAAATGGGCACGTGACATGACACCAAATAAGGCATACAACCCTACCCTCGCCTTCTACACCCAACCTAGTGGCCTAGAATCAAAGTATGCCTATATTCTAGAGTAACGTTGGTCCCTTAACGCGCATGCAAGTGCTTTGGTCGAAAATCGACCTGCTTTCGGAAAGCCAAATTTTAGCATGCACGCAAAATATATTGCCAATATATATATGGAGATCATATATGCACTATCCGGGGAAGACAAGTGATATGCCCCGGATGTAGAGGCAAGCAAAGAGGGAGAAAACGCCAACTCAACATACTTCTACACGTACTTGGACGCCAAGTACGTGAAAAAGCGCACTTCTTGGAGAACACTCAAAATAAATAACCCTTTGGGCCTATGGAGTTGGGATCCTTTCCCCTCAACCTATGACTATGGGGGGCAAAACCTCATACACAGTGCCTATGAGGCTCGTTGGTTCGTCCTTGGGCGCTTGAACGCTCGTAACCCTTGTTATTTCACTTGGGGGTTCAAAGCGCCTTCGGCCGCCCAGATTTTCTGGGAAAAATCCGGGACGCGATGCCTTATATCAAGGAAAAAATTGCGGATCACTCGAAGAGTCTTTCAGTCTTGACTTCCAAAAAGATCGTTCTACAGAATCATCTAATGCAGAGCACGGAACGGGCGACGTTTGGCGGCGATTTCACGACAATTAGGAATCGCGGTAGAAATCGGGTATTTCACCGATTTTCGACCGAAAATCGCCTAAGACAAGAGAACTATTGAAATTCTACATCGATTTATTGGTTAGAAATCGGATTCCAGACTTGGCGGGTTAGAGAACAGGGATATCCCGCTGACAGCCGGTGTCAACGGCTTCCGCACGGTTGTGACGGCTCACAGGCCTCCGGGCCATGGGCCATAACGGGTGTGACGGCTCACAGGCCTCCGGGCCATGGGCCATAGGTTCTGGGTACCGCTTCACCCCCCTCCTTAGAGCACACCCTGGGGGGGGCTCGACAACACCCAAGCGTGGCAGCGGGTACCCAGGACCATCCCCTGAAGGGGGGGGGGGTGTCACATCCTCACTTCAGGCTGATTTGCGGGTTAGGCTGCCCAGTACAACTCATGGTAAAACAGGTATGATGCTGTAGTTGTTAGTAACTGCAAGTATAGTATCAAGTATCAAGTCCCGGGTCCTGGCAGCGATTGTTCGGCATCCAAGGGACCCGTTAACCCATACCAGGCGCAACGGGTGCCGGCTGCGACGGTCACCACCACAGTGGCAGTGGCATACATGGCCAACATAGGCGTCACACGACGACTGAGGTGGTTCCACAGGTCAAGAGCGACCACAAGGACCCATCAGGCTACCCCAGGCTTCCCAAAGACGCAGTCTGGGGGAGAGTCCCGACGGGTCTTTCCTTGGGCGCACCATGTCCATATCCACGACGCGAGTCCAGAGTGGTAAAGTCGAACGAGCTCCTTCATAAGGGATCGGGCATCAAGGCCGTCTTTTCCCTCGCCCCAGTACCACGAAGGCTATGCATGGGGGAGTCCACATGCAGTCTGGGCGGAGGCGTCGACTCCTCAAACCACCAGTTTCCCAGGCAGACTGACCGAGGTCAGGACACCGGAGGTCGCCACCCGACTGCAATTGCGTCTGCGAGTCGGTAGGCTCACACTGGGACTGACAGTGGCGGACCGCTGGGAGTGTAGTCAGGCAACTGGGCTTCCTGCCTGGCGCCATCAGGATCTCAGCACATCACAGCCACTAGGGCACACGGTATCCGGGCACTCAGACAGAAGAATCTGTACTTAGGTACTGGTCCAGGCTGGACCTTATGTAAGAGCATGTACACGGCGACTCAGGGCGCCTTCGTATTCCGATTCGCACTCCCTCGGGGGAAAAAAAAACAGTCCATATTTCGGTGATGGGCTGACAACACTTAACATACAGATGCACACATACTGGAGGGCAGAAAAGTAAGCAATAAGCGGGGTAATAGGCGTGTAACCACACTCTGGACAGAGCGCCAAACCACGCCCTGGTTGGGATAAGGCATATGCAGGAGGGTGGACAGGAAAACGCCTGAGTTCAGGCCATATATAGTCTGCAGACACACGTAGACTGGTCTGGATCCCGCAAGTGCCATGGGACCAGACCACACACCAGAAAAATCGCAACGCCGATGACAGCGGCATCCGTTGCGCAACGTCGTATGGGCTTCAAGGCCCTAAGAGCTCAGGAAATGTCAAGGTCAGTCGCGCTGCCTGGTTTCCCAAGGATTCAGCAGGCGAGGAGTGACGAATAGGAGTGAAAGAGAGGGGCCATCCTCCCCTGGATTCAGCAGGGGGGGGGTATATGGCCACTCTGATGGCAGGTCACCGGAAGATGGAGGAGAGCAAGCAAGTAAGGGACGATCCGTCGACCTAACAAGCGCTCAAAATGCATCAGGGGAGAGCTCAGGGCGGTGATCAGGCGCCCCTGGCTGCAATCGCCCGGGTGAGTGCTGCCAAGTCCGAGACATGGATCTTGGTTCTGTGCTTGCGGATGTAGTCCATGAAGGGGGTATTGATCCGCGGCACGAACGAGGAGACGGGTTCCCAGGTGTCGTGGGACGGCCCATAGCCTCGTCAACGAACCTTGAACTCCAGGCCTCCGGGTGCCGAGGCGTTCGGACGCTGGGCCAGGATCTTCTTGACGGTATAGTCGTCCTGCTCAGCATAGTCGTCGTCCGAATCAGCCTCATGTGCGGCATAGTCCAGGGACACATGTTGGCCACGGAGGCCGGGTTCCCTCACACAGAGTTGACTCTCGTTGCGCTCCCGGAACTGTCCGTGACCCACCTTGATGCGGTAGGTGTCCTCACCAATCCTGCGGACCACCTCTCCGGCTGTGAACCAGGTTTTGGTGTGGTGGTTGCCCATAGGGCGGGGTCTGATCACCCACACCGGGTCTCCCACCCTGAACTTTTGCGCAGTTGAGTTTGGGGCGGACTTCTGATGGTCAGCATGCTCCTTCTCGAGCTCCTGGCGGATGTCCCGCGCCGTTGCCTCTTGCTGCGCAAAGAATTCCTTGGCGTCCATGGCCATACCATCACCAGACAAGGGAAGTCCCCAACCAAGGGGGTCCCTGCCGAACAGAATCTGGTGAGGGGACAAACCACCCGGAGTGGGGGTGTCCTGATGGGCCTTCAGAGCGGGCCACATCTCCTCAAACCAGTTCTGACGTGGATTCCTGATGTTAATCTTGCGCAGCTTCTCGAACAGCTGCCTTCCAGCCACTTCAGCTCGGCCGTTGGACCGGCTGAGATAGGCGACGCTCTTGGCATGATGTATTCCCATGAGGGAACACATGGCCTTGAACCAGCCACCAGTAAACTGGGGCCCTCGGTCACTGCAAATGGTGCGGGGGATGTCAAAGACGGTCAGCCAATGACGAATCATCATGACTGCCACTTCCTTGGCAAGCAACCCCGTTTTGCGTGCCGGAACGGCGACTACGTAGCCGCTGTGGCGATCCACACAAAGGACCACACAGTCAAAGGTCTCCTTGCCAATGTGACCTACGGGCATGGAGAAGACGTCCATGGCCACGCTCTCCATGGGCTGGTCAGGTACCGGAGTCCATTGGGCTTCCCCCTTGACGTTCCGGTTGTCGGGATTGCAGGCCTGACAGACTAAGCAACCCTTTCTGACCTTCTTGATAGCGCTGTACAGACTGATCTGGTCGATTTCGAAACGGCGCTGCATGTCCAGGGCTTGCTTCTTGACCCCTGGGTGCGTCATGTGGTGGTGTCAAGCCTCACATAGCTCGAGCACTCGGGACTCAGGGACCAGCAGCTTACCATTCCGGTAGAGCTTGCCATCTTCCTCAGTCAGCCCCTTTGGCAACTTCTGCCCGTTATCAGGGTCGGTCACAGCCCTATATTCGGCCTGAAAGGCCTCAGACTTGGCGTAGTCGTCGGTCCAGTCGTCCTGGAGGCAAAATTCAGGGGAGAGGTGCTTGTCGGACTCAGCTCCATCAGAGGCCAGTACTCTGACCGCTCTGCCCATCCTCGTTCCGAGGGGGGCATCCGCAGCCATGACGACGAAGCATTTAACACCCTCCTCCTCCATCAGGCGCTCCATTTCTATGATCCTCTTGGCCTCAGCGGTCTCAGCCTCATCGCCATGGGCAGACACCTCTGTCATGTTCTTGCTGGCGGGATAGGCCCACCTACTGAGACAGTCCGCCACGGTGTTGTCCTTGCCAGGAACATACACAACCGTGAGGTCGAACTTGGCCAAGGTCTCATGCCATCTTGCCCGTCGGGAGGCGGGACCTGAGGGGGTGTCCACGTGCTCTTCTTGCCACGACCCCTGACTCTGATGGTCGTTGTAGACGGTGACGGGATGGAGGGCTATGTACCCAGCCCATTTTCTGAGAGCCATGACGATTGCATACACCTCCCTTTCTTGGGGCGTCCACGTCCGTCTCTGGCCTTCCGCCAGGACCCAGCTCCAGAAATCCACTGGCAAGTGCCTCCCATGGTCAAGCACTTGTTCCAACACAGCGCCAACGGCGTAGTCGGAAGCGTCGTTGCGCAGGACGAACCCTCGGTCAGGATCCACGAGGTGCAGACCCACTGCGGATAGCAGCGCCTGCTTCATGCCCTCAAAGGCACGGTCGGACTCAGCATTCCAGACCAGAGCCTTCTTGGACCCCTTCTTGGTCTCCTCTCGGTTGCCCTTGAGCATGGTCGTCATGGGGGCTGCATACTCGGCATACATCTTGATATACCCCGAGTAGTAGTTGCAGAACCCCAAGTACGCCCGTAGCTCAGAGACCTTTTTGGGCTTTTCCCAGTGCTCAATCGCAGCCACCTTGCCAGGTATGGGCTTCCGCTGTCCGTTCCCAACTACGTGGCCAGCGAAGACCACCTCGCTTACCGCAATGGTGGCCTTGTCACTGCTGCCCGTGAGTTTGTGCCGAACCAGAAGGTCCAGCACTCGGGTGACGTCCCTCTCATGTGCCTCCAGGAGCTCCTCATAGCTCATACTGGGGTCCCCGGACGCGATGATCACGTCGTCCACGAAGGGGTCCGCACAGTTACGCACCGGCTCAAGCAGGTTTTCCAGCATCCGCTGAAAAGCCGCATTGCCGTTGGTAACGCCCATGGGCATCACCTTCCACTGGAGATGTCCAAGTGGGGTGCTCATGGCTGTACAGGCACGGGACTCCTCGGCGAGAGGCATCTGATGATAACCATGTTTCAGGTCAATCACCGCGAAGATCCTCCGCCGGTGTTGTTTTTGCAGCATGTCCTCAATGAGGGGCAGCGTATAGCTGTCATGCTGCGTTTGGGCGTTTAGGCCGCGGTAGTCGACCAGGAGCCGCCACTCACCGGCCACCTTATTGGGGACGACGAAGCACGGGGAGGCCCACTCGAAGTGGGACGGCTCAAGCCAGCCTCTCTCGATGAAGTCACGGAGGATCCTCTCCATGGCCTCCTTCCTCTCGCCCCTAAGGGCGAACTCCTGGTGTCGATACACACGGGGGTCCTGCTTCAGTCGTATCTTGGCCTCGCCATACGGTCCACGCACCGGTGGGGGAAACACAGGTTTGCCGCTGAAGAAGGTTTCACCATACTTCTGCTTCAGCCTGGCCCTCAATGCCTGGATCTTGGGGCACTCATCGGACTCCGCCTTGGCTTTTCCGGGCACCTGGACCACTGAGCTTACTTGAGGGGTAGCGACCCCACTCGGTTTCGGCTCAGGTGGTCTTCCCAGGTAGCCCAAAGGGCCATCTCTGGTCTTGCCTCGGAACAGGTCGCCGTAGGTGGGTGGGTTTCCGCCGATTGGCTCGTCCTGGCTGGACATGTGGTCCAGCACCCTCTTTACGAAAGTATTCCCATCATAGGAACCAGAGATGATCGAGTCCACTTCCCACCAGGCTTTGTCCTGGCCCTTGCCCTCACGCTGGCTTCCCCAGTCTCGAAAGGGCTGATCCATATACCCCTGAACCAGATCCAACTCCTCTTCAGTGAGGGGGTCCTCCGATTCTCCGATGTCAACAGGGGAAACCGCGAACCATTGCCGCCATGGCTCCGCTATGATGCGGTTGACACACACGAAGTCCGTGGTGTCGGCCTGCTCAAGGCCCCCATCCACATAGTGGAATTCCGTTGGCCATCTCTGGGGTGGCATGGGCTGTCCCTTAGCGTCCTGATAGACACTCTCTCCAGCCGGTAGGACGACCTTGTTTAAGGTCATGTTGGTCAACGAGACCACCCAATGTCGGGTGCTTTCCTCCTCGGTGCATCCCATAGGAACAACCAGCACTGCCTTGGAGCGGTCCTTGCGAATCTTCGCTACCGCCCTTGGAATGTCCCATCGGGGGCAATGGATCCACATCAAACCCTGATGCGGACCCCAGTGCTTCTTCCACGCGGAGTCCTGGGCGCTCCAGTACTGCTCACAAACCAGAAGATGGGCGGAGGTTCCTGAAGAGAACGCATCCAGGGCCAGATCCGAAGCTCCGAGGTCCGCGACCACTCGGCTCGCCACTTCCGGCATTACACCGTACTCCTGGTTTGCTGGCCCAGTTGGCTCAGTGCCCAGCGCGGCTACTTTGAGCTGATTGCGTTCCGGGTGGATCCATTGGCATTCCACATGGTGCTCAGGTGACGAAAGCCACGAGAGCTGGTCGTCCTGGTACAGGGTCATGGAGGCCTGGGCCGGGAGAACGCCGGAGTCCATCTCCATCATGAAGTCGTACCCAACGATCATGTCCCAGTCCATCTCGGCCTCGTAGAAGCGACCTTGCAGGAGGATTTCCTTGCCAAGGTCTGGGCGGCTCAGCTCACGGTGGTTCACGAACTGCAGCCCGATGGCCGCTTCCTTCGTGCCTCCCACCATGTACTGGGCGTTCGCCACCTTCAGCCTGACAGGTTTCCGACTGTCGGTCAAACACTCTGGCGGAAGTAGGCCAGCCTTGACCAAGCTGACCTGAGCTCCCGTGTCAACCAACACGTCGAAGACCTTCTCCACTTCCCCGCATAAGGCACGGACCTTAGAGTGCAACTGCCGCTCACGCCCCACACGGCGCACGGCGTGCAAGCTCAGGATCTCCGGCCGTTCCAGAAGCTCAACCTGCGACTGGTGCAGGTCGTGGACAATGGGCTCAGGCTGCCCATCTGCAGCATCCAGCTGCGGTCTGGGTGATCCTCCGATACTCTCGGATAGATCTTGAAGCACATCAAATACATTCTTGGTCGCGAAGGATGGACGGGTGCAAGGGTTCGTGCCTTTACTTGCCCTCACCCCGCCACCGCGACTGTCTTTCGCTTCGGGTGCGGGACCAGGCCTTCCGCCCGCGGCAGTCCCTTTGTGCTTATCGTCTCCCGACTGGGATGGTGTGGCGCTTCCCACGACACCATCCTGCGACTGCCCTAGCTGGGGCCCTTGGCTGCAGGGGCTCCGCTAAGGGGCGTCGGTTGTGGTAGTAGGGGTACTCTCCTCTGCATCAACCTCGTTGACACCCTCCTTCTTTCCCCCTTTCTTACCCTTCTTGTCCTTGTCCTTGTTCTTGTCGTTCTCTTTGTTCTCCTTGTTCTTGTCGTCCGACCTGGGCACCAATTTCCTCTTGATCTCCTGGATCTCCCTGGCCAACTCGGTCCCCACCAACATCAGCTTGGAGAGTTCGTCCTTGTCGACCTCCACTTTGGCCTCCCGGATACCCGCGGGCGCACGCTTCTTCGACCCGTGCACCTTCTTGTAAGCCTCCGTGTCAGCCTTCTGGATGGGGCATGTCCGGTGGTCATGGTTGAACCCTTTGTTCCTCCCATAACACACGAAACAGCCCTGAGGGTGAGCTCGTATGAACTCCCCAAAGGACAGCGCCGGGTTGCCAATGCGGCGGGGGTCCTCCTTCTCCTTCTTCTTCTAACCTTGCTGCAGGGGCTTCCAGCTTCCCCCGTTGCTCCCCGCGTTCAGGTTGCTGGCCACGAAAGCACAAACGGCCATCTCGGCGGGTTCATCATCGTCGTCATCGTCGTCCAGAGTCTCATCGCCATCGGCTCCCGCTGGGTCCATGGCAGCTTCCCCGCCAGGCCACTCGCCAACGTAGTTGACGTCACGGTCGCCGGGCCTCAACCCGCGGGTGTGGTGGAGGTTCCGGTACTCCTTGAGTACCTCCTCTCCAACCCACTCCAGGATCTCGTCGCAACTCATCCGCGCCGGGATGGCCTGCAGACGGATGGTCTGGCCGCTCACCTCACACTCATCAAGGCGCCACATCGCGGTCTTCTCGCGATCGCCCATGACGGTGATGAGGAGGGCGTTCCGCAGGGAGTGCCGTTTGACATCCCGGGCCACGGTCTTCTGTGTCCAAGCGACCACGTTCGTATGATACTCCTTGGGGAGCATCATCTTGACGGTGTGGTTGGACTTGGCCCTCTTGGCTTCCTCCTTGGTGACTCTCTTGATCCATGCTTCCGGCAGCATGGAGAGCAGGCGGGCCTGCTCGTCTGCCTCATTCCAGTCCTTCACGTTGCGGCAGAACAGGGTGTATTGCCCCCGGAAGTCCCGCCAATTTCGTAGGCGGATCTCCCGACCATCATGCTGAAGCTTGATGGACTTCCACTGCTTGGCAGCCACCTGCCGAGCGTCCACCCGCTCCTGCTCGTTGAGCCTCTTCTTGGCTTCCTTGAGGGTCTTGATTTTCCCCTCCTTGGTCGCCACGAAGTATAGCTCTTGGAGCACTTCCGGCAGGCGGTACCTGAACCGTTTGAAGACATATTTCTCCGCATCTGCGGGATCCATGTCTTCAGTGACGGTCACCCCCGAATCGTCCAGCTTTTTCAAGAAGCGATCGAGGTTGAGGGGGTTGCCATCGTACATGGGGGGCTTGATGTCCTTCAGGTCTTCCCACACGGCGGCCTCCGCGGCCTTAGAGACCATGAACGCCGGCCGCGAGGTCGACTGAGGTTCCCATCAGCGTCCCCCACGGACTCCCACGGCCGCCACTTCCATCTCCTCCACGGTATCCGTGTGGCTACGCCGTGCTTCCTCCATGTACGCTGAACCTAGATGTTCACGCCGTACTCCTTCCTTGTATGCCTCCTCATCACGGCGCCGGCGGCTGCGTTCAGCGGCCTCCTGTCGTACACCACGCGGCGGGGTAATGCCGAACTCCTCCAGGTCTTCCTCACCTCCGCCGACATCCCACTCCACGTCCCCTCCGGGGACCTCATCCCTGAGTCCACCATAACGACCGCCAGCCTTTGGGATTGGCTCCGGGGCTGGTGCGGGGCGTAGGGGGCGTACCGGTGTCCGCGGTTGAGCACGGCGGTTGTGATACTCCGCACGGAGCCACTCATCACGCCACTCCTCACTGCCACTGCCTGGCGGCACGCGCTCATTACGGCGGCCCGCGCTGTGGTGAGACGGGGCGCTGAGAGAGGGGGCACTGGCGCTGGGGCGACTCCTGAGGGCTTCGCCGGGGGCTTGGGCTCTGCCTGGACCTGGTCCAGGTCCCCAGCCGTCGTCCGACGAGCCAGACTCCAGGGGTGGGTGGTCGCTCCTGACGCTCCCACGGCCTTCCAGCTCGTCCAACCTCTGCTGCAGGCCATTGATGACCTTGTTCAGCAGCCTGGTCTCGCCCCTGGCGATGTCCCGCTCCCTCTGGGCGGCAGTGGCGACCTTGGCGATCTTGACCATCTCCGTCTTGGCGATGTCCAGCTCCTTCTGTGCGCCCGCGGCGACCCTGGCGATGCGGATCATCTCGCCCTTGCCCGTGTCTACCTCTCGCTCGAGGGACTGGACCCTCCTGCGGAGGTGGACAATCCACCGCCAGGTGGCATCCGGGTCACCGTTCCCTGGTGGGTCGTCGGGGTCCCCAGGGGGTCCTCCAGGAGGGCCTCTGCCGGGTCCGCCCGGTTCAGGAGGTCCTCCCCCGCCCGGAGGTCCGCCTCCAGGGGGTCCACTTGGTGGGCGTCCTCCAAGGGGTCCTGATGGTCCTCCGCCAGGGGGTTCCGGTGGGCCTCCGCCGGGTCGCCTCGGTGGGTCCGAGGATGGGGGCTTCTTCGTGTAGTCGAAGCCCATGTCATCATCCTCGTCCATGTTGCCCCACCTGGGCGTCTCGGTCTCGCACGCGGAAGACTTCGAGCTCCGGTAGGGACGAGGGAGATCCTCACCCTCACCCTCCGGCTCCAAGGGGACGTCTCCGCCTCCTCCGCCAGCCACTCCTCGGCGATGTCGGCGGTCTCGTTCATCCCCGTCGCTGGCGGTGAAGAAGGGGTTGGAATCGTGGGGTTGTCCGCCCGCTGGCCTCCGCGTCCTCTCGGGGGTCTTCCCCTTACCCCTCCTTCGTCGGTAGACGGTGGGGCCACTGCTCCCACTGCTGCCGGTGTCGACCTCCTCCAGATCCAGCGTCATCTTGGAGGAGGCGTCCCCTTCGAAGAGCTTTCGAAGGGTCTCCACTCGGGATCTTCCCGGGGGAACCTCGCGGCGGAGCTTGGCCTCCGCCTCCTCCATTGCGGCGGCCGTGGCTGCAGCAGCTCGCCTCTCGGCCTCACCCCGGGCACGAGCAGCCTCGGCTTCCCAGGCCTGCTGCAGCCGAGCCTTCTCCGCTTCCAACGCCGCCAGCTCCGCCTCCGTCTTGGCCCTCTCCTCAGCGACCTTCCGTCGCGCGGCCTTGATGGCGCTCTTCTTGGCGGGGTCCACTCGGGCCCTGGCCGTTGCTTCGGTGTGGGCCCTTTCCTCCGCCTCCTTCTTTGCCCTCTCTTGAGCAAGCGCCTCTTCCAGCGCCTTCAGCTCGGCTTCCTTGCGGACAATGGCCTCCTGGGCCAGGCGGGCTTCCTGGGCGGCTGCCGCCACCTCACCCCTGACCCGGGCAGTCGCTGCCTCATGGGCGGCTGCTGCCGTGAGACCTGCCGCAATGGCCGCGACGGTCGAGGCGTGGAAGGCCATGCCTCTGCCCCAATCTGCGGCCTCCTCCTGGGCGATGCCGACGGCGCCCTCCACGGCAGCGTTCTGCTGCGTGGCCCGTTGCCGGGCAACCCGAAGGTTGCAGGGCACCCCACAGGCGCGCTCGCAGGCGCGCGCCACGTCCCTTTGGTCGGGAGCGACGCTGCTGCTGGAGCTGGCCTGGTCGGCCGGCATCCTCCCGCGGTGGGCCGACTCCACGTCGCTGCTGGGGCCTGACTTCCTCGGGTGCAGCTGACGGGGCTTGGCCTTGGCCTGCTTGGCGACTTCGAGGAAGTCACCAAGGGTGGTGTGGCCGGGGTGGTGACCGCCACTGGCCCGTTGGGGGCTGGGGGCTGGGGTTCCGCCCTTGGCGCCTTGGGCGGCTTCGGCGGCAAGGGATTCCTGGTACTCCCGCCATTTCCTGTCCCACTCCCTGTCCTAGGCGGACCGCCCTCCTTCCCAGGAGACGCGCTGCTGCTGCTGCCCTGCAGCGTGCGCTCGGTCCCCGGCTCCGGGAACTTCCTTTCGATCATGTCCCACATGGAGACGCTGATCGTGGCGCCCGACGGGTACTCGTTGGGGTTCTCGTCCTCCTCAATCCCGTCGGGGCGCAGCCCTTTGCCGGGCCTGTCTGGCCGGGTCCAGACCCTCCAGCGCTTCGTGCGGAAGCGGTAGGCATACCCTTCCACCTGCAGCCAGTCTTCCACTGCCTGCAGGCGGTCGGCGCCCATATCCTCGCGGAGCTCGAAGCTCCCGGGCATGCCGCCTTCGCACTGGGGATGGCTGTGGCGGTAGTGCTGGTCCCACACCAACCGACGCAGTAGGCGCACCGCATGGGGGTGGGGCCACGGCCACGTCTTGCCCGCCTCCTGCCAATTCACCATCGTCCCCTCGATGGACTAGTCCTGGGAATGGTTGTTGTGGCGGTTGCTGTAGCTGGGAGTGCGGCAATGCTTGTCGGCCGAGGGAACTCTCTGATGTCAAAGTTCCGGTCACTACACCTCCTTCACAGACTCGGCGCTGTTGCCGGGCGGCGCTGCGAAGCCTGTGGTACTCGGGGTTCAGGCGGACCCGAGTGGCACGCGAGGGATGGGTAACCCCGCGGCGGTGAAACGCTTTTGACGCGTTCCCGTGGGGGGCCTGGCCACGGGACGCTGCGGTGGACACGCACAAGCAAGCAGGCAGGCAGAGCACTGCGCTCACAGGGGCATCATTACGCTCGTGTCATGTGACAAAGCGTTTCACGATCCTTGCCACTCTGAAACAAGAGAACAAAAGTATGTACAGCAACACATCAGGATATGTACACATGGGGTTGTGACTGGACTGGGATAAGGGCATCACAGGACAATAGACACTCAGTCCCAACTCATATCCCAATCCCAGGTCCGACCCTCTCAGTGGCTGGCAGGGGCGGGGGCTCAAACACAACCCATGCCCTACTCAGTCCGGACCCTGAAACCCTGCCAATGGGGAGGGGGTGCCGCCCAGCCACAGGCGAGTTCCTAGAAACCAAGGGGCTCCAAGGCCAACTGACAGTGCCTTCTATGGTCCCATAACGACAGGTCCCAACTCCTCTCTGAACTGGAGATAAGGCCCCGCCATTATCCCCTAGGAGTTGGTAGCTGAAAATGGGCTGTTTCAGCCCAAACAGATATTAGCTCGAAAAACTCCAAAATTGACCCCTCGTCCGGACCCGCCAGAGGTAGGGACGAGGCAACTGACCCTATGCTCTTCGAGTACACACTACTTGGAGCCCTCAGCCAACCTGGTTCCCTCTGAGGTCCGGGCATCAGGGCACCACAGGTTCGTCAAGTGGGGTCATGATGCCAAAATCACTAAAATTGGTGTCATTCCCACGCGTGGCTTGCCCGGCCAGGGCAAGGCCAGTGGCTCACAGGATGGGAAGGGGGGACATAGGACCTATATGTGAGTGCACAACTTGATATCGGGTCCGGGCTCCTTGTGGGCATAGAGATATGGGGCCGCCAATTGACCACACGGGGGGGGGTGAAATTGGGGTCCCAAAAGGGGGTCATTTTGGCTGCTCAAAATGAGCCAAAATTCGGGGTACCCCCAATAGTATATCTCCACACCGGCTTGGAGATGGGATCCGCCATTCCATATGCGATCCACCTGGAGTCCAACAGAGACTTCCATGCACTTGGCCCCCAAAGATCTGCATGCCACTCGGCTTGGTGACAATACAAATTGGGTCCACAACTGCCAAAATGGCAAAATCGTCCACACTCACTTTGGGCTAGCACCTTGACGAAGGTTGCTCCGCTTCAACCACGTGGTGTGCGAACCATGGTGACCAATATGCATAACACCCATGTCATATATGGTCCATTGGTCCATGCGTCCGGCGTGCACGAGGGGGCTGAACATGGTGCACGGCGGGCAGAAAATGTGGAAAATTGCTCAAAATGGCCGAAAATGCGCACACTCATGGTTGGGGCAAATGAGGCACATGCCCGACTTGGACCGGAGTGTGCCATAGGATTGGTATCAAGTCATATGTGTCCAACATATCTTTTGGGCGTCGCCCAAACCCCTCTGGTTTTGGGAATGGCAGGGTCGCCAAGTGAGCCCATGATTCGGGATAGTCCCAAATTGCCAACATGGCGGCCACGGTATGCAAAGCCAAAGAAGAGTTGTTCGCCGGGTCCAAGATATGCTGGGCACTGAAGTATGCACCCCCATAACATACTTGGGTCATGATGTCAATTGAGCGCAACGTTGAGATACACGGTCGCCACTTGACATCATGACGGGCAAAAAACAGCAAAATTGGCGAAAAAACACGCAAATATGCCCTGGAAGCTACACAAATATATTATAATAATTTCGGCTTGGATTGAGTAATCGACCAATCCTTCTAAACACAATGACTCGACACCAATGACCTTCGATTCCACATATGTGCTCCACTTGGGGCGCTTTGGAGGGTCGCGCACGCTGCCTCCCAAGTGGGCACATGCAAACATGGAATATTGCAAAAAACACACCTTGCTCGCAACGCATCGCTTCGGGAGCGCTCCACAAGCGTCCCTTCACGAAGATTAGGCTCGCGAGTGTTGGTTCGGAGTACAATGGAGAGCCTCGTGCGATATGAGGTCCAATGGCGGGCTAGTCTTGGAATGGTGCACCCGCCAAATGGGCACGTGATATGACACCAAATATGGCATACAACCCTACCCCCGCCTTCTACACCCAAGCTAGTGGCCTAGAATCAAAGTATGTCTATATTCTAGAGTAACGTTGGTCCCTTAACGCGCATGCAAGTGCTTTGGTCGAAAATCGACCTGCATTCGGACAGCCGAATTTTAGCATGCACGCAAAATATATTGCCAATATATATATGGAGATCATATATGCACTATCCGGGGAAGACAAGTGATATGCCCCGGATGTAGAGGCAAGCAAAGAGGGAGAAAACGCCAACTCAACATACTTCTACACGTACTTGGACGCCAAGTACGTGAAAAAGCGCACTTCTTGGAGAACACTCAAAATGAATAACCCTTTGGGCCTATGGAGTTGGGATCCTTTGGCCTCATCCTATGACCATGGGGGGCAAAACCTCATACACAGTGCCTATGAGGCTCGTTGGTTCGTCCTTGGGCGCTTGAACGCTCGTAACCCTTGTTATTTCACTTGGGGGTTCAAAGCGCCTTCGGCCGCCCAGATTTTCTGGGAAAAATCCGGGACGCGATGCGTTATATCAAGGAAAAAATTGCGGATCACTCGAAGAGTGTTTCAGTCTTGACTTCCAAAAAGATCGTTCTACAGAATCATCTAATGCAGAGCACGGAACGGGCGACGTTTGGCGGCGATTTCACGACAATTAGGAATCGCGGTAGAAATCGGGTATTTCACCGATTCTCGACCGAAAATTGCCTAAGACAATAGAATTATTGAAATTCTACATCGATTTATTGGTTAGAAAGCAGATTCCAGATTTCGCGGGTTAGAGAACAGGGATATCCCGCTGACAGCCGGTGTCAACGGCTTCCACACGGGTGTGACGGCTCACAGGCCCCCGGGCCATGGGCCATAACGGGTGTGACGGCTCACAGGCCTCCGGGCCATGGGCCATAGGTTCTGCGTACCGCTTCACTGGTGCGGCGCCCTCCGGGGTGTGCGGTGGCTTGCTTCGGTTAGTCCTTCAGGTTAGGGTCAGTCGTGCCGTGTCCCCAGGCACCATCACCATCAACCACACAAGACCAACCCCGCACAGAGCCCCTCACCTACCCCATCACCACAATGGAGCTCCCCCCACAACACCGCACCACCCCAGACCGAAACGGGTCTCGAGACCTGCCGCGGGAATGGGCGGTCCACAACGGCACACTCCGATGGGACGAAATCACACCGGGCCTCCAGGCCATCCGCCTCCACTCGATCACAGAGCCCACCACCACCTGGGCACTACCGACGGACCGCCACCACCTCCTCCTCACCGTCCAAGGCGATGCCACGATCACACCCACGGAAGGAGACCCCGTAACAGCAGCCCCCGCCCACGCTGTCCACATACCCCCGCAAGCATCGTCGGCACCTATGACGGTGCATCCAGGCCCCACCCCTTGGCAGGCCATCGTCATCACCTACCCCGCCCCCAATGACCACACACACACCTGGCAGCAACGATGGGAGGACATCCGAGGGGACCTCCTCCAAGAACACCTAGGGCTCACACGCACCCACCACACCCTACAACCGATACGAGGAGTAGGCCAAGCGCCACACGGCATACACGCCCCGGGAGTATGGGCGTACGCCACACCCATAAACTCACAAGCAGCGGAGGACATCAAGACCGCCCTATCCATCCAGCAAGCCCAGACCCAAACCCCGCACCGCAACACCCAACGAGGCTACACAATTTGGTGGGCATACCAAGACCATGACACCCTCACCCCCCAACCGGGGGCCCCCCCTCTAGACACCAACACCACCGCCCTCCTCCAAGCCGCAACAGCGGCAGCCACACAGGTAGGGGCCCCGGAAACCTGGGGCCCACAATACCTGGTCGAAACCAAAGTGGCGCCCCACGCGAAGGGCCAAGACAAGCCCCCAACACCGTAGCCGCTCCACCCCCCGCTCAAGCTAGACCCGACGGAACACACCCCCCAGGATGAATGGGCGACCCACTACATCATCCCCCACACCACCACCCGCAAAAACGACGCCGCCAAGATCACCGTCACCCGCCACCTCCCCCACACCACACAGGTGTATGAGCTGACGGCCCCCAACGTCCTCGTCACCCGTCGCCGACACGACGAGCGATACACCATACAGGCGGAAGGGGCCACCGCGACCACCCTGTACACATGGGCAACACGGGGGGACCTCCCACACCCCACCCTCCACCACGCCCCCTCCTGGCCCACCCCCTTCCACACAGCGGACCGCCCCAACAAGAAGCCCAAACACACGGGTGTGCACACCCACGCCCAGGAGGCCCAGCACCGACACGAAGCGAGGCGCAAGGCCCGCACCCTCCACAACGACCACCCCATCCCCTGCATCGGCGCCCCCCCCGCCAGGGTATCAGATACCACCCACAACCGGGCGATCACAGGCATCACCACGGACTGCCTGAACCCAGCGGCGTCGCGGGCAGACGCCGTGTGGATCAGCGAAGGGCGCTCCCACACACGGGCGGTGGCGCGCCTCCACAACATCCAACCCCACAAACTCCAGCGCGCCGTTGGACCCTTCGCCGTACACGTCACCCCGTACGGCATCGACCACTCCCGGTGTGAGCACCATGACCCGCCCTGCTCCACCCCATGCACCTCGCCCCTGCGCCAACCGCTGCCGGCCCCCACCATCACGGGCAACATGTACCTGGGCACCGTACCGGGAGACCCGGGCATATACATCCTGCCCAACAGGTCCAGAGAACACGCCATCCCCCTCCACGGTGTAGAATCCCTCGCCCTGAGACCACCCCCACCAAAACACCAACACCAACACATCCCGGGGGACAAACGGACACAGGCCCCAGACGGGGGAAAAAAGGCCCACCAACGCGCCCTGGCCCACATCACCGTCCACCCTGCAGCCCACCTACCAAAGGACCTCAGCACGGAGCGCCACATCGTCCTGGAGGGGCAAGCCCACCACATCATCACCGCCGCCCTGTACACCCTCGCCGCCCACGAATGCCACTGGGACCCCACAACCATCCCAGCAATGCCCCCACCGCCCCAAGGCCCCAACGATCACGTCACCCCCTTCCACATCGATCAACTCCTAAGCCGCAAGGCCCCCCCACACCTCCACCCCTCCAGGATACCACTAGCCATCGCGTCGTGGGAAACCCTGGACACCCCCCCCCAACAACCCGCCATGCACATCCTCAAAGCGGACACCCAATGGTGGGTCCTTCACTGGGCACAAGGAGTCCTCATGGCGGCCCAGGCCTATACCCCGGAAATGGACCCGGAAGACCCCCCACGGGGCCAGCAGCGACTCCTCCAAGCCACCACCCTCACAGGCCGCGAAGGCGCCCCCTGGGAAGCCCTCCACACAGCACTCTACTGGGCTCAAGACTTCCCCAACGGCCCGGACACACCGGAACCCACAGAGGCCTGGGTCAGGCAGGCCAAGGCCATGAGGAACTACCACCTACACCACCCCTTCGACGACAGCCCCGCCGCACTGCCATGGCCAACACATCCCCCGGAGACCGTGCGCAAGCTCGCCGACATCATACGCAGCCACGCGAAAGCGAAAATGCAAACACCGGCAGAACCCCCACTGAGGGATCCAGACCAGCAAGCAACGCACCCCTTCTTCAAACCCCATGCCCCGCTACCTCCAGTCCCACCCAAGCGAACGAGACGACAAAGGGGCGCACCCGCCCCCAGCCAAGCCGGAAAAGCAGCGACCTCCCGATCCCCCGCATCCCACCCGACCCACCCGGCGAACCCAGACCAAGCATCCTCGTCATCCTCCCTCCCACCAATACCACCGCCCCACCCGGACCAAGCATCCTCGTCATCCTCCCTCCCACCAGAACCACCGCCCCACCCGGACCGGGCATCCTCATCATCCTCCCTCCCGCCACCAGCACAGCCCCCGCCCGAAGCGTACCCAGGGTTCGAAAAAGGTGCGAAGGTCCAACAGCCCTTCCGCAACGACCACACAGGCGACTGGATCTGGTGTGAGGGCACGATCCAGTACCGCCTCAAGGGACCGGGGGACAACGGGGGGCCACAAGTCCGGGTGATCTGGCACCGCCAAAAGGAGCTAGACCAAGGCAGCAGCGCCCCGGACAAACCAGTCGCCGACACCCTGGAACTCACCAGCGCCCACCCCATCCGGCTCCGCACCGAAGAGAACAAGGCGGACACAGGCACCAAATACACTGGGGAGCCCCCCCCGGAGTGGAGCCAAGGCCTCCCCCCGCCGCGCCTACCCAAACGCCCACAAACCGGCAAAAAGTCCCCAATCCCCAGTCCCCTTCCCTGACGGGGCAAGGGCCGAGGGCACAAGCCTCCACAGCCCCGGCCCGCCCCCACCGAGGCCACCGTCAACCTCCTCGACCTCAACCACCCGGCCGTCACATACTCCAAGGACGCCACAACCGCCCTCCAAGAGCTCCCGATGGCACAGGGACCGGGGTGGGTCCCCCACCTCCTCACCTTCCAGGAACAAGGCCTACAGCGCAACGACCCCCCAGAAACCTCCCCCATATATACCCCGGACCAGAAAGCGTACAAATGCTACTGGCACAAGGGGACCCCCCTATACGCCCAAACCGGCATCCACGTCCACCTCGTCCACCACCTCAGCGTCCCAGGGAGGCTAGGTGTCTATGAGGTCGTCGGGGACGGATGGCAACTCAACGTCATCAACACCCACGTCCCCTTCGGCGAAGCCACGGAACCCTTCCTCCAAGCCCTGGCCGAGGCATACCGCCAAATGGCCATGCTCGCCCCCACAGTCATCATCGGCGACATGAACGCCGCCCCCACCCCAGCGGACCAAGGGGGACAGGCCACATCCCAGGACCAAGCAGTCCGCGACACCATCGAAATGCTGGGGCTCGTGGACCTAACAGCCAGCCTCGAAGGCCAACCATCCCACTTCCCCCACCAAACGGATGCCGCCCCATCCCGCATCGACGTATGCTATGGCGACCCCACCACCATCATCCGAGCGGAGGCCCGATATGGACCCCTCCCGCTGGGACCCACAGGCCTTAGCCCCCTGCACATCCGCCTCACCATCCCCAACCTTCCCCCCAGCCCCCCAGAAGATGCGGACCAAGGCCTACCACCCCCCCTGAAGATGCCCCCGCTGCATGACAAGCATGCCTGGTCCCAATATCACAGGGCCATAGACCGCGCCCAGCGGATCCAACCACACCCCACCGACCTACTCACAGCCATGCGCACGGCCGCCGTCGCCTGCGGCTTCCAGCAACACCCCGACACAGACGACGACCAACCACCCACGGCCCTGGGGGACATGCTCCATGACCTCTGGCATGCGAAGCAACAACTGGCGACCCTCCTCCACACCGACACCCCCGGAACCCGCGGCCAGATACACCACTGCAGGACACAGATAGCCCAAATCAGGGCAGACCTGCAGCGGTGGCACATCCACAGGCAACAGCGCATCGCCCAGGAACACGAACGGTATGCGCAACATCAACTCCCCTACAAGGCCATCCGCCACCTCAACGACGCCATGACCGATACCGGCCACCGCACCATCACCACGGTCCGCCAGGAGGACGGCTCCCTCACCAACGACCGAGCCACAGTGCTCCAAGCCACCCAAGACAGCTTCCTCCGGCAACACACCCCCACCCAAGACACACTGGACCCAGACACCCAGGCCAAAATCGACCGCCTCCCTCGGGTCTTCAACCACGCCCAGAGGAGGCACCTGGAAAAACGCCCCTTCACCATCCACGAAGTCCGGAGGGCCATCCACAGTCTCCGGCAACACAAAACCCCAGGCTACGACGGCCTCCCTGCAGAGGCATACTACCACCTCCCCGCCCACCTCCTCCGCGTCCTCGCCCACCGCCTCTGGGACATCGTCATGGGGCGGACCCCCCTGCCACCAGACTGGGCAAACGTTGTCCGCCCCCTCTACAAAAAAGGGGACTGGGCAAACCCGGACAACTGGCGCCCCATAGTCTGTGCGCTCACGGAGGTCAAAATCGTCTGGACCATCCTCCTTCGCCGCATCCGCCCCCACCTGGACCCCCACATACCAGCGAGCCTCTGGGGGGCCATCCCAGGCCGCTCCCCACACGAGGCCATCTTCCTCCAGGACACCATCGCGGACATGGACCCGGTGGACCTCATCATCGCCTCCCTCGACGTCAAGGGAGCCTTCCCGAACACCCCCTGGCTCCTTCTAGAAGCGGTGTGGAAACGCCTAGGCCTCCCCTTCTACAACTTCACCTCCGACTACATCCGCACCCGCAAATACACGGTCCGCACAGGAGCAGGCCTCACCCCCTTCCTGGAGCCAGGCAGCGGGGTCCCCCAAGGGGGAGCAGAGGGCCCCTTCCTGTACCTTCTAGTGACGCTCCCCCTGGCCCTCGCAATCGAGCAGGATTACCCGGCCTACGCACCCTACCCCCTCCTCTCCCCCCTGGTCGGCTTCGCAGACGACACCAACCTCACCGTCGCGCACACCCCACACGACCCCCATGCCCCGGACCCCGGACCAACGGTCACCCAACAGGCCAACGACTTACTGGACGTGACCGTCTCCTACCTCTCCCACAACAACCTCATCGTCCACCCCACAAAGTCAGTGGCCATGATCAAGGGGTCTGCCACACCTCCCACCCTAGGGCCACAAGGGCCCCCCATGCACGTCGTGACGACCACCACCCACCTGGGGGTAGTCCAGGCCGCCAACCCTGAGGATGCCACCCTCCCTCCCAAGTTGCAGTCACACCTCGCCCATCTCCCCAGATATGCGTCCCCGACCACCAAGGCCCTCTCCCTGTCCCACCAGAGCCTGGCGTACTACCTCACCGGGGTCTTGAACGCCTCCATAAGCTTCCAAGCACTCCACCTGACACACCCCACCACCGCCCTCCAGCCGGCCACACACGCCGTGACCAAGGCATGGGCAGCACACGGGGGCTTGCCCACCTCCATACCCACCCGCGCCATCCGAGCGGCATGGCCCCACTATGGAGACGCCATAGGGGACGAGGTGAAAGCGGCCTACACCAGACACACCGCCCTCCTCCTTCACTGCATGACCCACAACCACTCACCGGAGGTCCGCGAGGTCACCGCCATCTGCCTCCAAGCCGCACAACGGGCCCGCAACACATGCCTGTGCTGGGTACTCCACCAGACGGGCATGCCCACCAAGATGAACACGCGCCTGTGGAACCACCTGCAACTTCTCCTCCCATCCCCACACCACGCCATACTCACCAACCACACGTGCCCAGAGAAAGGGCCACTAGCGGTCCTCTGCGGAGACCTCCACCATCACCCCAAGGGCACCATCCACACCATAGACCTTGTCGGGGCCTCCATCACCGTAGTATACGTCACCCTCCCCCAAATGCGAGTCCTGCACCACAGCGGGGCACACCACACCCCCTTTCTACAGCTTCCCGAATGGCCACAATACCGCCTCTTCCACCAGTACCTCACGCACACGGCACGAGCAGCGGGACACACTATACCGGGCAGCAAAGACATGCGCACAGCCTACCGAGAATTCACAAAGCAACACCCGCGACCCATCCCAGCGACACCGCCCTACGCACCCACCGGATCGAAACACGAACCCGTCCCCCCGGTAACGGGCCCAGTCCCACCACTAACCCTGCTACTGGCCCCGAATGAAGCCAAACCCACGCAGACCACCGTCATCCACCACGGGGCAAAATGGCGCATACCGAAACACCACATAACCGCCCGAGACCTACCAAAGGTCCCCCAAGATTCCCAGAGCATGCCACGCACATGTTGGGCCTGTGACCCCGAGGCACCAACCACACCATGGCCCGTACTACACCTCATAGCACGCCACCACACCCACCCCACAACCCACCTACCACCACAGGCCTACGCATGGATAGCCCCATGGTTCCACCGCACCGACACTAACCCCACGGTAGCATGGAACCCCGACCACGCGCCCAAATGGCTCTTCACCACTACACCCACATGCCCCCGCCCCGACCCGGCAGGGGTTGCCATCCGTTACGGCATGTACAAGCCAGGCAGAACGGGCAAGCACGAGCACCCCTACTATCCACTCCACCACTCCTGCCACACACCGGAGCACCGAACACAAACCCTCACATGCCACGACCTAAACCCCGACACAGCCTACATCCTCCACTACATCTACTCCTACCTCACACAAGGACAGCCGGAGCAGGGACTCATAGCCCTGTCCCCCCAAGCGAAGCACATCATCTCCAAAGGAATAGGGGTGTACGCCACCCCCATCCTGCAGCCCACAACCCCAGTAGCCCACCTCGCCACGGGCCTTGCCATATACGCCTACCTGCCCATGAACCCATGCCGCCTCCCACAACCATCACCGGCGGACCGGCTTTTCTTCACCGACGCCTCAGGCGAATCCGCCCTCACGCCCATCACCGGGGGGGCCACCCTGCAGCTAACCCACACCGGGGGACACTACCACATGGACCACCACACGGGCCACACCACCTATGGGGCCTCTTCCCACGGGGAGCTAGGGGCCATGGCCGACGCCGTCACCGAGGTCGCGGCCCACCTACCCGCCCACTCCCCGCACATCGTCCGGGTCTGGTTCGTGGTAGACGCCACTGTCGACACGCACCTGCTCCTCCGCATAGCAAGGCAACCACTTCACAAAGCAACCGCGACGAGCCTCGGCACCCAGGCACTGCTACTCTGGAAAGCCCTACGCAGCCTTCCCCCCTACGTCCAACTCCACATCGTGAAACAAGAGTCCCACAGGCACCAATACGGAAATTGTAAGGTCGACAACCAGGCAGTACACCAGCGCACAACACACCTACCAGCCCTCCAGATCCCTGACCTCGGCCGCAACCACACACACCTCCAACACGTGCCCCCTGTACCCGAGCCCCATCAGACCCCGGACTGGGTACCAGAGGACGCCCCCTATTCCTCCCACGACAGAGCATACCACTACCCCAACCCCATCCAACATCTCGCCCGCGTGCTCGGCGACGCAGACAGCCGGGCGCACATCCAGGAGCTCCAGGACAGACTGCAAGTCCCCCTCTACCACTCAGCGCTCCGCCCAGCAAACGTCCCAGCCCACCTCCAGAAACGACGCATCCAGCTCCTCAGGGAGCAACTGCCATTCCTCACCAGGGTCGCCAGATGGCTCGCCCGCAAGCACATCCACGTCCCCGATGAACACACCCGTTGCCCATGCGACCACACCACCCCGGAGGACTGGGAACACTTCAAGAAATGCCCCCTCCATACAGACAGGGACACCCTAGTGGGCTGGTCCCCGGTGGAAACCCTGCGACAACACGAAGGATCGCCAACCCACAGCCACGCACACCAGGCCACCGAACACCTCTTCCGGGACCCCCTGATCAAAGAAGCCACCATGAGAGGGGCAGTGACACAGGCCCTGCACCGACACCTCACCAAACACACGGAAAGCCCCATGGAGGCAGCAGCACACCTCCAGCTAGAAGCGGTCCGCAGAGCAGCGGCCCAAATGGTACATCGCAAACACCTCCTGCTAACACACGCGGAACAACTCACCGACCCCACCGCGAGGGAACACATGCAGCGTCTCATCCATTACCATGCCGTGCATGACTCAGACGTCCACTAACCCGCTCCACGCCCCGCACGCGCCCCCCGTCTCCATCCACAGGTCTCCAAGGCACCACCACAGCGCCCCGAGACCCGTCTCGCACCCAAGAAGCCACCCGGCACCGCCCAGTCCGGCCGAGCCCAGCCAGGGCCAACCATCCATCGACGTAGACACGCAAGACCCCGGCAGCCCATCCAGCCCACCCCCCCGGACCCGGGGCACCCCCCCCTCACACCGGCCACCATCCGCGACCCCGACCTCCTCCGAGCGACCCTCCAAGACAGGGCCCCGACCACCCCCCTGGGCTGGTACCGCCTACAAGAGGACTGGACCAAGCTCACCGTCAAAGCCCTCCGGGACCTGACCACCCCAGGCAGCGGCCTCCAGGAGACCATAGTAGACCTCGTGCTCTGGCGAGCCCGCAAACTCACCCGGGGCCAGCCCATCTGGATCCCCCCCATCGAGTGGGGCCAGGCCCGGACGCACGACACCGGCAGCAACGTCACGCGTCGAGGGACCGTACCCCTACGGCGGGCCCAAGCGGAGACGGACCACCCAGCGGACCCGAACCACCCGGAGCAGTGGGAACAGGCCACCGCGCCCAACCGCGACACCGCCCTCCGCGCCGCCGGCCTTCGCACCCCGGACGACGACCTCCCCCCCCCACCTACAGACAGTGACCACCCCCCGCCAGAGGTCTGGGTTACAGTCCTCGAGCGCGGCCACTACTACGTGATAGCCGCTACGGCTACGTCCCCCGGCCCGCAATGGATCATCCAGGGGACAGACACCATGTTCGCCCCGGAGACCGCCCCACCAGGGGCAGTGGGGGACCCCACCACCCAGCACAGGATCCTCAGGGGTGTCCTCCAGCCAGGGGACACGCCCCCAGCCCGCGCCCTGGCCCAAATCACCTCAGGGAAGGCGGGCTACCACCTGGGATTGGGCATGCTCTGCCTAACCCACTGGATCCAGCGCCACTGGCCACCCACGGGGACCGTGCCCTGGGTTTGGGCCATCCCCACCGCCCACACACAAGTCGAGGCAGGCCCGGACACACGACCAAACCCCCCCCCCAGACCGCAGCAGTCCCTCACCTGCGGGCACCACGTTATCCACAGGGTCCTCAACGGCGCGGGTCTTAGCCCAAAGCTAGCATGCCCCCTTCCCACCACTGACCAAGAGATCCACCAGATACGAAAGCTCGTCTGCGAAATCCTTGCCGCGGTAGCAGAAGACGGCAAGCTTCTCCTCCAAACCGCCCGGCCTACAACTGCCCACGCAAGCGCGCTGCAAGCGGACACATACACCGGCACAGCACACCCCCCCGCACAATCCCCGCCCATGCCCCCCCCCTCTCGCTGCTCAACCGAAGACCCACACACGCCCACCATCGCGTGCACCCCCGGGCCCCGCGACACGGGCCTCCCCCACCCGCCCGAACACCAGCCCACGCCCGCCACACACCCACCCACCGGCCACCCTTCACCGCCCCCCACACTCGACAACCCACACACACCTGCCAAGGGGAGCCCCGCGCCCCGCGGCACGCCCACCCCACCCAGTGGCCCGCCCACGCCCCCCACACACACCCCAGAGGACCCAGGCCCACCCCCCCCGGCCCCTGAATGCAGCCCACGCGAACTGTTCCCCCCCGCGGACACCAACCCACACAACCTCGCACATTGCAGGACCCGGGCCGAGCCGAGCCCAGAAAGAGAAGGCCGCAGCCCCGCGCCTCCCTCCCCCGCCGCTGCCGACCAGATCGGCCCGCCGGGCCGCCAGGTCACGACCGGGCCCCCCCAGGCGCCCGCCCCCAACCTACAACCCGGGGACATGCCCTCCATCCTCCCCGCCGTGGCCGCAGCAGAAGCCGCCGCCCGCAAGCCCGCCCGCATCACAGCCCAACCCGCGTCCACCACCTCCTCCTCGTCCTCAGCCTCGTCCACCTCCTCCACCTCATCCTCCGACCCCCCCCTCCCCGCCAAACTCATCCTCAAGGCCACGGCGAAAGCCAAAGCCGCGGCCGCATGCACCGACCCCCCTACCCCCACACAGGCGACCCAGGCACCCCGGCAACTCACCGGGACGACCCCCGACCCGACATCGGCGCCCTCACACCTCCGGACAGAGGTACTCCTCAACCTCGAACCGGACCCCAACCCCAAACCCGACCCCAAACCCAAACCGGACCCCAACCCCAAACCCGACCCCAAACCCAAGCCGGCGCCCACGCGAGCACACACAACACCGCATACGCAACGACACAAACCCACCCGACACCACCCCCGCCCGGGCCCTCGCCCAAGCCAGGACCCCCCACCCACCGCAACCCGCGCCCCCCTCCCGCCGGCACCAACCACCACCGCGGAGACGGCCACCCAGCACGACCCCGTCCAGGCCCTCGTCCACATCCCCGTCACCAAGCGCCCCGTCATCCATCCCCCACAAACCACCACCACCGCCGGCCAAACCGACCCAGGGACGTGGGACCCCTCAACCACCGTCACCGTCAAGCCCGGCCCCCAACCCTTCCCCCATGCCCACCACATAGTGCAGCCCCGGGGACTGCCCACGATGCCCAACCCCCCACCCCCACAAGGGGGACCGGAAAACCCACAAGGACTCCATGGGCCATACCCGCAACACCAACCCCACCACTACCCACACCACCACCACCAGCGGCCCCACCACCAGCACTACCAACACCACCCCCACCACTACCACTGCCCACCGCCCTACCCCACCGGGCCACAACCCCCCGTACACGAACAGCACCAGCGGACGGGATGGCAGCCACCGAGCGCCCCACCCGCATACCCCACCTACCGCCAGGAGCCACCCCCCCCGTACCAGCCACCACCCCCGTACCAGCCGTACCCTCGCGGCCACCATCCGATGACCGAAGGGGCCCCATGGACGACGGGGGACCTCCCCCCCCAGGCGGCACCGCGCGAGGCCCCGTACCCCCCCGGCCACCATCCGATGGCCGAAGGGGCCCCATGGACGACAGGGGACCTCCCCCACCAAGCGGCACCGCGCGAGGCCCCCCAGGGGCCGCCGACGTTCCGGACTGGCCCGACTCGAGCGACGGGGGCCGGTCCCGCAAACGGCGGCGCTCCCGCTCCCCCCCCACACGGCACACTTGCCCACGGCACCCACACTCCCACCGCGCCTCAATCACCCACTCGCGCCGCTCCCGCTCCCCCAGGTACCACCACGACCCCCAGGGACCCCGCTCTCGTCGCTCCCGCTCCCCCGGGCACCACCACGAGCGCCACCGCCGCCCCATGTCCCCCTCCCCCTCCCCCCACCGGCCACCCAGCCCCCGCCACCACCACTCCCGCTCCCCCAGACGCAGCCAGGCACGCCACTGCCGCCCCACGTCCACCTCCCCCTCCCCCCACACGCCCCGCCGGGCTCCCCGTTCCCCCCGCCACCGGTACCCATCCACCACCCCGAGCCCCCGCCACCACCACTCCCGCTCCCCCGGACGCCACCGAGCGCGCCACCGCCGCCCCATGTCCACCTCCCCCTCCCGCTCTTCCCTCCGCCCCTACCCGTCCTCCACCCCCAGCCCCCGCCGCCGCCGCTCCCGCTCCCCCAGGCACCGCCACCCCCGCCACCACCGCAGGTCCACGTCTTCCCCCCGCCGCTCCAGGACCCCGGGCACGGACCCCTCCCCCCCCCGGGCCCCCGCCTACCTCGCCTGGTGGTCTCCCCCCGCTCTGCAGGAGCTCCGCCGCTGGGTGAAATGGGCCGGAGGAGCGGGAAGGCACGAAGGGGTGCACATGGTGCATACCTTCGAGGAGGTGCGCACCGGCACCCCCGCAAACCCCAACGAGGCCGCCCCGGAGGCCATCATGCCGCAAGCGGCATGGGAGGCCCTCCTCCGCGATGCGGTCCAGGGCCTCCGCCCCCCCTACACCCCCCAAGCCCTCCGCCAGTGGCTCCAGGCCACCCACCCCGAAGCCTGGGCCACCGGCGCCCCCTCCCCACCCCGCCCCTCCCGCCACCACCACACCAGGAAGGGGCAGGACAAGGGCAAGGGAAGGGCAGAGGGCAACAAGGAGCACACAGGCAAGAGGGCACGGAAGGGCCCCAAGTGAGGGCAGGCACACGCAGGGACAGGGCGCCGGAAGCGACACCACATGGGGGCAGGAAACCACCCAAGAACCAGGAAGGGGCGGGAACGGGGACCACGACACGGAGGAAAAGGGCACCACGGCAGGCACCACAACCCACACCCAGGAAGGGCACACCACGACAGGGAGACCAGCGCCGCCCCAGCCCCACCAAACACCCCAACACACACCACCGAAGCAAACATCGGACGCCATGCGGATCACGCCAGCGCACGCCCACCGGCCACCGGAAACCACACGGAGTACGGAGGGCACACCTACACGGGGAGAACGGGCCACACCCACAGAGGAAGCTGCAGGGAACGCCGCCGCACGGCGCACCACCACGCCCTCACCGCCAGGCGACGACCCCGACCACCACAAAGGCCACCTCACAGGCACCGGAAGAGGACGAAAGCACGGCCGCGGCACCCACGACTAGGGACCGAAACCCCCAGAGGACACGGGACCAAGGCACAGGCCCCCAGGGAGGGCAGCCCCACGGACCGTCACGCGACCACACCATGGGCTATAAGGGCCGGGCTGCGTTACCGTCGCGGTTTGACGCAGAGTATTGCTATGCACTTGGATTGACGGCCGGGGGCTTGATCTCAGCTGGTCTCACGTCCGTGAGGGCGTCAGTCACCAACCTGTTGCGTCCAGTGGAGGAATGGCACTGCGGCGGCACGCCGATCCCGTCCATGATGAATTTCGAGCGCCGCAAGGGGAAGTGAAAGGCTGTGATCGATCGCGAAGGCCTTGGTGCTGCTGGACGGTGCTTCCTTCAAGGCCATCTCCGAGCGCCGTGAAGACTGGAAGTGCCAAGATTACTACCGGTGCCCCGGACCCCTGCAGTTCAGCACCGGAGAAATGGACATCCCCCTGACCCTGAAGTATGGGCTCATCCCTGCCGGCGGCACCGACCCGGACCCTCATGTCCCTGCCAGCGCAGCCGAGCTGCAGTGCAAGCCTTTCGCCACTCAAACAGCGTTCGGAAGCCACCTCCACCGTCCGACTCCTGATTTCTGTTTGTCTGCCTTGGAGAAGGAACGCCTTTCCTACACCCCGAGTACGCCTGCCTGTCTGCGAGGCCCGGTGAAGATTGAGTCCATGGGTGAGAGTCAGCGTGCACGCCCCAAGGAAACCGTGATCATTCAGCAGAATTTCCTGAAGACCTACCCGACCCACACAGGCCAGGCTGACCTCCACTGACCCACCGCGGCACCACGCGAAACCACGGCACACCGCACCACAGCGCGCCACAGAGCAACGCACGACAGCACGATGCGACGCGACGCGGCACAGAGCGGCACAGCACGACACAACTGACCCTAACCTGAGGGACTAACCGAAGCCAGCCACCGCACACCCTGGAAGGCGCCGCGCCACCACGCCACACACCAGCACCGCAGGCCACACACGGGGCCACAGCGCGCCAGGCGACAACGGTGACGGACCACCCAGAAGATTACAGCCGGCACCGCAGAGGGGTAAGGACACGAACAACCCCAGCCCCCTAACCCAAAACCACAAGCAGCCGCCTGGCGCAGCCGCCCAGCCGGCAGAGCCAGGACCTAACCCGGCAAGAAGGGGCGCCGAGCCCACCGTGTACAGAGCCCACCCGACCCATGGGGCCGGAACGTGGCCACACAGAACGCAACTGAAGACAGCAGCCCGGAAGACAACACTGAATGCAGGCCAGTGCGTGCGCCAGCCCAGGGAAGGCAGAGGGAGGAACAGGCAAGCCCCCCCCCCCCAAAAAAAAAGGAGGGGGGAGGGGGAAAAGGCACGAAAACAGCCCACAGCCGCCAAAACGCCCGCCAACACCACCACAGGCGGCCAAGCCCCCCCCAGAAGGCAACGAAAAAAAAAAAAGGACCCCCACAGAGGCACAGGGGGACCACCCACCGAAAACCGGCAACACCAAGCCAGTAACAGCGGACCACGGGGAAAAGGGACACGGAAAAAAAAAAAAAAAAGAGAGCCACCAGCCCAGCCCGAAAGAAAGGGGATGCAGGGACAGGGACCACAAAGCCCGGAAAAAAAAAAAAAGAAAAGAAAAAACCAAAGCGCAAAAAAAAAACACACCCCGACAACCCAGCCAAGAAGGGCTGGGCACAGGCGAGACCCGGGCCCAGCACACACGCCCACACCGCGCGCCGGAACCGGAAACGGCGGGGGGCAAGCGGGGCGCCCACGAAACCACACACGTCCCAAAAGCAGGCCGAAACCGAAGCCCAACCACGAACACCACAAACAGCCGACACTAGAGGGACAACACCACAAACCGTGCCAAAAACACACCCACCCAAGACCCCAGCCAGGACTGGCGGGGTTAACAAAACCCGCACCCAACCACCAACCGGACCCAAACACAAACGCCACACAACAGTAGCAAACCCAGTGCCCACAGCCCGGGCACTGAGGCAGCCCGTGCCATGCAGGTGACCCGGCGAAACGAGATCTGGAGCCCGGGGGTAAGGCTGCATCCTAAGGCCTGCGTTGCTTTGGGACTCGAGGCGGAGCGTGCGTCACCCAAGCGCCTCGGAACCCTAGTACCAAGAACGTGCATGCACGCCTTGGGAACGGGATACGCCAGGAAGTCAGGTGAACCCCTAGGGTTCCGCCCAAAGGAGGGGACGTGCGCAAGCACGGGGGCACACCCTCCCGGCGAGACAAGCATGTCACGCTGGCGGCGATCAGCCCTCCCGGCGTAGCCCGGGGCCGCTTTGTTGGCGGCCAACAGTCGGGTCTAGCGGGAAGTAAGCCGCCTCCCCTCTTCACGCGCGAAGCCTCTTCCTGTTCGTCACAGGGGCGACGCCAGGGGAAACCATGGGGCGCCTCTCCACGACCGAGTGCACCTACCTACCTACCTCAGTCGTGCTGTGTTGTGCCGCTCTGTGCTGCGTCGCGTCGCGTCGTGCTGTGGCGGGTTGCACCGTGGCGCGCTGTGGTGCGGTGTGCCGTGGTCTCGCGTTGTGCCGTGGTGGGTCAGTGGAGGTCAGCCTGGCCTGTGTCGTGGTGCAGAGTGCGTGCCGGAGTGTGGCTGGCTGGTGGCTGGGGGGTGCGGTTAGGTGTGGGTGTCTCGCTGGGTCCGTGCTGTGGGGGCCTGGGCGTGCCGCTCGGGCTGGTGGGTCGGGTAGGCGTCCGTGGGGTTGCCCTCTCTGGGGGCCTGTGCCTTGGTCCCGTGTCCTCTGGGGGTTCCGGTTCCTAGCCCTGGTCGCTGTGGCCGTGCCTTCGTCCTCTTCCGGTGCCTGTGAGGTGGCCCTTGTGGCGGCCAGGGTCGTCGCCTGGCGGTGAGGGCGGTGGTGCGCAGTGCGGCGGCGCTCCCTACGGCTTCCTCTGTAGGTGTGAGCCGTTCTCCCCGTATATTTTCTGGTGGCTGGTGCGGGTGCGCTGGTGTGATCTGTACGGTGTCTGATGCTTGCTTCGGCTGGTGCGTGTTGGGGGGTGCGCCCCCGGGAGTCGTGCGGCGTTCGGTGGGGGTGGGGCGGCGCTGATCCCCCCGTCTTGGTATGCCCTTCCTGAGTGTGGGTTGTGGCGTTTGCCGTGGTGCCCTTTTCCTCCGCGCCTTGGTCCCGGCTCCTGCCCCTTCCTGGTTCTTGGGTGGTTTCCTGCCCCCTTGTGGTGTCTCTTTCGGCGCCCTGTCCCTATGGGTGCCTGCCCTCACTTAAGGCCCCTCCGTGCCCTCTTGCCTGAGTGCTCCTTGGTGTCCCTTGCCCTCCCCTTGCCCTTGTCCTTCCCCTTCCTGGTGTGGTGGTGGCGGGAGGGGCGGGGTGGGGAGGGGGCGCCGACGGCCAAGGCCTGGCGGTGGGTGGCCTGGAGCCATTGGCGGAGGGCTTGGGGGATGTAGGGGGGGTGGAGGCCCGGGACCGCATCGCGGAGGAGGGCCTCCCATGCTGCTTGCGGCATGATGGCCTCGGGGGCGGCCTTGTTGGGGTCGACGGGGGTGCGGGTGCGCATCTCCTCGAAGGTATGCAGCATGTGCACCCCATCTTGGCTTCCCGCTCCCCCGGCCCACTTCACCCAGCGGCGGAGCTCTTGCAAAGCGGGGGCAGACCACCAGGCGAGGTGGGCGGGGGCCTGGGGGGGGAAGGGGTCCGTGCCCGGGGTCCTGGAGCGGCGGGGGGAGGACGTGGACCTGCGGTGGTGGTGGGGGTGGCGGTGCCTGGGGGAGCGGGAGCGGCGGTAGCGGGGGCTGGGGGTGGAGGACGGGTACGAGCGGAGGGGCGAACGGGAGGGGCAGGTGGACATGGGGCGGCGGTGGCGCGCTTGGTGGCGTCCGGGGGAGCGGGAGTTGTTATGGCGGGGGTTGGGGGTGGTGGATGGGTATGGGCGGCGGGGGGAACGGGGAGCCCGTCGGAGCCTGTGGGGGGAGGGGGAGGTCGACGTGGGGCGGCGGTGGCGTGCCTGGCGGCGCCAGGGGGAGCGGGAGCGGTGGTGGCGGGGGCTCGGGGTGGGGGTCTTGTATGGCCGGAGGGGGGAGGGGGAGGTGAAGATGGGGCGGCGGTGGCGCCCATGGTGGCGCCCGGGGGAGCGGGAGCACCGGGAGCGAAATCCCGGGGGGTTGTGGTGGCGCCTGGCAGAGCGGGAGCGGCGCCAGTGGGTGGTTGAGGTGCGGTGGCGGTGTGGGGAGTGTGGGCGCCGGGGGCGAGTTTGCCGTGTGGGGAAGGAGCGGGAGCGCCGCCGTTTGCGGGACCGGGCCTCATCGCTCGAGTCGGGCCAGTCAGGAGGCGTCGGCGGGTCCTGGGGGGCTTCGCGTGGTGCTGCCTGGTACTGGGAGGGGGGGGGGGGTCCCCGGTCGTCCATGGATCCGCCACGTAGGGGTGTGGTGGCGGCAGCGGCTGGTGGTATGGGTCGAGTGACTGTCCTTGGCGGGGTTGGGCCCGGGGGGCCCCTTCGGTGTGGACGTGGTGGCCGGGCGGATACGGTTCCTGGTACGGGGGGGTGGCTGGTACCGGGGGGGAGGGCCCTGGTGGTAGGTGGGGTATGCGGGTGAAGCGCGCGGTGGCTGCCATCCCATTCGCTGGTGCTGTTCGTGCACGGGGGGTTGTGGCCCCGTGGGGTAGGGTGGTGGGCCGTGGTAGTGGTGGGGGTGGTGTTGATGGTGGTGGTGGTGGGGCCGCTGGTGGTGGTGGTGTTGGTAGTGGTGGGGTTTCCGTTGCGGGTATGGCCCTCGGACCCCTTGTGGGTTTACCGGTCCCCCTTGTGGGGCCGGAGGGTTGGGCATCGTGCGCAGGCCCTGGGGCTGCACTATGTGGTTGGCAGGGGGGGCGGGTCGGGGGCCGGGCTTGACAGTGACGGTGGTCGAGGGGTCCCACGTCCCTGGGTCGGTTTGGCCGGCGCTGGTGGTGGTTTGTGGGTGATGGATGACTGGGCGCTTGGTGACGGGGATGTGGACGAGGGTTTGGACGGGGTCGTGTTGGGTGGCCGCCTCTGCGGTGGTTGTGGCTGCCGGTGGGAGGGGGGCGTGGGTTGTGGTGGGTGTGGGGTCCTCGCTTGGGTGAGGGTTTGGGTTAGGGCGGTGTCGGTTTGGTTTATGTCGTTGCGTTTGTGGTGTTGTGTGTGCTCGCTTGGGCGACGGCTTGGGTTTGGGGTCGGGTTTGGGGTTGGGGTCCGGTTCCAGGTTGAGGAGGACCTCTGTCTGGAGGTGTGAGGGCGCCGATGTCGGGTCGGGGGTCTTCCCGGTGCGTTGCTGGGGTGCCTGAGTCGTCTGTGCGGGGGTCGGGGGGTCGGTGCGCGCGGCCGCGGCTTTGGCTTTCGCCGTGGCCTTGAGGATGATGGCGGCGGGGAGGGGGGGGTCGGAGGATGAGGTGGAGGAGGTGGATGAGGCTGAGGATGAGGAGGAGGTGGTGGACGCTGGTTGGGCTGTGATGCGGGCGGGCTTGTGGGCGGCGGCTTCTGCTGCGGCCATGGCGGGGGGGATGGAGGGCATGTCCTCGGGCTGTAGGTTGGGGGCGGGCGGCCTGGGGGGGCCCCGTCCTGACCTGGGGGCCCGGCGGGCCGATCTGGTCGGCAGCGGCGGGGGAGGGAGGCGCGGGGCTGTGGCCTTCTCCTTCTGGGCTTGGCTGGGCCGGGGTCCTGCAATGTGTGAGGTTGTGTGGGTTGGCGTCCGCGGGGGGGAACAGTTCGCGTGGGCTGCATTCAGGGGCCGGGGGGGGTGGTGCTGGGTCTTCTGGGGTGTGTGCGCGGGCGCGGGCGGGCGACTGGGTGGGGTGGGCGTGCCGAGGGGCGCGGGTCTCCTCTCGGCGGGTGTGTGCGGGTTGTCGAGTGTGGGGGGTGGTGAGAGGTGTCCGGCGGGTGGGTGTGTGGCGGGCGTGTGCTGGTGTTCGGGCGGGTGGGGGAGGCCCGTGTTGCGGGGCCCGGGGGTGCGCGCGATGGTGGGCGTGTGTGGGTCTCCAGGTGAGCAGCGAGAGGGGAGGGGCATGGGCAGGGATTGTGCGGTGGGGTGTGTTGTGTCTGTGTATGTGTCTGCTCGCCGCGGCGCGCTTGCGTGGCCAGTTGTAGGCCGGGCGGTTTGGAGGAGAAGCTTGGCGTCTTCTGCTGCCGCGGCAGGGATTTTGTAGACGATCTTGCGTATCTGCTGGACCTCTTGGTCCGTGGTGGGAAGGGGGTATGCTAGCTTTGGGCTAAGACCCAAACGGCTGAGGACCCTGTGGATGGCGTGGTGCCCGCAGGTGAGGGATTGCTGCGGTCTGGGGGGGGGGTTTGGCCGCGTGTCCGGGCCCGCCTCGACTTGTGTGTGGGCGGTGGGGATGGCCCAAATCCAGGGCACGGTCCCCGAGGGTGGCCAGCGGCGCTGGATCCAGTGGGTCAGGCAGAGCATGGCCAATCCCAGGTGGTAGCCTGCCTTCCCTGAGGTGATTTGGGCCAGGGCGCGGGCTGGGGGCTTGTCTTCTGGCTGGAGGACGCCCCTGAGGACCCTGTGCTGGGTGGTGGGGTCCCCTACTGCCCCTGGTGGGGCGGTCCCTGGGGCGAGCATTGTGTCTGTCCCTCTTACGAGCCATTGCGGGCCGGGGGACGTAGCCGTAGCGGCTATCACGTAGTAGTGCCCGCGCTCGAGCACTGTAACCCAGACCTCCGGCGGGGGGTGGTCACTGTCTGTAGGTGGGGGGCAGAGGTCGTCGTCTGGGATGCGGAGGCCGGCGGCGCGGAGGGCGGTGTTGCGGGTTGGTGCGGTTGCCTGTTCCCACTGCTCCGGGCGGTCCGGGTCTGCTGGGTGGTCCTTCTCCGCTGGGGCCCGTCGTAAGCGTACGGTCCCTCGACGCGTGACGTTGATGTCGGTGTCGTGTGTCAGGGCCTGGTCCCACTCGATGGGGGGGATCCAGACGTGCTGGCCCTGGGTGTGTTTGCGGCTCGCCAGAGTACGAGGTCCACGATGGTCTCGTGGAGTCCGTTGCCTGGGGTGGTCAGGTCCCAGAGGGCTTTGACGGTGAGCTTGGTCCAGTCCTCTTGTAGGCGGTACCTGCCCAGGGGGGTGGTCAGGGCCCTGCCTTGGAGGGTTGCTCGGAGGAGGTCGGGGTCGCGGATGGTGGCCGGTGTTAGGGGGGGGTGCCCCGGGTCCGGGGGGGGTGGGCTGGATGGGTTGCCGGGGTCTTGCGCGTCTACGTCGACATATGGTTGGCCCTGGTTGGGCTCGGCCGGGCTGGGCGGTGCCGGGTGGCTTCTTGGGTGAGAGATGGGCCTCGGGGCGCTGTGGTGGTGTCTTGGAGGCCTGCGGATGGGGATGGGGGGCGCGTGCGGGGCGCGGAGTGGGTTAGTGGACGTCTGGGTCATGCACGGCATGGTAATGGATGAGATGCTGCATGTGTTCCCTTGCGGTGGGGTCGGTGAGTTGCTCCGCGTTTGTTAACAGGAGGTGTTTGCGGTGTACCATTTGCGCCGCTGCTCTGCGGACTGCCTCTAGCTGGAGGTGCGCTGCTGCCTCCTTGGGGCTTTCCGTGTGTTTGGTGAGGTGTCAGTGCAGGGCCTGTGTCACCGCCCCTCTCATGGTGGCTACTTTGACCAGGGGATCCCGGAAGAGGTGTTCGGTGGCCTGGTGTGCGTGGCTGTGGGTTGGCCATCCTTCGTGTTGTCGTAGGGTTTCCGCCGGGGACCAGCCCACTAGCGTGTCCCTGTCTGTATGGAGGGGGCATTTTTTGAGTGTTCCCAGTCCTCCGGGGTGGTGTGGTCGCACGGGCAACGGGTGTGTTCTTCGGGGACGTGGATGTGTTTCGGGCGAGCCATCTGGCGACCCTGGTGAGGAATGGTAGTTGCTCCCTGAGGAGCTGGATGCGTCGTTTTTGGAGGTGGGCTGGGACGTTTGCTGGGCGCAGCGCTGAGTGATAGAGGGGGATTTGCAGTCTGTCCTGGGGCTCCTGGATGTGCGCCCGGCTGTCTGCGTCGCCAAGCACGCGGGCGAGATGTTGGATGGGGTTGGGGTAGTGGTATGCTCTGTCGTGGGAGGAATAGGGGGCGTCCTCTGGTACCCAGTCCGGGGTCTGATGGGGCTTGGGTACGGGGGGTATGTGTTTGAGGTGTGTGAGGTTTCGGCCGAGGTCAGGGATCTGGAGGGCTGGTAGGTGCGTTGTGCGCTGGTGTACTGCCTGGTTGTCGACCTTACCATTTCTGTATTGGTGTCTTTGGGACTCTTGTTTCACGATGTGAAGTCGGACGTAGGGGGGAAGGCTGCGAAGGGCTTTCCAGAGCAGCAGTGCCTGGGTGCCGAGGCTCGTCGCGGTGGCTATGTGAAGTGGTTGCCTTGCTATGCGGAGGAGCAGGTGTGTGTCGACAGTAGCGTCCACCACGAACCAGACTCGGACGATGTGCGGGAGGTGGGCGGGTAGGTGGGCCGCGATCTCGGTGATAGCGTCGGCCATGGCCCCTAGTTTCCCGTGGGAAGAGGCCCCATAGGTGGTGTGGCCCGTGTGGTGGTCCATGTGGTAGTGTCCCCTGGTGTGGGTTAGCTGCAGGGTGGCCCCCCCGGTGATGGGCGTTAGGGCGGATTCGCCTGAGGCGTCGGTGAAGAAGAGCCGGTCCGCCGGTGATGGTTGTGGGAGGCGGCATGGGTTCATCGGCAGGTAGTCGTATATGGCCAGGCCGGTGGCGAGGTGGGCTACTGGGGTTGTGGGCTATAGGATGGGGGTGGCGTACACCCCTATTCCTTTGGAGATGATGTGTTTCGCTTGGGGGGACAGGGCTATGAGTCCCTGCTCCGGCTGTCCTTGTGTGAGGTAGGAGTATATGTAGTGGAAGATGTAGGCTGTGTCTGGGTTTAGGTCGTGGCATCTGAGGGTTTGTGTTCGGTGCTCCGGTGTGTGCCAGGAGTGGTGGAGCAGATAGTAGGGTTGCTCGTGCTTGCCCGTTCTGCCTGGCTCGTACATGCCGTAACGGATGGCAACCCCTGCCGGGTCAGGGCGGGGCCATGTGGGTGTAGTGGTGAAGAGCCATTTGGGCGCGTGGTCGGGGTTCCACGCTACCGTGAAGTTAGTGTCCGTGCCGTGGAACCATGGGGCTACCCATGCGTAGGCCTGTGGTGGTAGGTGGGTTGTGGGGTGGGTGTGGTGGCGTGCTATGAGGTGTAGTACGGGCCATGGTGTGGTTGGTGCCTCGGGGTCACAGGCCCAACATGTGCGTGGCATGCTCTGGGAGTCATGGGGGACCCGTGGTAGGTCTCGGGTGGTCATGTGGTGTTTCGGTATGCGCCATTTTGCCCCGCGGTGGATGAAGGTGGTCTGCGTGGGTTTGGCTTCATTCGGGGCCAGTAGTAGGGTTAGTGGTGGGACTGCGCCGGTCACCTGGGGGAACGGGTTTGTGTTTTGAGCCGGTGGGTGCGTAGGGCAGTGTCACTGGGATGGGTCGGGGTCGTTGCTTTTTGAAGTCTCGGTAGGCTGCTTGCATGTCTTTGCTTCCCGGCAGAGTGTGTCCCGCTGCTCGTGCCGTCTGCGTGAGGTACTGGTGGAAGAGGCGGTATTGAGGCCATTCGGGAAGCTGTAGAAAGGGGGTGTGGTGTGCCCCGCTGTGGTGCAGGACCAGCATTTGGGGGAGGGTGACGTATACTACGGTGATGGAGGCCCCGACAACGTCTATGGTGTGGATGGTGCCCTTGGGGTGATGGTGGAGGTCCCCGCAGAGGAGCGCCAGGGGTCCTTGGTCCTTGGTTGGTGAGTATGGCGTGGTGTGGGGATCGGAGGACAAGCTGCAGGTGGTTCCACAGGCGCGTGTTCATGTTGGTGGGCATGCCCGTCTGGTGGAGTACCCAGCACAGGCATGTGTTGCGGGCCCGTTGTGCGGCTTGGAGGCGGATTGTGGTGACCTCGCGGACCTCCGGTGAGTGGTTGTGGGTCATGCGGTGAAGGAGGAGGGCGGTGTGTCTTGTGTAGGCGGCTTTCACCTCGTCCCCTATGGCGTCCCCATAGTGGGGCCATGCCGCTCGGATGGCGCAGGTGGGTATGGAGGTGGGCCAGCCCCCGTGTGCTGCCCATGCCTTGGTCACGGCGCGTGTGGTAGGCTGGAGGGCGGTGGTGGGGTGTGTCAGGTGGAGTGCTTGGAGGCCTATGGAGGCGTTCAAGACACCGGTGAGGTAGTACGCCAGGCTCTGGTGGGACAGGGAGAGGGCCTTGGTGGTCCGGGACGCATATCTGGGGATATGGGCGAGGTGTGATTGCAACTTCGGAGGGAGGGTGGCGTCCTCAGGGTTGGCGGCCTGGATTACGCCCAGGTGGGTGGTGGTTGTCACGACTTGCATGGGGGGCCCTTGTGGCCCTAGGATGGGGGGTGTGGCAGACCCCTTGATCATGGCCACTGACGTTGTGGGGTGGACGATGAGGTTGTTGTTGGAGAGGTAGGAGACGGTCACGTCCAGTAAGTCATTGGCCTGTTGGATGACCGTTGGCCCGGGGTCCGGGGCATGGGGGAGGGGGAGCGCCTGACCTCAGACGCCCCTCACAATGGTGAAAGGCACCCCTCCGGGGACGCCCCTCCACCACCCCCACAGCGCGCAACGCCGGCCCGCGAGGGCGCACGCTATGGGGCTGGTGCTGGGCCCCCACGCCCGCACCAACCGCACCCGGGACACACAGGCCGCGGAATCCTGACTGCCCGCCCCTGAGGACGGGCAGCCGGGGGAGGGACAGCGCCTGACACCAGACGCCCCTCACAAGGGGGGAGAGCGCCCGACCTCGGACTCCCCTCGCAACAGGGTCACCATGGACGGCGGGGGGAGAGCACCTGATGCCCACACGCACACACGAACGCTGGCCTGCGGATCCAGCGTACGAGCTCCCCCACCCACACCCCGCCGCGCCCACAGCACGTACACCAGCCACGGGAAATCCGCACCCCACTCCCTGCTCTTAGGCACAGCAACACAACAATGGCGGAACCCGCGGCCCCACGCAAAACACGCCCCCGATCTCCAACGCTGGACGCAGCACAGGAGGGCATCAGGGCGCTCCGACTCAGAGGCGGCGAAGGAGACCCCCCACAAGAGGATGCGGGCACGGACTCCGACCTGGAGGAAATCCCGGAGCCCTACACGGGCAGCAAGCCCGCGGAACCTGCGCCGCCTGCGGGCAGCGTGCCCACACTCTGTGCCGCGTGGAAACGGGGCCACTGCACCGGCGAAGGCTGCTGCCCCAAGCAGCACCCCCAGCCCGGCCCCGATGACGGAGCGCTGCACGCGGTGGGGCACGCGGCCGCACGCGCCGCCCTGCGCTACGGGGTGGCGCAGGGCTGGATCGTGGATGAGACGGCACGCGGCAGCGTGAACATCCAGGAGGCCGTCGACCGAGTCGCCCACACGGGCCAAGCGGAAGTGCCCCCGCACACCCGGGGCCGCCACAGTGGGCCCGCGGAGGGGATCATTGTGGAGCCCTCGGGAATGGTGCTGGTCCTGGCGGTGTACCTGGTCCGACGGGTGCTCCACGCATTCCGCGTGCGGCGGGCGCGCCCACAGTGGACCATCCAGGGGTACAACCCCCCGGAGGGCGTGGCCCTTCTCCACATGGGCGCTGCTCGCGGTCATGTGGCACCTGGCGCCGGAGGACGCCCCCACAGGAACCGCGGAGGAAATCGCCCGGGACCTCCACACCTGGCCTGCCGGCCAGAATTTCCCCTGGCGCAGACCCTGGAGCAGCCTCCCAGTGGCACCCGCAGCAGAGGGGTTCAGCCTCGCGGCAACCCTCCAGCTGCACCCCGACAAGAGGGCGCGCCACTTCCTACAGACAGGCACGGTCCCGGCCGCCCCGCCAGACTCCGAGTGGCGATGGGACGCAGGGGGGGCGGAACCGCTGCCAGGCCCCTGCGTCCTCCCTTTGTGGTATTTGCCCATGGGCACCCTGGCCCATGCCACCCAGGCCGTCAAGGGGGCTTTCCCGCAGCCACTCCTCCCTGGCGTGGCCCTGCTCCGCAGCCTGCAGGCAGGGGCGGCCTTGGTACGGTGGCGGGAAGAGGGCGGGCGACCGAGCCCGTATTCCCCCCTGGTCCAGGGCCAGGCGCTACTCCACGCCGAGGGCATGCGGACCGTGGAATGGGGGGCAATCGTGCCCGGCACGGCGTGCAGGTGGATCACTGCGGCCGCCCCACAACCCATGCAATCGCCGCCGGCGTGCCACCGCCTCCTACGGACGGTCCCCTCCTGGGCCCTCCAACGCGCCCTTTCGAGGGACGTATGAAGGGCCGTGCTGAGCCACACCTGGGAGTGGCTGACGAACCCGGGTGCACGGTACCCGCCGGGGCCGGTGCTCGAACGGCTCACGGCCCACACACCCGGGGTCTGCCACGCCCTGCACAGGGTGTCGGCCCTCACGGAGCAGCTCACCGACGAGGTGCTAGACCTGGCGCTGGAGCCGCTGCGGGTGCTCTACTCACAGACCCACATCCTGCCCGCGGGCACGTCCAACCGCCTGGGCCGCCTGGGTTTGCAGCGCCGCGTCGAGGCCGCACACCCGGGGGGCGTGGTGGAACAGTGGCTGACGCTCCGCAACCCGTCCACCGCACGAGGCCACTGGTACCTACACCAACTCCTCTTCCTACCGCAGGCGGCCCCGGAGCACCGCCGGCAAAACCCGTACCAGACGCACCCGGAGCGCCTAGGCGCGCAGAGCTTCCCGCAGCCGGCCCCGCCCGCCCTCTCGCCGGGGCAGGGCCGGGAGGAGCTGCAGCAGGGCCCCCCGCTGGACACGGCCACCACGGTACAGCAAAGGGGAAGCAACGGCGCGGATGGGGCCGAACCGGACTGCAGGAACTGCGGAGCGGCGGCCCGGACGGCGGCCCGCAGGTACCTCGCCCAATATACCACGGGGCTCAGGCAGTACAGGCCAGCGGACCGCACGGCGCTGGCATCCGCGGTTGCGGCCGTCACCATGGGTCCCGTGGCGGCGTGGCCAGCGCCACTGCTGCCCCACATCCCCTGCCAAAACACGCAGCCCCGCCAGCCAGCCGCAACGCACACGCCGACAGCACCCCTCACGGCGGAGCAGCTATACGTTGTCGCGGCGGCGCTGCTGGCAGACGGCGGGGAGAGTTTCGTCCACCACCACGGCCCGGCACAGATCCCGGGCAGCATACAAGGGCCGCAGCGCGATGCATCCCACCCGTGGCACGCCACACTCCGCGGGCGCACCCGTGTCAGGGACGCAGGCGGCGTCGCACCCCCTCCCAGGCCTCAGCAGGGGGAGGCACTGGTGCTGCAGACGGCAGGCTACCATGCCATCCTACACGGCCACGCCAGAGGGTACCGGTCGCACGTCCTGACCGAGGGCCGCTGGACCATCTGGCACGGCACCGCCAGGCAAGGGGCATTCCCGCTACTGCCCCATGTCCACTGGCAGCAGGGGCCCACCCAGGCCTACTATATGTTGGCGGACCCCTGGCCGCTAGCAGTCCTGCTACACACTGTTGGCGCCCCCAACAAGAGGCGGGAACCGGGATGGGTCAACCCCCCCACACTAGTCTGGAACCCCGACCAGGAGGAGCACCTACGGGCCGCGTGGCAGGGAGACGCCATCGGGCCACGGCCCGGCGGCTACCCTAGCGGTTGCCCAACGGGGACAGCACAACCCGCAGTGGGTGGTCTGCATGTTCAGCCTGGCGCCGCGCACATCGCCGTCTGCGATCCCGAGCGCCTGCCGGGGCCCGAAGCCGTAGTCCGCGTGGCGGACTGTACCCGCATGATCGTCAAGGCGCTGCGGGAGGGCAAATGTCACGCCCTCCTGCTCCAGGTCCGGCTGAAGGACAACGCCAGAGCAGCGAGGCCGGGAGTTTGGCTGGCAGCGGCGCACCCTGCCGACCTAGAGCTCCAGCTGGCGGTCCCGACCGCAGTGTACCACTGGCTACAAGCCTTCCACGACCTGCGATGGAGGGGCAAACCTGACCCCCCAATCGGCGCCACGCACTGGCACGCGTGGCTGCAGACAGACGCGCAGCGCGATGCCGTCCGGAGTCTCGGGCCCGCGCCCGCAACGCGAGCCCTTGATGCGGCGGCCCCGGGCCGCGCATTGGCCCCACACACGGTCCCACTGGCCAACCTGCCCTTCGAAGCAGCGCCGGAGGGCGCCATCCGAAAGTCGGTGCCGCTCCCCCCGGCACGAGGGGCAACGGAACCAACGAAATGCCCCCTGTGTGCAGACAAGTACTACACTAGCGGGGCGATCCTGGAACACCTGGCGTGGCACGCAGTGCACGCTGCAGCCCCGGCAAATGACAAGGAGGCGGCCTCCAACATCCTCCAAGGGAGGGCACGGAGGTCCCTGTGGCACGCCCCGTACGCCCAGCGCCCCCCGCCCCAGGCTGCCGACCACGCAGACGGCGAGGAGGAGGCACCCGGAGCGGCCCCGGGAACCGGCGGTCCAGCCCCGCGGGGCTGGCCCCACTGGCCCCCCTGTGGGCCCCGCTGGGAACAGGCTCCCCGCACCTCATGGTCCCGGCGCACCCGGGAGCCCTGGCTGCCCCAGCGGACCCAGCGGCTATGCCGATGCGGGACGGCTGACTCCAGGAGGACACGGCGGACGACACCCTATGGCTCCTCTCACGGAACTTGCGCAACGGCCTCGTCCCGCCAGACCGGTCCCTCCGGGACACGCTCCGGCGGCGCCGGGACCGGAGGCCTGTACTGACAAGGAGCACCTCATCACCGGCATGCTACCCCGGGAGGGGGGCTTTGCCATCATGCTCCAGGAAACAGGGATCGCCACGTACCCGGGCGCAGAAGATGCACGTGGCCGCGGCGCTCCGGGACAAGGGGTACACCCCCTTCTTCAGCAGCCGGCTGGCGGAGACGGGAGCCACTTCCACCTCGACAGGGGGAGGCCTCCTCACCGCGGTCAGCAGCAAGTACGTGGCAGAGCACGAGGTGCTCAGTTTCACAGAAATCGTCCCCGGGAAGGCCGCGGCCCTGGAAATCTGCACAGACGGGGGAGGCCTCACCCTCCTCAACGTCCACGGGCCACAGGCAGGCTGCTCCCCGCGGGCGGGACGGGCGGCGTTCTGGGCCGACACACAAATGTATGCCACGGCGCGCAGCCTCGGTGGGAGACACCCGGTGGTCATCGCGGGTGACACCAACGTCTACATGGATGCCGCCTCCAACCCGGCCACGGAGCACTTCTGCGCGGGCTGGGAGGCCTGCGGTTTCCGGAGGGCCACAGCAGGCGGCGAGGAGGACATGACCCCCACGCTCCACCCGTCCCGGCACAGGGTGGACACCTTCCTGGTCAACGAACCCCTCCTGCTGTGGTCCCTGTGGGAAAGCGTCTGGGCCCGCGGCATGGCACACCCCAAGGTAATCGGGTCGGACCACGTCACAGTCCGCCTGGCCCTGCCGGGCCTCCTCAACGCGGCGGGGCGCGCGGCGATGCCCACCCCCTACAGCCACACAGAGGGCCGCCTCCTCCCGTACGACGCCGAGGCCGCGCCCGTCCAACACTGCCTGTGGGCGGCGGTCACCACGGTGCAGGATGAACCCTCCTTGGCGCCCTGGCTGGGTCCCGCGGAGCAGCACGCCTATGGGTCCATGCCCGCGGCCGCAGTGGACAAGGTGTTCGAACACCTCCACGCGGCGCATGACGCCCTGGCACGTGTGGTGGGACGCCGGCAGCCGTCCCCGGCGGGGACGGACCCGGTGGGGGGGGACCCCCCGGAGAGCGGGAAACGGCTCCAGGCGGCGGTCCTCCCCTACGACACCCTGGCAGCGTGCGCGCCGGCGGCGTACCAGGCGGACGCGGCACGGGATGGCATCCGGTCCGAGGCGGCGCTCCAGCTCGCGGAGGAGCTGCGGGGTGCGTCGCCCGGTTTCCGCCCGGCCACACAGGGCCAGCTGCAGGAGGAGCTGGAGATGCAAGCAGCCGCCCTCGAAGAGGACATCCGCCAACTCCGCGCACTCCTGGCGGCAGACCGCAAGCGCGCCATCAAGGATTTCTGGCGCCGCCACGCCCCCGACATCGCCCAGCGGTGGAAAGCCGTGTGGGGAGCCATAGAGGTAGAGGCCCTGGGCCCGTCGGGCCTCTGGAACGTGCGGGTCCCCAACACCCAAACGCTCCTCACGGAGGCCCACGACGTAATGTTCGCGGTTCGCGCCTTCTGGCGGGAACTGTATGACAAACGCCCGGTGGACTTCCCAGGCTTCCAGGCGGTCCTCAGCCGCCACGTACCCTGGGTTCCTGACGGGGCCTGGACACAGGTCGAGCAGTACTCCATGCAGGACCTCCAGTCCGCCCTGGACAGGGCCGATGGCAAGGCCCTGGGTCCCAACCACGTGGAGGCCCGTTTCATCAAGGCCCTCCCGGCACCCGTCCAGTGGCTCCTGGTCCACTCCTACCGGGCCATCCTCCGCGGCGCCCCGCCACCGATGCACTGGAGGGACGCGCACATCTGGCTCAGCCCCAAGGTACCGGGCTCCACCAGACTGGGCGACTACAGGCCCAAAGCCCTAGGGGAGCTGGACATGAAGATGCTCACGGGCCCCCTCGGCCAGCGCATCACGGAAGTGCTCACACGGCACGGAGTGGTCAGCGACCTGCAGCCAGGGGCCCTCCCCGGTTCCACCACCGGCCCCCCACTGTTCATGGCGCAGCGGCAGCTTCAACGGGGAAGCCCCAACTACGTCTTCTCCTTTGACGCCCGCCAGGCCTTCGACACCGCCCCGCACGGCGCCCTCCACCTTATCCTGCGCCACCTCTCCGTGCCGCCGGAGGTCATCGACCTCCTGCTCTTCCTCCACACGTGCGCCCCGCTGCGCATCGTCACCGTGCACGGGCTCACACAACCCGTCCACATGCTGCACGGTGTCCGGCAGGGCAACCCCGAGAGCCCCTTGCTGTACGCGCTCCTCCTGGAGCCCCTGCTCAGGGCGCAGGGGCACCGTCTGCGCACGCCTGGAGGGGCCGAATGGGGCCTCATCCAGGCCTACATAGACGACCTGCTGGTAGTGGCCCACACGCTGCAGCACTTCGTTGAGGGCATGGAGGCGGTGGCCGCGTACCTGGGGATGATGGGCATGGAGCTCAAACCCCGCAAGTGTGCCATTGCCACCACGGAGGGGGTCCCGGGCCTGCAGCTGCGCCTCTGTCCCCACCTGGAAAACCCATGGCACTGGGTACCAGCGGCGGACTCCGTCCCCTACCTGGGACTCGAGCTGCAGCCCGACGGGGAGTTCTCCCTGCAGCGCAAACAGCGGCTGCCCCTGGCGGCGGTGCACCACTGGTGCCTTAACACCCTCGCGCCGCCGAAAATGGTGCAGGACGTCGTCCTGGCGATCCCCGGGGGGTGACGCAGTACGTTGCCCCTTTCATCGCCGACGACCCCGACACCGCGCGCCACCTGGACCACATCACGGTCCAGGTCGCGAAGAACACGGCGCGGTATGCCTCTGACGCCTCGCGGGACAGCCTGCAGGATGACCGGAACCTGGGGCTCACACGGGTGCCAACGCGGTGCCAGCAGGCAGCGGTGGCCCTCGTGGGTACACTCCTCCACCACCGCTCAACCTCTGTGCGTGCCGAGGTCACCAAGATGTACTGGGAAATAGCCGGCGCGCACGGAATATGCCCCGAGGTGCACTACCCCGTCCCGGAGTTTGCAACCCTAGCGGGAGGCCACTGGGTCCACCGCATACCCTGGGCCCTGGCCGCCCTGGGGGTGGGGCTCTACAACCCCATCGCGTGCCCCAGGGCAGCCCATGTCCAACTACAGTCCCCAGCGGGCAACATCGTCACGCTGCGCACCGCCAAGCGAAGACTCCGCGACACGTGCCGCCTGACGGTGCCGCACACGACGCCGTGGCATGGGCACCACGGGCCAGATTACCCTCTCCCCGACAACGACGACCCGTGGCCGACGGCGGTGCGGGAATGCCTCAACCAGTGCGCCGATGAACACCTCCACTATTGCCGCCTTGAGCAGGAGCCCACCAACCGCCCCGGGTGGCGCGACGCTTTGGTCCACCTCTTCCACACCACCGGCACGCAAAACCCCCGCCTGAGACTCGTTCACCCCACAAGGGCTAAGCAATACGCCCACACTGGCCCACATGTGACCCCGGACGGCCTGCACCTTCATGTCAGGGGCTACCGCCGCCTGGGCGGCCTATCCCCCCCCACGCGGGGGGCGGCGTACCACCCGCCGGCGGCCCTCATGTACATCCTGCACGACGTACTCGCGGAAAGCGAGCACCGAGAGCCTAACGCAGATGTGACGTGGCCTGATCCCCTGCGCCCCTGACCCCACGCGCCGACGCCGGTGTGATTGGTGACCACGGACTACCAATGCACCCGAGCGGCGGAGCAAGCGCAGCTCCAGACCGAGTGGGTGGTAGTGCAGGTGGGGGCAGGCCAGCCCAGGCCCCGTGGACTCCCCAGCGGCACCGCCCTGCTGGTAGCTACGGAGGTGCCGCACGACCCACACATGGCAGTGCACGTGCTGGAGGACCAGCCGGAGGGCACGGGACACCTGGTGGTGCACCAGCGCGGAGGCCCGGCGTGGCTCAGGGAACATGTGACGGCACTCCGGTCCTGGGCGAGCACAATCGCTGGAGCAGAAATCCGACTGCACGACCACCCGGCGATCCGCCCCGGCGACACCAAGGCACTGAGCGTGGACCAACTAACCCCCAGCCACCCCGACGTCCGGTGGCACTCTGCCAACCTCAACGCGGGGTGGCTCAGCCCCACCGGGTACTACTGGATCCCGGAGGCCTGGGGCCACACCTCCTCCGATGCGTCCGGGGGCGGACCCTGCAAACACGCCACCAGCGTCGCTCTCGCTGCCAACGACTACGGACGACTGCGGACTACGGGGGTCCCCGCGGGCGCAGCGAAGGTAGTCAACCAGATACCTCTACGGTGGCACGGGACTGCCTGCGCGGGCGAGGACAACACACCGGGCACCCGTTCTGGTATGTCCGAGCCACCTCACACCACAGCGACACCCTACTGCACAAGGCGGACTTGGCGGCGTCCCAGGACACCGTCCTACAGAACACGCCCCCGGGCCCTAGCCACGCCCAACTCATCATCGCCGATCATGACGGCCACCTCGACCTACGGCCCCCCACGATGCGGACACTCGGCGAGGGCGCGCAGTGAGCACAGACGGACCATGCGCTGACGCACCGAGGACACACACCTCTGGGCGCGGCCCACGCCACAGTCTATGTCCACGCCCGGGACCTCACCGCGACGGCCACCAACCACCGGGCGCTGCGGGCCAGAGACGGCCACACGCCGGTGCAACGCAGGCTCCGCGTCCGTAAGGAGCAGCTCTCCGGCGTCACCGTCCTCCCACAACCGTGCCTCCTATGTGGCAGCCCCCAAGAAGGTCCCTACCAGGACCGGCCCCCGCTGTGCCCCTTCCGCCTGTCACCCCTGCTGACTTGCTCCGGATCAACGATTGCATTTCTGAAAATCCTCAAAATCCAGGGTCCAAATCCAAAAATATAGAAAATGTAATCGTCCTTCAACCCTGAACAGCAACCAGATCCCACAAGTATAGCAATAACCCGATTCACAATCCAAATCAGGCTGCGGGCTTCCGTTCAGCACATCGATTGTCTCACGATGGCGGGCATGTACAAGAATTGCACCAAGGAAGAAAGCCCTGAAATTGGCATATGAACACATATCAAGCAAAGTTGAGGAAAGAGGTAAACATACACATTCACAGCCATAAACCCCTCATTCCCTGGACTCAAGACCTTCCCTTGACTCACCAACATATTGCCCTGAACCAGGTCAAATGAGATGGCTGAATGCCATGTGTCACAAGCCAATACACAAACCCCAAAAATGTCTTCACTCCCAAGCCTCACAATCCTAGCCCAATGGGGGAGGTGGCGTGTCATGGCCTAGAGTGGCACTCAGGACTATGCCCTACCCTGACATATACTTGGTTGGACTTGGAGTCGAATGGGCTTGGAGAAATGCCCCATGAGTTTGAACTCATAACATGCCAAAAAACTGCCAATTCACACCATATTGGCCATATATCAAATATATGCTCAAAATTGAACTTACCACTTATCCGAAGGCTCAAAGCATGCATGGAATCGAAGTCTAGTATTCATGGAGGATAGACCCTATGCCCATGTACATCCCCACTTTACCCTCGAAACCCCTTCGGATATGGGCGCCACACACTGCCCAAGTCAGCCCATGATCTTGAGACCAATTCTTGTGATCCTTCGTGCGCCAAGCCAAATGGAGTACGCTATCCGGCATATGGTGGTGTTCAACTCCAAAGCATATGCCAACATATGAACAACATACCATGGTTCGACTCTCCATAGGTTTCTTGCTGTTTGCCGACCAGGTAAGTACACAAAATGCGAAAATGAGCAAAAATTGAGGTCAAAAACATGAAAATATGACCAAATACAAAGTTGTCATGATAATATATCTCTATGCTCACCCATGATATCCACTCATGGTTCAATACACAAATGATTGGAACCATTTGCGAACAATTCCCCCACTTGGATCCCCAATCGGGCGCATGGAGATACCGTCGCCACTCATATCTACATGCCCCATGAAAATGGGAGTGCACTCATGGATCTCTTTCCCAAACATACCATGAGCAATACATATGCGGTAGACTTAGTCTAGCGCTTTGAATTCCACGATTGGGACATGGGCAAAGCCCTTGTCACGTATGGCTCCCCATCTCTTCGGCCACACGAAGATATATAACATGGGCGTGAGCATATCAAGACATATACCATGCATATAACACATACCCTCAAAATGTGGCTCCCACCATGATATGCCATGTCCCTCCATGGACATAACTTCACGTTAAATGTACGTAGGAACCCAAGGAAAGTTGCTATGCAACCCCAACACTCATGCGGCACACTCGAAAGTCGCATTAAAATATTCGGTTGCACGGTCCAAGAGTTATGTATCACTTTATACCCTCTTGATTCTTTTCCCTTGCTACACCGGGCATGTGTGCGCACCAAAGGCGTTTGATGCTCCCTAAATTAACTTGAGACTAAGGCGCTTGCAACTCAACCTTCATTATTCTTCCCCTCACACTCACGCGTAGATATGGCCCTTCAAAGTGGTCCCACGATTCACTTTTGTTTCCCTAATATCTCCAAGTCAAATGGGTGGCAAGTATAAGGGAAACCTGATTCCGGCATGGGGGAAAGAGTATGACCACTCGAAGAAGTCCAAATCAAGTGCGGCGATGTCGAAGTCGAAAATCCGATTTCGACATCGCGAAAAATTCAGATTACAATTTCGAGTGCTTATTGAGAAAATTGCGGAAGCAACGAACCCTTTGCTGATGAAATCTGACCCTTCAACGGAGTATCCGCCAAAATATCTGGAAATAACAGTTAACCAATCGGTTAACGCAAAATCGTGAGCCAACTGACGATCGCCGATACATTGACCATCAGAACGAAAGGCTGAAGAATTACGGAAACATTATGATAATAAAACCCTGTTGATTCCTGATATTCCGATATATAAATCTCCGCTGGCGGCGCCTCGGTACTGAATATGGCCGCTCATAGCCGGAATGGCCAAACCTATCACACTATCACATCAGGTTAGGTCAGGTGGATGGGAGAGTATGATATCAGCCAATGGCGGCTTGCCGGCACATAGATACACACCCCAAGTGACCCCAAGATGGCCACGGGGGTCCGAACCGGCTTCACCCCCCTTCTCAGAGCGTTGTTACCGCTCGGAAGTCATTGAAGAGAGGACGGGAGGACCCCAATGGGCTCCAACCCCCCCCTCCATGTCCCAAGGACACATGGAGGCCCCACACACGTCGCAGGCGTCCCCCATGCCCCACGGGAGGGGTGAGGACACTGATAATCGGTGCCCTACGCCATATCCGGTCTCCTCTTGATCTACAACATGGACCAAGGGGATCAAAGATAGAAAAACGTCGTCGGTCGACCTAAATAAGTATACCACAATGGAATATATATGTGGAGATCGAGTGAAGGGGGTATATGGCCAATCAAGGCCGAAAAATCCCCGGATGAACGCCCTCACCCGTCTCCCCAAGCACAGAAACAAACAAAATGCCAAGGGGGATCCATTACGGTGCTACAGCAGCTACCAAGTGGACCAACACGTCCTTGACATCCAAAGAAATGTTCTTTTTCTTTAGGTAGTCCATCCAGACCGTGGTATACCTCGGCACAAAACTGCTCGGAGGCTCCCACGAATCTCTGGAGGCAGCGAATCCCTTCCATCGGACTTTATAAAGCCTTCCCCCAGGCGTCCCCGGGTCCGGCTTGTCCGCCAGGATCTTCTCCGCCGTGAAATCGTCGTCCTCACCCTCGTCGTCTGAGTCCACATCGCCGGCCGTGAACTCGAAGGTGACGGGACGTCAGCTGGGGTCTGGTGCTCGGGGACGAAGCTGGGTGTGGTCTCGGTCCAGGATCTTGTTATCCCCCACACGAACCGCATACACATCCTGTCCGACCTTCCGCATGATCACCCCCGGCACATACCAAGATGCCTGCCGATGCCTGGACAGGACATCCTTGTGGTGCCGCTCCACCCACACGGTGTCCTGGAGAGCATACTTCTCGCCCTCCCGTTGCTTGAAGTACTTGGCCCTCTTGTCATGCTCGCCCTGAAGTGCCTTGCACACCTTGGCCGCCGTGTCGTCCGCCTCAGCCATCATGGCATTCGCATCCCGGGCCACTTTGCCATGGTTCATCCACGGGAGAGTGCGTGACACTCGATCCCGTAGGAACAGGATGCGATGGGGCGACAGTCCAGTGGGTCCTGGAAGGTCGTGATACGCTTGGAGCACTCTCCACAGCGAGTTATACCAGTTCCGGCCCGGTTCGTCAATGTGCAGCTGGCGGACTTCTCGAACATCTGCCGCCCGGCCACCTCAGCACGGCCATTTGACCGGCTGTGATAGGCCACGGTTTTGGCGTGCCGAATTCCCATGTTCTTGAACATCGTCTTGAACCATGTCCCCACGAATTGACTGCCCCGATCGCTGCAGATGACAGCCGGGACATCAAAAATTGTCAGCCAATGCCTGATCATGGCATTAGCGACCGTCTTGGCCTGCAGCCCCACTCCATGCTTGTCCTTCTTGTCATTCTTCTTGGACTTCTTGCCAGGGGCCGCCACGATATACCCACTGTGCCTATCCACCGCCAGGATGACACAGTCGTAGGTCTCTCCTTCCACGGTGACCTCAGGCATGGCGAATACATCCATGGCCACGGACCGCATAGGGGCCTCCGGTAAAGCCGTATACACCGGGTTGCCCGCTGTGGAGTGGTTGGGGATCTTCGTGGCCCGACACACGGCACAGTCGCTGCGGTACCTATCCAGAATGGCGTAGTACCCCGGAGGGAACTTGAAACGCCAGTCCAGGTCCTGTTGCATCTTGTCTCGACCAGGGTGCATGAGCTGGGCGTTGTGCCAATGGTCAATGAGCTCCTCCACTCGGTTCTCGGGCACCAGCAGCTTGTCCTTGAGGAACAACTCGTCCCCATCCTCGGTCAAGCCCTCAGGCCACTCGTCGTCCGACGGGGCGCTCACGGCATTCCAGTACTTGCTCCAGTGCTCGGATGCCGCGTAGTCATCTGACCAGTCCTCTGTGAGCACCGACCTGACTAGCTCTACAGGGGCCACCATCCATTGCTCGAGGGTTTCCTCTCGAATAGCTTGGACGCGGGCACCCCTGAACTGGGCCAGGTCCGTACGGTTAGCCATCACCACAAAGCACTTGACTCCCTCTTGCTCCATGACCTTCTCCATCTCGATGATGCGCTTGGCCTCCTCGGTCTCTTCGGCGTCTCCATGGCTGGATATGTCCATCCAAGCCTTGCCCGCGGGGTAGGCCCACCGACTGAGGCAATCTGCCACAGTGTTGTCCTTCCCCGGGACGTATACAACGCTGAGGTCGAACTTGGCGAACGTCTCGTGCCACCGGGCCCTCCTTGCCGCCGGTCCTGAGGGGGTGTCGACGTGCTCCTTGTGCCAGCTCTGCAAGGACTGATGGTCCGTGCAAACCACTACCGGTTGCAATCCGATGTGGCCAGACCACTTCCTGAGCGCACAAACAATGGCGTACGTCTCCTTCTCCCTCGCGGTCCAGGTGCGGCGTTGGCCCTCGGCCAGGATCCGACTCCAGAACGCCACGGGTACATGTTACCCTGTCGTCTCGGATCTGCTCGAGGACTGCCCCCACAGCATAGTCCGAGGCGTCTGTCCGTAGCACGAATCCCTTGTCCGGGTCCACCAGGAATAGCCCCAGTTGCCCCAGGAGTCGCTCCTTCAGTCGGCTGAACGCATCTTCGGCCTCAGGGGTCCAAGCAAGCTTCTTCTTGCTCCCCTTCCGGCCATCGAACTTGCCCACTTGCAGCATCTTGTGCAGCGGCCCCGACAGTTCTGCATACATCCGGACATAGCCCGAATAGTAGTTGCAGAACCCCATGAAGGACCGGAGTTCGCTGATGGTCTGGGGCTTCTCCCAATGGTGCAGGGACGCCAGCTTCCCAGGCATGGGACGGCGTTGCCCGTGACCAACCACGTGACCCGCGAACTCCACTTCCTTCACGAAGAGTGAGGCTTTGGTGGGCTTGCACACCATGTTGTGCTTGTCCAACTCGCTGAGCACTCGGCGCAGATCCTTCTCATGCGCGTCGATGAGCTCGTCCTCAGTGGTGTTCTCCGTGCCGGACCCGATGATGATGTCATCCACGAAGGGATCTGCACAGTCCCGGACAGGACCGAGTAGGTCTCCCATCATGCGCTCGAAAGCGGCGTTGCCATTCTTGGCGCCCATGGGCACCACTTTCCACTGCATGGGCCCCAGTGGCGTCGACATCGCCGTGCAGGGCCTGGAGTCCGGGTGAAGCGGCATCTGGTGATAACCGTGTTTCAGGTCCAACACCGTGAAAATCCGCTTTTTCTGTTGTTTTTGGAGGATGGAGTCTATCAGGGGAAGCGAGTACGAGTTGTGCTCGATCTGCTCGTTCAAACCTCTGTAATCAACCACCAACCTCCACTCGCCCTTCTCCTTCTTGGGCACGATGAAGGCTGGGCTGGCCCATTCACTGTCGGAGGGTTCGATCCATCCCCGCTCAATGAACTCGGCCAACAGCTTCTTCATGGCCTCGGCCCGATCGCCCTGAAGTTGGTACTCCCGATGACGATAGATCTTGGGGTTCGGCTTCAGCTTGATCTTCGCTGTACCAAACCTCCCACGATCTGGAGGGTTCTTGTTGGCGACGCGAAATGAATAGCCGCGGATAGGCCTTGATCAGCCTCTCATTCAGCTCGGCGACCTTCGGGTTCTCCTGGGCCTCTTCAGCCGCTTGCTTCGGTATAGATACAACCGACCGCACTGCGGTATAGGCCCCTTCTGGGTCCGATTCCGACTTCTCCTCGTCCGATATGCCGTCTTCATCGTCGTGGGGAGCTCTTCCCACCGATAATCTTCGGAAATTTGCGACATCGGGCTGGTGACTGTCGCTATCGGCACCCATTCTTGGAAAATCCCATGTTGGTGGGTCCGACCCAACCGGACCATCGTATTGGTCCGCGATGTGATCCATGACCCTCGCCACGAACTCGTCCTTCTCGTACTTGCCAGTGACCAACATCTTGTCATCCCACCAATGCGGAGATGTGACCATGGCCCGCCTCTTCTTGGCTGCCACACGGTCGTGCATCCCCATCCGCATGTAGTTGACGACGTCGTCGATCTCGGCGTGGGACAGGACGTCAATGCCATCAATAGGCTGATCCGTCCCCTCCTTGGGGTCAAACATGACCTTCATGGGCACCGCCTCCACCCTACGGATGAATGCTTCATCACCCGTGGGCTGGGCTTGCGCCCCATCCACCAGGAAAGCCTTGGTACCAAACGCTTGACCCAGGGGGGGCATTGATACACCCTTGGCGTCGATGAACAACTCCTCCTCTGGCCTGAATGACATCTCGTTCAGGGTGATGGAGTCCAGCGTCGACTTGAGACCCTCCAGCGGACATGGGGTGGATCCTATGCCGGTTATGACCAGGATCCCCTTCGCCCTATCCGCGATGATCTTCTCCACCGTACGTCTGGTATTGTCCAGGGAGCCATGCCAATACATGAGCCCCCACTCCTTCAAACCCCAATGCCGGTGCCAGGCTGAGTCTCCTCGATGCCAGTCCCGCCTACACTTCCTCAGAAGTGGGGCATCCCGGGAAGCAAAGACGTCCGTCTCGGGCGCTTCGGCTCCCAGCGTCTGGATCATCCTGGCATACACCTGCGGCGCCATTCCATACTTCGTGAGCTGAACTCCGCGGTCTCCTCTGGACTTGGCACCCACAGCTTGCACCGCTTGGACGATCCGATCCTCTTCCTCGGCATTCCATTGGGATGATCCGCAGGCATAGTCCGTGGACAGCCATGTGAGGCATTCATCTTCCTCCCGAGCCAGCGTTGCACGATGGGGAAGGGCTCCAATGGCGTTGGCCACCATGAAGTCGTACCCCATGATCATATCCCAATCGGTAATGTCGGCCACGTAGAAGTTCCCGGATGGAGTGCTTCTCTTCGCCTGATCAGGGCGGTTCAAGCGCTCATGTTCCCAGAATTTCATACTGATAGTGGCCTCATGGGTACCACCACCCATGATCTCTCCGTTGGCGACCTTCAGGCGGACCGGTCTCCGGCTTGGCTGCAGGAGTTCCTCCTTGAACAACCCTCTCCGGACCAGGCTCACCTGGGCACCCGTATCCACTAACACATCCACCACCGTCTCCTCTGGTCCGCACCGTACTCGCACTTTCAAGTGCAACTGCCGCCCGTCGCCATGAGGTGTATGGACGACTCTCACGGCATGCAACTCTAGCACGTCCGGCCGCATCAGGACTTCAAGGGTGTGGTCACGGATGGTGTAGATCTTGGGTTGGTCCTGCCCGTCCACGGGGCTCTCCGTGGTCGTTCCTTCCTTCTTGCCATGTCCCGTACCCACATGTACTTCCCTTGGCAGGGCTCTCCAGGGGTTGGGAGTGGCGAAACTCAGTGGTTTTGGCTCTTCCGGAGCCTTCTTCGGCACCCGATGTGCCTTCGCTTTCTCTGGGATTCCACTGATTTTCGGAGGAGGGACCTCCGAGGTCCCACTCCCGTGGGGGCTCCTCTAGACTTGGCTTCCCGCAGCCCCTTCCGGCTGCGATCCGCCAGGACTTTGTCCACCACGTTGCTGGGCTTTGAGTTCCTCCAACGTCCTCAACATGTCCTCAGCAACCTCCTCGATCGACCTCACTCGTCGGTCTTGGCCAGGTCCACCACCATAGCCTCTTCCTCCGCCTTTTCCTTGGCCTTTGCCTTGGCCTTTTCCCCCGTCTCCGCCCTTCGCTTTCCAATCAGAAATCTGCTGCTCCTTGGGCTTCTTCTCGGGGTGGGCGGCGAAGTAGGCCTTCTTGTCCGCCTCGTACACCTTGCACTGACGGTGGTCGTGTGAATGGTTGTTTCCCATGCCATAACAGACCCAGCACCTGTTGTGCTGAGACCTGTACTCTCGGAACGAGAGCGGTGGGTTCCCAATCCTCCTTGGCTCTCTGCTCTTCTTGGGTCCCAGCTGGCTCCATCTGGACCGATCCTGCCCATGGTTCTTCACGTTGTGCGCCACAAACGCGAAGAAATGGGCCTCCTCGTGATCCTCCCGGGACCCGGTTCAGTGGTCTTGGCCACTTCCACTTCCATCTTCCGCGGAGTTGGCCGTGTCCTCCTGGATCTCCCGATGATGGCGGTCTTCTCGGTGTCCTCGTTGTCCATGACCATGCCGATCCTGCACGTGGGCCTCGTTCTTCGCATTGAGCTTCAGCTCCACCGTGATGTACTTCACGATCTCGTCCAGGCTCATGCGGGCGAAGATGACTTGCATCCTCAGCGGCTCCCCGCGCCTCCACTCCACGTTGTTGAGGCGCAGCAACCTTTGCCCCATGGAGTCTCTGAACACCTCCACGTACACGGCGTCCTTCAGTCCCAACATCCGGTTGGGTTCGCCCAGGTTCCTCCTGAAGAACTCCATGATACCCGCATGGGTATCCTCTGCCGCCATAATCCTCACCGCCACCCGCTACTTGGCGCGCTTCTTCTCCTCGTCCTCCACTCTCCTCTTCCAGTTGCCGGCGGGGACGTCCTTCAGCAAGTGGCGGATCTCACTGGCCTCGTTCCAGTCTTTCACCAGCTTGAGGCATCTGCGGTACTTCCGCAGATACCGGTTCCACTCCTGGACCCCCAACTCACCGCGGTCCAGCGGCAGTGGAATGGACCACAGGTCCTCCAGCTTCTGATTCGGAGCGTCCACCCGCTCCTCATCCTCCAACCACTGGAGGCAGGCCTGCTCCGTCCTGATCAGTCCTTCCCGGATCTGATCCCGCAGCTCCTCCTTCAGGTCCTGCGCCAGCCGGTGTGGGAATGTCCGGCATACCCACTTGTTCCGCGGCGCTCCCCGCATCTCCCCGACGACCTCCTCGGCGAAGTCCTCCCAGTCCAGGATGAAGTCATCCAGGTTGGAGGGGTTGCCATCGTAGTAGGGGATTTTCATTCCCCTGAGGTCGTCAAGCCTGATGGCGTCTCCGACGTCTCCAGCCACCACTCCACCGAGACGGATACCACCTGTGGCCGGGGGATGTGAGTACACTCCCCGTACATCCCTCTCCTCCATGGAGTGCGGTCCAGTTGGGCCTGAACCCATGGGGTTTGGAATGCGGGAAGGATTTGCTCCATCGGCCGTCCATATCCCCGTATTGGGGTCCTTCGCCCACAGGTTTCCGCCTGGATGACCTCGACCATGTCCGTCGGCGCTTCCCATGGTTTGCCCCTGCATGGTCTGGCTCTCGATCTTCTCTTCCGCATACACTACCATATTCGTCGTGATCGGTACATCCTGGGCGGCATGGGACATCTGTACCGTCAGGCTCCTCGGGTCCGTGGTTACGTGCCCTTCCCGCATGGACCCAGCCGGTGCCGTGCGTTCCCCGAGCATTGTGGATTCGCTGAACATGGGAACAAACGGCAGCGCACCCGGGTCAACACGCGGAGGCGCGTATGGTGCCTCTGCAGGGCCGCCCATGGGTTTATCCATGGCGCTTCTGAGGGTCTTAACCCGCTCCACCAGCTCTGCCGCGGCCGGCTTTGCCGGGAGCTCCGGACCCGAGGCGAGGGGCTGTAGCTCCTCTAGCCTTTTCAGGCGTCCCGACATGTCCTCCACCAGGTGGAGGAGGCTGTCCACTACTCGCTGCTGCTTCTCCAGGGCCAGCTCCAGATTCTCCCGGTACCGGTCCCGTTCCGCTCGCAGCTCCTCCATGTCTTTCTCCGCGGCCGACTGGTCGTCCAGGATCCCCGAGACGTCCTCCTCTAGACCGTCCTTGGCGTTGTCTAGGCGGTCAAGGCGATGCACGATGGCGTCCATCCTAATCTTCGGGTACTTGCCCATGAGGAAGGACACGTGCTCGCAGTGGCACGAAGCGTGCTTTCCGCCGGATTCAGCACATCCCGCGGTTCCCGGCACCTCAGACTCATCACCCATAGGCGTGTCGCCTATGGCGTCCGTCTCTGGTCCCGTGTGCCGGGGCACAGGTGCCGTCCGGGCCCTGGCTGGCCTCTCCAAGCCCTCGGCGTCGTGCTTCAGGGCGGGCTCGGGGGCTGTATGCGCCCTGTGAAAGTGCTGCCCTGGGTCGTTGAGGGTGCCGGAGGGCTCGGGGCCGGCAAGACCAGTGGGGCAGGCACGCGAGGAGTCTCCCTGGATGTTGTTATTGGGGGTAGAACCGGATACTCGGACACCAACGGAGGCGAGAGCAGCAACAACTGAAGCAAGGTCCATGCTGATTGTGGTCCGGCAGAAAATCCCAGTCTATGAAGAAAATTGAGGGGAATTATTCTAAATACATCTGAGTGTCCAAAACTGTCTGAAAAGATTTAAATAATCCAATTATGTAAAATGTTTGGCCGATCTGGCCCGCGAGCGCGCGTCAGCGGCAAATGGCAATTCCAGCTAAAATAGCGGAACGCGGCGGATTTACGGGAAATGGACCGCGGAATCAAATCCGGCATATCAGAAATATATAGGAAATATCCTGTGACTGAGCTGCGAGGCGGCGATTCCGCCGAAGCAAAGAAAATGACCAAAATGTAGCCAATCTGGACAGAATGTCTGAAAATCTGAGCAGATGGGGCTAGCCGCACTTGCACTCCCCCTCCAAAAACACACTGGGGTGTGTCGCCACGTCAACGAAGAACGTAGTGCGGGTGAGTCCCAGAAAAACATAGAAATGTAGCCTCGATGGGGCGAAATCTGCTTGATCTGACCTGATTTGGGCTGAATTGGCACTGAATCAGGCTGGATGAACCTGAAATGAGACTGATTGAGGAGTGACGAACAGTCCTCCGTGCAGTAAAACATTAGGTCAAGGGCTAAAAAGCATGTAAACGTATCGAGAATCGATACCAAACCATGCATTGGTTGAGAATGAGGTAGATTATTGGTGGATTGAGTGGGGGGATCAAGAATTGGAGTGACATCTCAGCGCTCTGGCACAGTTTCGCTGTCGCGGGCACGCTACGGTGTCCTCGCCGAACTCTACATCGTGTTACTCCCGCTTTTCTCGTTCTGAAAAGTGCAGCATGTGGCTCAGAATTAGCGCATCAGGTGGATGATCACAAAATTGAGCAAGATTGAGAGTCAAATTGAGCAGAGATTAAGGGGATGAGACAATCACAGAGATGGAAAACAAATACAAATGTAGTCCACAGACCCTATGTGCACAAAAGATCATAAGCGTCAACGAAGTTAGGCAAAGCCGTCGACAGATCTTCGAGGAATGAGAGGAGATGACAAGGAAATCAATCTAAATTGTCCTAATGTCAGCAATTTCCCTAAGATGAAGGTGAAATGAAGCGGAATGTCTAAAACTAAAACTACCAACACCTTCGTTTAGACTAGAGTTAATATATATTGTCGTTTATCCAGCTCAATTGTGCTTTCCGGCACGTTGGTTCGCGAGCATCCAACAGATTCCATCAAAATGTGGATCATGTGATGATGCATCATGATGGGACATGCTGGCCCTGGATCCTTGGCATGTAACGCGCCGAAGGTTCGCTGAAGGCGCTTTACTGACAGTATATAACTGAGAGACACCGAATTTACAGTGGCGGTGGTGTCAATCGACTTGGACAAGGCCAATCTTTCGATGGAGTCCCACAAGACACTTGGATTCACCATTTTCGACAGTTTCCGGTCGGATTGAGCTCACATTGGCGTGTGCCAAAAATAGGACGAAGCTTACGGACTTCAGAGGTTGCTGTTAGAAGTCCCTAGAGCTCCTAGATGAAGATTGTCTGAACAATTGACGTCTGGGTTTCGTACAACAGTGGCAGATTGATGGACAAACCTGAGAAATTGAAGGCAAATTTGAGGATCCTGGATCTGAATCTGGACTTTGGCGTTAGCATCACCGCAAATGAAGGTAAGATCTGAGCTCCTGGCGTCGCATCTGGTGCAGCCAGTACTACAGGGGGTGCCTGTAGGGGTGAATGTCGCTGAAAAGGGCGACTGTTGCTGGCCAGCGTTTTGATTATGTACATTTGCTTCCATCTGCACGAGTAGCCAAATTCCAAAGATGCACAGACCAACAGAGACAAGATTACCCCGAATCTGCCTGAATTAAGCCTGAGTTTGGTTTTTTCTGAACACGGCAGCACACTCCGTCAGCGTATCTACGCCTTGTCTGCCGAACGGAGACCAAAGAAAAGTTGATTGACGTCAAATTATCAAACATTCGCAGTTCTCCACATCATGACATAAACAGAAAGAATGAACAGTGGATTGAGCAGAATGTGGTAGGATGGCTTCCTTAATTCGGCCAAGCACGAATACATGTGACCACTAACCTGTCTGGCCTGGCCCTCGTACGGCTTGGGCGCTGCAAATCAGCGGCCGAACTCGAAGCTTGGTCCTCATTGGGTTCCTGGGCTGGCCTGACCGCAGGAGGGGGGATCGACGGATCAGCCCTGGAATGTGGCTGCTGAGGGCCGTAAAAGGCTGGATCTCGATTCACCACAGGTCGTTTTCCGTCGCTCTCCACTTGTCTGTCTGGTTTCGACAAACAATCTGTCAGGAGTACTCCAATTTCGGGGTGCTTCTTGAGGAAGTCGATGAATCCCTTGGTGTACCCATGGACAAAAGATTGGGCTGGTTCCCAGTTGTTGTGACTGGAATCAAAGCCCCTCCACTCACACAGAAATTCCCATTCGCCCTTGGCGTCACGTCTTGCTTCAACAATCCTCTTGAGTTCGTACTTTCCCCCTTCGATGACCCGATCAGACAAGTGTTTCGCAGTCCAAAAAAGGGGTTTAACCCGATCCTTGGGGGAGGGGATCTCTCTCTTGAGGCGATCGCCCGAAACGTCAATTTCCCTGCTGACATCCACACGAATCCTCCACCTGTTCTCACCAAGACGCGCTGTAACAGCGAATGGCCCCTCCCACAAGGGAAGAAGCTTGTCATCTCCGTCCAGGGTGGTTTCGGATTTTCGAGGCCAAACTCGATCATCGACTTCAAAATTGTGGGGGTTTTTTCGGCCTTGATTCTGGACCCAAAGCCAGTCAGCTTGATGCTTCTCGATTAATTTCGACACAGATTTATCTGCTCGTTGGACTTCGTCCAAAAACAGCGAAGCATCCTTACAGGGGCGAGGATTATTCAACGGCATGTTCCACCAACACTTCTTTCGTCCAAAGACAATTTCATTTGGAGAAAGGCCATGATACAAAGGCGTGTTGTGGTAACGGCGAAGCAATGCGAAGAGAACTTCCATCCAATGGAAATCCTTTTCACTCGCGAGCTCCTTACGAAGCATATTTACTATTGAGCGGCCGGCTCTTTCGCCAGGCAGCGCTCGATGCGAGTGGATTTCACATCGGAGGTGGTGGATTCCAAGACGAGCACATAATTCTCTCCACCATTCGGAGGTGTACTCTTTGCCTGAATCCGTCACCACCTCGGATGGGACGTCCCAGCCTCCCATCCAGGTCTGCGCGCACCATTTGGCGGCAGCCTTGCCAGTCATCGACTCAATGTTGCAAGGCAACACTTGAATGTAGCCGGAATGACGGCACTGAATGAGGAGCACACCATTGACTTTTTTGTTAGTCCAATGGCACTCTTCGTCATCGAGCTCACCGAGATAGAAAAAATCACTCGTGACTCTGTTAAAGAGGCGCTCCGGAATAGGATGAGGCCTCGGATGGCCGTGCTTCTCCGCGCTGGGGGGCGTCGAGACAGCACATTGGGCACATCCGGCGGCTACTTTCATGCAATGAGTGTAGAGCCTCGATCCAAACAACCTATGCTTAGTCATCGACCACAGTCGACGGCCATGTGCGTGGGGGGACTCCCATTTATGCCACCAGTTTAACACTCGGGGGGCTAGGGCGTCTGGCACACACAATTTACCCTCCATCCACAGCTTCCCCCCATCCAACGAGTACTCAGCAAAAAGCCCATCCTTGTGAGCATCTTTGGATTTGAGATTTCCAAAGACCTCTTTAAACATGGGATCCTGCAGATAATCGGACGTCCAGTCACGGATGATCAGGGAATCTTTCGGCAGGGGTGGAGTTTTGGCCGGATCTCGACGCTTAATGCCTTGGATCAACCGAAATCGACTTACTTGTCAGGTATAGTCAAACCGTTTCACACTCCCCGAGGAGGGATCGGTGACTTTCTCCACGACTTTCAGTGTTTTGGTGCAGATCTCATGGGCATGCGCCGGATCTGAGATGGCCGTGATGTCGTGACACGGCAATGCGTGCTGTTTAACAGCGCACTGCATGCATGCACGTCGAATGAGTTTCTTTTCTTCCTGATCCCATTCGATGATGACATGGCGGTCCTGCTCCGTACCATGGATGTTGGTACTTTGCAGCCCCTCTGAGGCGGGGTAAGCCCATCGGCTCAGAGCATCCGCTACCGTGTTGTGTTTTCCAGGCAAATACGACACATGGAGGTCAAACAGACTCAGAAATTCGTGCCATCTGGCCCGTCGACCAGCTGGGCTCGCGACAATATCAATGTGTTCGGTGGCCCAATACTCCAGAGATCGATGATCCGTCAGGACCTCGACTCGATTGGTGCCAACCCACGATTGGTACTTTTTTAGAGCGCAAATTATGGCGTAAGTCTCTTGCTCACGCGGCGACCATTGCATTTGGCGTGGGGCTAGCTTCCGAGACCAAAATGCAAGAGGGTAATGATCGCCGGTGGCCTCATCAACCTGTTCAAGAACAGCTCCGATCGCGTACCTAGAAGCGTCGGTTCTAATGTAGAAGGGTCGGTCAAATTGGGGCACATGCAACGTGGCAACTTCGCAGAGGGCCGCCTTCAAGTGATGGAAGGCCTCCTCGCACTCGTCAGTCCACTTGACACGAACCTTTGAACCTGCCTTGCCCGCATCTCTCCCTACCTTCAATAATTCAGTGAGGGGGGCAGCAAATTTGGCATAATTCGGCACAAAAGTGTGGTAAAAATTGCAACAACCCAGGCCTCCTCTCAACTCCGTGATCGTCTCAGGGCGCTTCCACTTCTGAATAGCGACGAGCTTCCCTGGACTGGGTCGTCGGGTGCCATTCTCTAGGAGAGAACCACAAAATTCGACTGATTTTAAAAATAATTTTCCCTTCTTTGGCCCACAAATCAGCTGATTGGCGTCAAGAATGTCCAAAACTTGGTTCAGCTGCTTCTCATGTAGGGCCACCAGCTCGGCTTCGGTCAGTCCCTCCCCTTCCGTCGCGATGATTATGTCATCTATGTACACACTCACGAAGGCACGAAGCTCAGGATGGGTTGTGAACAGCACTACCTCCATCATTCTTTGAAAAAATGAGGGGGCGTTCTTCAGCCCCATGGGCATGACGGTCCATTGGACTGGGCCACATGGCGTGCACATACAGGTGAGAGGTCGGCTGTCCTTCCTCAACGGCATTTGGTGAAAGCCGTGACGGAGATCCAGCACAGAAAACAAACGACCTCTTGCCCTCTTAGCGATTTCCTCCTCAATGAGGGGCAGGGGGTGTGAATCCGCCTTTGTTTCAGCGTTGAGATTGCGAAAATCAACAACCATTCGCCAACCATCAATGGTGTTCTGGTCTGCAGGCGGTGGCTTCGGGACTGTGAAGGGTGCACAGCACCATTCGCTGGTCATACAACCCTCAAGCCAACCAAATTCCCTGAGATTTCTCTCGATGATTTTTCTGAGTATCTCATGTTTGTGTCCATGATTTTCATAGGGCCGCTGTTTTTTTGCCTTGTACCCTTCACGAAGCTCGATGAAGGCTTCACCGAACTGTCCACGGACAGGGGGGTCTTTGATCAACTTCCCTGAAAGGGTTGTGTCCTTCCGTTCCTCAAAAATCTTCTCTCTTGACTTGGAACACAATTCAGTGTCCACCTGATCGCCAGGAATTACTGTCGAAAAAACTTCGGCGACTTCTTCGGCTTTGGCAGGAAGAATCTTCCTACGGATGTCCCTAAACAGGTCCGTATCAACTGCCTCTTGAAGATAGGTGGGTCTTGTGTCAAAATCCCAGAGATTCTCTTCGTGATCCAGCTCCTCGAAAGGATCCATGAAAGCTTCCACAGGGGGTTTTTCATAAAAAACTCTGAATTTGCGGCGCGATTGGGAATTTTTCTTCGCCCGTGCACTGAAGATTCTTTTCGATGTCGATCGTATTGGGGAAGAGGGAGACGAGGCGGATCCATTGGACGTTGAATCACCTTGGGTATCTGACGGACAAAAATCAGAAAAAATAGATTCATCATCAGTACCACGCTCAACCTCAGATTCAGACCCAACACAGGAATCAGTACCAGAATCAGCAGAATTAGAGTCAGAAAGCTTTCCATCCACCAGGAATGCAAGCGAACTCCAGGACCGCTGTGGCAGGGGACCTGTGTCGTCCCTGGCATACAGCTTAATCTTCCTGGGAAGTTCGATGAAATCTACACAAATGTCCTGTAATTCCTGAAACCAAGGCTTGTCGTCCCACAAGGGCACAACTAAAATTGCCTGGGTTTTATCTTGCTTGATTTTGTGGATGACCTGCTGGATTAAGTGAAACGGAGGATTAATCCACAGCTTCTTGTCCCATTTATGGGTCCAAGCGTCGCTAAAGTGCTTGTCAAAGCGCTTGTTCATACGGTTAGCAAAGGCATCATACTGGGGCCAAAAGGAATGGTGTTCATGAAAATATTCACAAATTGTATCGCGCAATTTGTCGACAACTCTGTAGGATGAAGAGTGCCAGCGCGAAGGGCGTCGTGGCTGGGAGTCCCTACGAAGACATTCTAACTCTTGGGAGTAATCGGCACTCCCATTCACCTCTGCAATGGTGACATCTTCACCAAATTTTGGTGTCACTTTTTGCTTCAAAAGTTCTTCTGCACTTTTAAACCCTGCGTGCAAAAAACGAAATTCAGGACGCTCCAAGGGACCTGACTCCAGCAAAAAACAACGACGATGACCTACGGGCGCTACCCTGTTCTTGCGAAGCCAAGAATGGCCCAAATAAAGGTCATACTTTATGTCGGCACGGTAGAAGTAGTCATCCTTAAGGACAACTTCTTCCACATTTTGCTCTTCCCAAAGGTCTTGAGCGACCAAATGAGTTGATATATAACAACCGCGTTGCCCACCTGCGAGAGAATGTCCAGAAACTCCCTCGAGGGTAACAGGATGAGGCGATTCAAACACGCAGTCGTCAGGCAAAAAAGATTTGGATTGGAGATTTACCTCTGATCCATTGTCACACAAACAAGTGGCGAGGTGGAAATTTCCCTTGCAATCAGAGACCCACAGCTTTGTGACAAACTGACGGGCCCTGTGCTTGGACTGTACACCAACCTCGTCCACTACAACAGAAGGATCCGCTGCCGGATCCAGGGGAGAGGAGACAAGCGACCCTACATCAAGTAATGGTCGATCAGGAATTTGGGGATCATGCCTGAAATCGCCTGGGGAGGGGCGATTTTCGTGGCTCCCCTAGGCGTTTTGACCTCCAGCGGCTGCGTTAACATTGTGCACACAGCCTGATTCGTCGATCCACTCATCTTGGAACGGATCATTCGCTGGATTCAGGGCATTTTCGACATAATCTCGATCCGCATCGGACACCTGATCTGCACCTGAGACCTGATCCACACGATGATTGCCCTTTCCACGTCCACGGCCACGGCCGCCGGATGATGGGCCACCACCGTCGCCACGCCCTCTGCCCTTACCAGAGAAAGGGGTTCCTGAAGGATTTCCCTTACCCTTACCCTGTGATCCTGGAGCATTTCCTTTGTTTGTACCGGATTGAGGGGTTTGGCCTGGATTTCGATTTCCGCCTCCGGCGTTCCCATTGGGACTTGTCTGGCCGTTTGACTGCCCACCGGAGCCGGATGAAGTCCGATTTCCTTTGCCTTGGGACCCGCCAGGGCCTCCAGTATTTTTGTTTCCACCGGAGGGGGTCGGATTACCCTTTCCCCCCTTTGCACCAGGCACCTGTCTGTCATTCCTGTCTGAATTCTGAGGATTACTGACATTTTCACCAATCACCTTGTGATCGTAAGCAGACCATCGGTGATTACCAGTAGAATGCGTCTTAGCTCGGTTCTTAGAACCTAAAAGAAGGCAGATGCTACAATGATCCTGAACATTCAGGGTGTCATTCACCTTTTTGTTGCCCTTTTGGGCCCCATTTTGGGTGTTTTGCTGGGTATTCTTGTTTCCCCCGAGACCCTCATGGAAATTTTGATTGGCGGCGTCAGCGAGCCTCTCAACCTCTTCCCAGAGTTCCTGTGGGATGAACGAAAACACCCAGTTCCTGGCCTTCAGGCGTTGGCCGTGGAAACTTACTCCCCTATTGAGGACTTGGACAAACAAGTCCCGATCCTCGTGTTCATTAAACTTGATTTTCCACGTGTTTTCAGTGAATTTCACCTTGGTAAACGACGTGGGGGAGCACTTTTGAAGTGCCTCCCTGACCGTAAACCTGTTGGCCGAGGCGTCGAAGCCATCGACTTCCGCCCACCAGGTCTTGACCTTTTCTTCGGATTGTTTATTCCGAAGGGTGGCGGCGGTTTCTGAGGGGATCTTGTCAAAAATCAGATTTTTCAGCTCGGCACTGGAACATTTTTCGCCTGAATGTTCAGATTCTTCTACGAGATTCCAGAAGCGCTGTCTCTTGTCCTGCACTTCGTGCAAGATTAATCGCGAGAACGAAGGAAAATTCTTCAACATCTGGTGGTAATGGTCCTCAGGCAGCCGGGATCCACGTACCTCCAACTGTTCCCACACCTCATCAAAGGTAAGGGGGGAACTTGAATCCTCACGATCACTCCAGGTCCTGAGCCAAGTATTGGCCGGCGCTCCCTCAAGGCAGTCCAAGAGGGCCATCAGGAACTGATCATCCTGGAGCTTTTGAGTCTTAACGCACAATTTAAATTCCCGTTGGAACTGAGGCCAACGTCTGGGGTTCCCATTATACTTCGGTTGCTTGGCAACCTGACGAAGTCGCAATGAAGTAGGATTTAGAAGTGAATCCAGCCCAACACCGGCCGTAATGGCAGACACCTTGGCGGCATCATTAGCCACACCAGCTCCGGCGAGGGTCTGGGCGAGCAACATCTGGGCTATTGCATTGGAATCAACAGCAGGAAGGGTAGTACGGGAGGCAGTTCGTTTGGCATTCTGAACCTCAGTCCTAGCCTTCGCCGATCTACTCTGAGATCGAGAGATTGTAACCCTTTCCTTTAGCTTAGTCCTGCTGATCCTTGCGTCGGTGGTCTTAGAGTCCACCGAAGGAGCAATCGAAAAAATTTCTGTCGCCTCCTCCGACGGTTCTGTTGTTTGTTCCACCGATGATGCGCCCTCAGACCTCATGTGGGTCTTGAAAAGATCTTTAATTCCCAGCGTCTGAATGATGAGTTGCATTTGATCTTTGAGCAATTGGAGCTCAGTATCTCGCTGTAATCTGCAAGAGCAGTCGGCAGGACAGTACATACCGTGTCCTGAAGGGCCTGAGCAGGCTGTCGGACCGCTAATCTCAGTGATTCGCAGCCAGGAGTCCACTTGGGGAGCTCCTTCAGTCATAATTTCCAGGCTTGCCTGCCTAGCTGCCTCTAAAATTCCTTCCTCAACCGCGGCGGCTAGATCGTCGCGGATGGAAACAGAGGGATGAGGGGCGGAGGGCCCGGCAACAGGTGCCTTGGTCTTCTCCTTCGGGAAGGGACTTGCCTCCCAGATCTGCAAAAAAATGGCAAAAGATTCATCTTCTTGAGAACACCACCACATCCTGGTATTAATTTCTTCTTGAAGAAGGAAAAAATATTCGAATAAAAAATCAGAGGCGATTCTTTCTTGTCCTATCAGTCTGGACGTGGCTAATAGACAAAGGGCCTCAAGCGCCTCAAGGTTACGGGTCACTTCGGAAGACAAATGGTTGTCCCATTGTGCCCATGAGGCTGGTCGATTATAGGTAGGTACCTCACCTGGACCACCCATCTCAATGTCGTCAATGTCGGCGTCGACTGTCTCAAAATGTGGACATTGGTAGGGAGTATTGGTACCTGCCAGGTCCGTAAGCTCCACCGGAGCGTTGCCATTAGCGTAGGCTGGGAGATTCCAGCTGCTTGATGGCCAATTTCGACTGGGATCTTGATTGTAATCTGGGCCTCCACAGCTGCTGATTTGTGCCCTTCTTGGGCAATTTGGGCTTGCGCAAGGCATTCCTCTCAAGGCCTCGTTCGCACAGCACCACGGCAGCGTAATCGTTACGTCTCCGGAGGTGGCGGAGTCTACGGGGCCGTACTGGGGAGCTAGCTGTGGTTGGGACACCAAATGAACAACATTCAGGTAGCCTCTGCTACCATGAAAGTGCTGCCCTGGGTCGTTGAGGGTGCCGGAGGGCTCGGGGCCGGCAAGACCAGTGGGGCAGGCACGCGAGGAGTCTCCCTGGATGTTGTTATTGGGGGTAGAACCGGATACTCGGACACCAACGGAGGCGAGAGCAGCAACAACTGAAGCAAGGTTCATGCTGATTGTGGTCCGGCAGAAAATCCCAGTCTATGAAGAAAATTGAGGGGAATTATTCTAAATACATCTGAGTGTCCAAAACTGTCTGAAAAGATTTAAATAATCCAATTATGTAAAATGTTTGGCCGATCTGGCCCGCGAGCGCGCGTCAGCGGCAAATGGCAATTCCAGCTAAAATAGCGGAACGCGGCGGATTTACGGGAAATGGACCGCGGAATCAAATCCGGCATATCAGAAATATATAGGAAATATCCTGTGACTGAGCTGCGAGGCGGCGATTCCGCCGAAGCAAAGAAAATGACCAAAATGTAGCCAATCTGGACAGAATGTCTGAAAATCTGAGCAGATGGGGCTAGCCGCACTTACACCCTGGCGATCGGCGCGGACATCCCCGACTCCGAGGGTGGCTCGTAGGCTGTCCGATAGCCCTCGGAGTGCCCCTCGGATTCCCACAGCCTGACTGGGCTGGGGTCCGTGTCCATAGCCCCGGCGTCCCTTGCCGCGGACTTGGGTGACCCGCGCTTCCGGTAGCGCCGGGCCCGTCCTCCACTGCTGCCTGAATGGCAAGCCTCATCAGAGTCCTCCGCGGCGGAGCGGAGGTTGCATGCCTTTCGGCATCGACGCTCACACATGGAGACCAGGTCCTCCATGTCACGTCCTCCTCTTCCCGAATGTCGTACTTCTCTTCGGGCTTCAACTTCCGGAGTTCGCCATGCTCTTGAACGTCTCGGTTCTTCTATGGCTCCAATCTCCGGCGTGGTCTTCACCGAGTCCACAAAACACACCCGGGGCGTACTTGGGCAGGGCTCATAAGGGCCCAAGTCCCCGGGTCGGCGGTTGGTAGGGGCAGCAGGTAAGCCTCTGCTACCAGAAAGAAGGTCCCTACCAGGACCGGCCCCCGCTGTGCCCCTTCTGCCTGTCACCCCTGCTGACTTGCTCCGGATCAACGATTGCATTTCTCAAAATCCTCAAAATCCAGGGTCCAAATCCAAAAATATAGAAAATGTAATCCTCCTTCAACCCTGAACAGCAACCAGATCCCACAAGTATAGCAATAACCCAATTCACAATCCAAATCAGGCTGCGGGCTTCCGTTCAGCACATCGATTGTCTCACGATGGCGGGCATGTACAAGAATTGCACCAAGGAAGAAAGCCCTGAAATTGGCATATGAACACATATCAAGCAAAGTTGGGGAAAGAGGTAAACATACACATTCACAGCCATAAACCCTCCAATCCCTGGACTCAAGACCTTCCCTTGACTCACCAACATATTGCCCTGAACCAGGTCAAATGAGATGGCTGAATGCCATGTGTCACAAGTCAATACACAAACCCCAAAAATGTGTTCACTCTCAAGCCTCTAAATCCTAGCCCAATTGGGGAGGTGGCCTGTCATGGCCTAGAGTGGCACTCTGGACCATGCCCTACCCTGACATATACTTGGTTGGACTTGGAGTCGAATGGGCTTGGAGGAATGCCCCATGAGTTTGAACTCAGAACATGCCAAAAAACTGCCAATTCACACCATATTGGCCATATATCAAATATATGCTCAAAATTGAACTTACCACTTATCCGAAGGCTCAAAGCATGCATGGAATCGAAGTCTAGTATTCATGGAGGACAGAGACCAAAGGCCAATGCCCATGTACATCCCCGATTTACCCTCGAAACCCCTTCGGATATGGGCGCCACACATTGCCCAAGTCAGCCCATGATCTTGAGACCATTTCTTGTGATCCTTCGTGCGCCAAGCCAAATGGAGTACGCTATCAGGCATATGGTCGTGTTCAACTCCAAAGCATATGCCAACATATGAACAACATACCATGGTTCGACTTTCCATAGGCTTCGTGCTGTTCGCCGACCGGGTAAGTACACAAAATGCAAAAATGAGCAAAAATTGAGGTCAAAACATGAAAATATGACCAAATACAAAGTTGTCATGATAATATATCTCTATGCTCACCCATGATATCCACTCGTGGTTCAATACACAAATGATTGGAACCATTTGCGAACAATTCCCCCACTTGGATCCCCAATCGGGCGCATGGAGATACCGTCGCCACTCATATCTACATGCCCCATGAAAATGGGAGTGCACTCATGGATCTCTTTCCCAAACATACCATGAGCAATACATATGCGGTAGACTTAGTCTAGCGCTTTGAATTCCACGATTGGGACATGGGCAAGGCCCTTGTCACGTATGGCTCCCCATCTCTTCGGCCACACGAAGATATATAACATGGGCGTGAGCATATCAAGACATTTACCATGCATATAACACATACCCTCAAAATGTGGCTCCCACCATGATATGCCATGTCCCTCCATGGACATAACTTCACGTTGAAAATACGTAGGAACCCAAGGAAAGTTGCTATGCAACCCCAACACTCATGCGGCACACTCGAAAGTCGCATTAAAATATTCGGTTGGACGGTCCAAGAGTTATGTATCACTTTATACCCTCTTGACCCTTTTCCCTTGCTACACCGGGCATGTGTGCGCACCAAAGGCGTTTGATGCTTCCTAAATTAACTTGAGACTAAGGCGCTTGCAACCCAACCTTCATTATTCTCTTTCCTCACACTCGCGCGTAGATATGGCCCTTCAAAGTGGTCCCACGATTCACTTTTGTTTCCCTAATATCTCCAAGTCAAATGGGTGGCAAGTATAAGGGAAACCTGATTCCGGCATGGGGGAAAGAGTATGACCACTCGAGGAAGTCCAAATCAAGTGCGGCGATGTCGAAGTCGAAAATCCGATTTCGACATCGCAAAAAATTCAGATTAAAATTTCGAGTGCTTATTTAGAAAATTGCGGAAGCAACGAACCCTTTGCTGATTAAATCTGACCCTTCAACGGAGTATCCGCCAAAATATCTGGAAATAACAGTTAACCAATCGGTTAACGCAAAATCGTGAGCCAACTGACGGTCGCCGATACATTCACCATCAGAACGAAAGGCTGAAGAATTGTGGAACCATTATGATAATAAAACCCAGTTGATTCCTGATATTCCGATATATAAATCTCCGCTGGCGGCGCCTCGGTACTGAATATGGCCGCTCATAGCCGGAATGGCCAAACCTATCACACTATCACATCAGGTTAGGTCAGGTGGATGGGAGAGTATGATATCAGCCAATGGCGGCTTGCCGGCACATAGATACACACCCCAAGTGACCCCAAGATGGCCACAGGGGTTCGAACCGGCTTCAGCCCGGAGGAGACCCCGGTGCACATGCACGTGGGGTGCGCCCACTTGTGGCTCCTCTGGCCCCACTACCGCCAGGCGGTACACGAGGCAGCCCGCCACCTCCCACCCGGGGACGAAGCCCTGTGGGTGGCCTCGTGCAGCTCCGTGGGCGCCGCATGGACGGAAGTCTTCCGCTCCGGGCTGGTGCCCGAGGAGGCGGAGGCGCAGCTCCGCGCCATAGCCTGCTACGACCCGCCAGGGGGGACCTCCCTGGAGGATTTCCTCCAACACATTCTCCGGCTAGGGGATTTCGCATGGGAGCTTGGCAACCACCGGCTGGAGCAACTCTCTGCGAACCCCTAAGCGCGGCGGCCCGAGTACACCGATGGCTCATCACGGCAGAGGGCAACTGCGCCCCCCCTCCCCCGCGACCTGTCAAGGACTTCGTGGCCTCCCTCCGTGTCGTGAATCGCCCCTGGAGTGCCCGCCACAAGAGGGCCCCCACCCGTACCGGGACCTGCCGGGGGGTTTCTCCAGGCACCTGCAAGACGCCCTCTTCCCACCGTGGATCATCGGGCGCAGCTGCATGGCCGCGTGGCAGGCATGCGAAGTGGGTGAGGAGTGAGCGCGCGAGTGGGGCCGGTGGTGCGCCGCCACGTGCGCCCCGGAGACCGCTGCGCAACGATACGCCGCCATCCCGCTCGAGGGGTGGGGGCCGCACACCCGGCCGAGACCCACCATGATCCGCGGGGCGGGCCCTCACCACTCGTGGGACGCGGCGACGAAGGAATGGCTGCAAGCGGCCCCGGGGCCGCGAACAGGATGGACCGGGGATGTGTCCTCGCTCGTCAGAGCGCCCGTCCCCCCCCGCATCGTTCTTCACGCCGCCAACGTGCTCCGGGCTACGGAGATACACACATGGGGACACGACACCGCCACCATCCGATGGCACCCCCCGGAGGTAGGTAGGTAGGTATCTTCGGGAGCTCGGGATGCCTCTCTTGACATTGCAGGAAGAAGGTCTTACCAAGGGGACGTCCTGTCCCTCCCACTGCCCTATGTCAGGTGCCTTTTGAGCCGCTCCTGCATGTGCTTGGGAAGGCATTGTCGCGGCCACCCGGTCCATGTGTCCCAGGTGGGAGGGTGTCCCCACATGTGTCCATGGGTAGGGCTACATGCCCCCTCCTTTGGGCGGCAGCTCTGGGGGCTGCCCAGCCGTGTGGAGTATCTCTCACCACAAGGGGTATTGCTCCCGCTTGTCTACGGTACGACCGCCTCACCCTTGTGGCTTGAGTTGCGGGGCCACTCTGCGTGGCAGGTGACCCCCTCCTGGACTGTGTACCGGCTCGCCTGTCACCAGTTGCTTCCATGGCTCCGGGTGACGTTTGCCATGGCCCCCAATGCAGCCTGGCCGGGCTCGGACCAGTGGCCTTGGAGTACCGCTCCTGCCACTGGTCCGGTGGGTCGGCTGGGTCGCCCCAGTGCGTCCGACCCATGGGGTGTTGGTTCTTTCCTGTCCCTCGGCCGCCCTACCTGTGTGCAGTGTCCTGGGCCGCTTGGCTCCTGTTCACCGGTGTGCCCGCGCGATCTGCTGTGTTGCGTCTGCGGTGTCCTGGCCCACCTGGCTCCCGTTCACCGGTGTTGTCGCTCGGTGTGTTGTGTTGCATGTGCGGTGTCCTGGGCCACTTCGCTCCCGTTCACCGGTGTGCGCGCTGTGTGCGGTGCGCGTGTGCCATGGGTGGTTGTGTCCCTCTTCCTCCCCCCCTAATTTTCGTTTTTTTTTTCATTTTCTTTTTTATTGCCGTTTTTTTTTTCGGGAAAAAAAAAAAAAAGAAAGACAGGGGCGCGCGTACACTGCAGGCACAGGCATGGGCAGCTGGTGCGGCGGTACAATAGCGTTGTGTCCTCTGGCGTGTGTCGTCGGTGGTGTGGCGGCGGTCGCGCCCCAGGGGTGCGGCTCGCGCGTCCTGATGTACACGGGCTTGGGTCAGGGTGGGTTTGGTGAGGTGTCTCTTTGCTTCTGGAGCTGGCTGGTTAGGCGGCTGTGTTGGCTGTGGGTGTGGGCTGTGGTAACGTTGTTCCCTCGGCGGGCCTGGTTAGGAGTCAAGGGTTAGCGGTTTCAGGGTGTGGCTCGGGTTTGATTTGTGCTTGGGTTCTGGCTCGGTTAGGCGGTTGCGACGGTAGCGGGCCTGGGTTCGGTGCCTTTGGGCGTAGTGGTGCCCGTTGTCGTGTGCGTTGGCGTCCTTCGGCGTCCGGTTCGTTCGGTGACTTCTGCACGGGGCCTGGCGTGGTGCCCCGTGGTGGTGGTTTGCTGGGTAACGGGGTTAGGTGGCTTCGCAGCTGGCCGGGGGGTCAGGCGCGTCGTGTTGTGTGGTGCGCAGGGCTCTTGGGGTGCTGTGGGTGTCGCCGGTGTCGGTGCGCTGACGCTTGTGGGGTGGTGAGGGGGTGTGTTTGTGCGGGGCTGGGCTTTGAGTGATGTCCCACAGGCAGATGCTGTCTCGCTGCGTCTCCTGGAGGGTCTCCCGCAGGCGCCTGAGGACATACGGGTGGTCCTGGGGCGCGGGGAGGTTGCGGGGGTGGACTCCCAGGGGGGTGGAGCGCATCAGCCAGCATGGCTTCCCATGCGGCCTGCGGCATCCACCCCCCCGCCAGCCGGAGGCGGCAGTTCTCGACCAACCCCTTGCGGGGCCGATGGACCAGGCCCTCAAGGGAGGGTTCTCCCCGGGCCCACTTTCGCAGCTCCCAGAGCTGCGTGTGGGTCCAGCGCTGCCACCACTGTTCCTGGGCGGGCCTGCGATCTTGGGCGGAGGAGTGGGCGTGGGTGGGTGTGACGGGGTCGTGAGGACCGGTGGCGGTGGCGGGCCTGGGGGATTCCTCGTAGTCCTGTTCCGTGGGGGTGCGTGGGGAGTGGGGGCGCGCGCGGATGTGGTCCCGCGGGTGTGCGCGCACGGTCTCCGCCTCGGGGTTTGCTGGGGACTCGCGGCGGCGGCGGTAGTGGGGCATGCACTGTATGTGGGCTGTCATCGAGGGTTGGTAGGGGGGCGGGGACGCTGCTGGCGGACCCTGGCGTCGTTCTGGCCTGGTCGGGGGCGATCCGTGGGCCTGGGGTGCGGGCTTTGAGAGGTGGCGGGACGAGGTGCGTCGTGCTTCGGCTGCGGCGCGCTCCGCTATGAAGGTGGTGGCGGTGGCGTCGGTGACGGTGGGGGGGCGCCGCGCTGGGCGCTGCTGCCTTCGGGCCTGGGACGGCTGGGGCCGAATGTCATAGAGGACGTCCTCGGGGGGCCGGGTTCACGCTGTCGTCGTGGCGCCGGTTTTGGACTTGGGTTTGGGCTTGGCTGCGGGTTGCGGTCGTGGCGCGCTGACGGGTTTGGGTGGCTGTTTAGCGGCGGTCTTGGTTTTTTCGCTGGGTCGCGGGTGTGGGCCTTGTCGGGGCGTGGGCCTTGGCGGCGGCGGGGTTGCTCGCGGTGGGGGCGTGTTTGGGGGCCCGTTTGGGAGGTGTTTCCCGCGGCCTGGGGGCTGGAGTGCTGGATGAGGACGTGGTGGTGGCGCTGGATGAGGTGGTCGTGGTGGTAGAGGTTGTGGAGTCGGAGGCGGAGGAGAGGGCTGTGGGAGAAGGCGGAGGGTCTTGGGCTTCGGCAGCGGGCGTATGATGCTGGGTCTTGCAAGTAGCGAGAACGAGGGTGCGGGTTCGGGCACCGGGCGTGTGCGCGCGTTTTCCCTGCTGATCCGTGCGTGCTGGTGCTGGTGTGGCGGCGTTGTCTCGGCTGCTCGGGCACGTGGGTTACCCTGGGGGTGGCCATATCTGCTCCAGGACGTGCGGGTGTGTTTGCTGGAGGTAGTCAAGGGTCTGGAAGAAGCATCGCTGGATGCCGGGCATGTCCTCCTTTGTGAGGTGGGGGTAGTTTTGGGTGGGGGTGTCTGGGCCCGGCCACAGCAGCGTCATGAGGCAGGCTGCCACCATGTACGGGCAGAGCTGTAGGGTGGTGGGGCGTGGAGGAGTCGGTCCCCTGCGGTTTGGGTTGGCTTCCCTCTGCTGGGGGCGCAGCGTGACCACCCACACCCACCGGTCCGTGGGGATCCCCCAGTTCCGTTGGGTCCACTTGGCGAGGCAATACATCGCCCTACCAAGGCCCTGGCTGCTGCTGCGGATGGAGAGCAGCGTGTCCAGGGATTTGCGTTCCCACGTGCCCCAGATGTGGGGGTCCTCTGGGTCGTCCCCCCTCGCGTACGTGTCGGGGCCTGGGCTGTGTGGGGGGGGGGCATAGCCGGCGGGGAGGAGGGAGTCGGTGCCGACACGGCCACCATCCGATGGCAACCCCCCGGGGGACGGGGCCGCCCGGATCGCCGTGGCGCACTTCAAAACTGGGGGGCCAGTATACGACAACACCCGGGGGCCCCTACTCCTCATGCTCCCCACCGACCTTGCAGCCGCGCTGCGCCAGGAGCTGGACAGCTGCGACAGGCTGCGAGTAGAGTGGGAGGCAGTCGCGGACGGCAACCTAATGGCCCTCCTCCACGGGGACGCCGCGGACGCGTGCCAGTGGGATATGCTGGCGCCCCACCTCACCGGGCGCCACGTGTATATGGCAACCCCCCCCCAGGGGCACCCCCGCCAGGCGTGGGACGACCTCATCGCCGCCTTACACGACCACGGGATACTCCCCGACGACACGTGGCGGGAGGTCCAGCAGAAGACGCTCCGCAGGGACTACCGGCGCCGCGTCCGCGCCCGCCTGCTGGAGATCCGGGATCCCCTCCGACAGAGGTGGGACGACCTCTGGCTCGGTTCTTGGTCGCAGCCCTCCCACCTCCCACACACCTGCCACCTCTACAGAGAATGCGACACGGTGACCACCGCAGCGCCGGCAGGCGCCAACAGGTGCGCGCAGTGCTCTCAGGTGGCCGGGTGCCCCTGGCCCGAACCTCCCGCGGGCCCGCACAGGCGCACGGAGGAGGAGGCTTTGCACCGGCGCATTGGGGGAGCACACGCCCCCTGGCACAAACGCGCGGGCCCCGCGGGCGCCGCCCTCCTGTAGATCCACGTGCACCTGCGGCACCCAACGTCCGTTGCTCACCTGTCGCACGTGTTCGCGCCCTGACCCCCACCCGCCGCCACACTTTGCAGAGCCCGCAGCACCATGCCTCGCCGACGGGGGGACGGGCCGGGACACGCCAGGGCCCGCCGCCAAGCGCAGGAGGCGGCCGTCCAGGGCCTGGTAGCAGACGCGGTGACGGACGTGCACGAGGCGCACGCTGCCGCACGACGTGACCCGGCGGGCAGTGCAAGGGCTTTCCTCAGCGAGACCGCCCTCCCAGCCGTCCGCGCCCTGAACGGAGCAGCGGCCCCTGCGCTACTCCCGGCGATGCACTGGATCGTTAACGCCGTCAAGCCGGGGCTCATCAGTCCGGAGGCGGCCCTCTACGGGCACTGGATGGAGTGGCCTGAGTCCAACCGGTCGGGCCGGCCCCTGTCCATGGGGGACACCCTGCAGCTGACAGGTGCGGGGTCTGCAATGTCCCTCCGCAGCAGCGCCCCAGCCCTGTTGCACGCCCTCAGGACGCGCTGCCCCGGGGACACGGCCCCGTACCTGAACCAGGCGCGGTCCACATACCCGGGGGGAGTGTCCGAGCTGGATGCGGCGCTCCAACTTCTACACCCCCCGGACAAGGACCTGGAGGTGGGCGAAATCACAGTGTTCGCTGAAGGCGCGGACGAAGCGCCCACCCGCCCCCGGCCGACCAACCCGGTATACCATGGCGCCGGGCCAACCCTCCCGTACGCCGTCATGTGTGAGGCGTTCCCCAGGGAGCCCACCTGGTGCCCCTCCCGCCAGCGACGCACGCGCCCCGCGGGCGGGCCAACCGGGACCTGCCCCCCCCCCTCTCCAGGACCAGGGGTGCCCACCACAGGGGGAGGTCCTCTGGCAACAACGTCCGGGCACCCCCCTGCTCCTCCTCGTCGTTGCGACCCGCGGGGACCCAGAGCGGGTCCTGGGGATCACCCCCACCCACCTCTACGGGGCAGCACCCGTACCCCGCCCCCCCCTGGCGGCGCACGCGGCGCGGGACGGGGTACACACCTTCCTGCGAACACAGGGGGTCACCGTCGTTACGGGGGTCCACCTAGTGCGGCTCCCCCCGGCACCAGCCGACGACCCCTGGGGGCCCAGGGCCCTGAGCCCCGCCCCAGACTAGGAGCTGTGGCGCGACGCATGGGCCGCGTGGCTCCCCCGCCTCCCCTCCCAATGCCCTCCCAATGCTGACGCCGCCGCCGGCCCCCAAGCCCCTCCCCCCCTCCCCCCCGCGGAGCACTGCACAGCACTGCCCCCGGCACGACACAGATGCACCTGGAGGTACTGGGAAGGGCGCACCTGCCACCACGCATGCCTACCAGGCCAACAGTGATGTCGGACTCCGATGGCCCGCCCCAGCGGGACGACTGCCACCACCGCCAGTCCCGCTCCCACTCCCCCGTCTCCCCGGAGTGGGCGGGGGAGACCCCCGCGGAGCGCGAGGAGCGGAGACTGGCGGAGACGGCGGTGCAGGTCGGGCCGCCGGCTGAGCGGCCCCAGGCAGCCTCCGCCGACACCGGGCCGTCAACTCAGGGGCCCGGACCGGCCAAGGAGACCGACCCCGCCGCCCAAGAAGCAAGCCCTGCCACCCCGCTCCGGGATGGCACTGCAGGCGCACGAGGGGCTGAGACCGCAGCCCCAACAGGCCGCGCCGCGGCCCTGACCGCGGCCCCCGGCGCGCCGCCGGCACGGGGGGTAGCCCCGGCGCAGGACCCGGGTGCATCGCCAGGGGGTTGCCGCAGCCGCAAAAGGAGGCGGGTAGGGTGCACAGGGGGGTGAGACCGCGGCCCCGGCGAGCCACACCATCGCCTCGGCCGGCCACACCGTGGCTTCTGGCACGCCGCAAACGCGGGGGACGGACCCCGCGCGGGCCCCGGGCGCCTCGCCGGGGGCCGCCGCCGCAGCAGCAGTGGGCAGGGAGGGCGCGAAGTACCGCGCCCACACCAACCCCACCGACACCCACACCAGCCCCCCCAAACTGTTCCCCCCCAAGCCCTTCCCCCCGGGGCGGACGCGGCACGTCCGCCCCCCGGCGCCCGAGCGTTCGCCGCCGGGCGTCACGCTGCCGCAGCTACAGAGGCAGCGGGACGCCCGGCGCGTGATCCAGGAAGGGGGGGACGGCGCGCAGGCAGGGCAGAGTGCCAGCCATGGGAGCGCGGAGCGGGGGACAGGAGGCGACAGGGGGAGTGCCCAGGGCCACGCGCAGGGGGCGGGCCGGGGCACACGCGGCAAGGAGCAAGGGCGCGAACACGGGCGAGGCGCCGAGGCCAGCATCAGCGGAGGGGGACAGAGCGCGGGCAGCGGACGGCGCGACGAGGGGCAGGGAGCCGGGAAGGGGCCAGGGCACGGGAAGGGCGCGCAGGGGTGCGGGCACGGCGCCCAGGCGGGCGGCCAGGGAGCGCATGGAGCGGAGCGAGGGACGGTGGGCGAGCGTGGGCGCAGCCAAGGGCATGGGCACGGGCACGGGACGGGCACGGGCGCCAGCAGCGCAGGCCAGGGCGCGGGTGACAGGGGGCGGGACCCGCGGCAAGGACAGGGGGACAGAGGCATGGGGGCCGGAAGGGGACTCAAGGGCAAGGGCAAGGGCGCCGTGGGCCCACGGGGACAGACAGGACGGGGCATGGGAGCTCGGTGGGGAGGGCGGGGCGAAGGGGGAGGGGCGGGGGGCGGGGTGCCCCCGCAGCCGTACGTGCAGCCGGTGCGGTGCATCCCCCCCGACATCCAACAAATGCCGGCGCACCACACCCACCACCACCACCACCACCACCACGCCCACCTCTACAACATCGACCCAGACGCCAGAGACCTCATCACCCCGCAACCCCCGCGACCCAGCACCAGCCAGACCCCCCGGGCCGAGGGCGGAGCCGGCGCGGATGGCCTCGGTTGGGGGGGGGCGGGGCGCGGCGCCGGCGCCGCAGGTACAGGGGCCGCAAGGGGAGCTGGCGCGAGGGGCAGGGGGGGCCAGGGCCTGGGACCGGGACTGGGGCACAGTCCCGGACCCTCTGGGGGATGAGGTCGTCCCCCTCGTGGTGGAGGTGTACGCGTGGTTGAGCTGGGCCAGCTCGGGGACCACCAGGGGGATGAGGAACCGGCCCATCGATGCTGTGCTCCTCCGGAGGGACGGAGGGAACCAGGAGGTACCCCTGTTGGGCTGGGCAGCCCCAGAGAACCAGGAGAGGGTCCTCTGTTCAGTGATCCGGGCGGCGTGGCCCCGACAGGGAGCTGACGTGGCCGGCCTTCCTGGAGGGGAGGAGGTGCTCCGCATCACGGATGCGGACGTCAACAACTGGCTCCCCCGGGCCTTGCGCAAAGCCCTCACCCACTGGCGCTACCGCCGGCGAAACCCGCGAACGCCGCAGCCCCAACCCCCACACAAGCGGCGACACAGGTGACGGCCCAGACGACGGGCGCGAGAGAGTGGGGGGGGGGGCAGTGCCGCGGGACGCCCTCCCGGCGGAGCCGGGCTCCCCGACCCCACACCCCCCCCACAAAACAGCGCGATGGAGAGGCGCGCGCCACCTTCCGTGGGAGGGAGGGCGGGGACAACGAGCACGAGGGGGAGCCCACTGCCCCGCAGCCCACTAACCGCTGACTGCTGACCCTCACATCCGCCCCCAGCCAGCCAGCGCCGCGCGACGACGGCTGGGGGAGCGGGAAGCCCAAGCCAGGGCCGGCACGAGGGTCCGGCTCGCACAGAGTAGAGGGGGGCGGGGGACGAGTGCGCCTCCCCAGCCGACGGCTGGCCCCCCGGGGACGGAACCGCCAGGCCGCCTCCCCGCAGCCGTCAGGGGGGCGGCGTCAGGGGACCAGAGGGCCCCCCCCTCCCACCCCCCCCCGGCCCAAGAGCGGACAGAGGCCAACCGGACAGGCAGCGGCCCCGCATCCCCACGGGGAGGCCGCTGCACCCAAGGGGGGGGACACCGCGGCCGCGCGCCAAGCGCGCCCCTTGAACCGCCCGCACGCTCCCGCATTGCCCGCTACCGACGGACCACGGAACGGCGGCGGCCGGGACGGCGCGAACAGAGCGGCCCACTCAGGGGCAGGCCTGGGGAAGGCGGGGCCGCGAACCAGGGCGAGGAGATCACTCCCCTCCTCCCTCCCCCCCCCCCCCCGGCCGCACTGACCCACTGGCGGCCGGCCAGGGGGGCGCCCAACGCCCACGGCCGCCCGGCAACCCCTACAGCACGAGTATACCCCGGAGGGCGCGCCGGAGACAAAGGATGGCAGGCCGACACCCGACGGGGCAGGGGGGCGGGAGCGGCAGAGCGGCCCCCCCTCCCCCCCCCCCGCTCCCCCCCCGGCCTGCGGGCCGCAGGAGCGCCGACCCTCCGCCCCCCCGGAGCCGGAGGGACGCCCCCCCTCTACCAGAGAGAACCGCGGCGCGGGGGGGGTGGGCGCAGCTGGACCCGCACGCCGCGCCCCCCAGCGCCCCCCGCCGCCTGCTCCTGCCTGCTCCCGCGGGGGTCGCGGCCGACGGGCGAGCCCGCACCAGCGCGCCGGAGCGGCCCGCGGACCACGCCCGGGGGCGGCACGCGGTGCCCAACCAGAGCAGTATGAGGGCTGCACCCCGCATGGCCAGAGCACGGCCGGTGACACCCGCAATGCTGCCCACTCGGGGAGGGCGGAGGGAGGGCTTTTGTCTGACGAGGCCCCCGGGGGGGCGGTTAACGGGCCGCCCCTCCCCACCCCTCCCGCCAGGCGGGCCGCACGACGAGAAGGGGGGCAGGGTAGGGAACCGCGGGCCACCCCCCCGAGGGAGAGCAGGGGGGCCACGGCGCGACACCCCCCCCCCAACCCCCCCGCCGACCCGCCAACCGCGGGGGCGCCGGCCCCACCCCCTCGAGGCAGCAGGGGTGGTCCCCCCTCCCCCCGGCGGGACGGCGGCAGTCGAGAGGGGGGCCAGAGCAAGGCCCGCCCCCCCGCCCCAGCCGCCTGCTCTTGCAGAAACAAGCGAACCCGCACTCACGCGCCAGGGGGCCACACGGGCCGCCCCCAGAGACGGCAAGCGACCACGAACCGGAGCGGTATGGGGGCCACGCCCTCCATGACCGGAACGACGCCAGTGAAACCCGCTTTGTTGCCTGCCCAGGTAAGGCAGAGGGACGGAACGAGGCAGAGCGACCCCCCGCCCCACTGGCCCCCCCCGCCGCACATACGGGGGGCGCGGCGCACAGGCCGCCCCCTCACCCCCCCCCCCACCCCACGCGGGAACGCCCCGGAAGCGCAGACCCACCCAACGGGGGGCGCGCAACCCCAAGCCAGGTAGGGGGGAAACGGGACCGGGCCGCCCCCCCCCCCCCAAGCACGCCAGACAGAGCAAGGGACCGGGGCAGGACACGCGGAGGGGCACGGACTGCGTGGAACCGCCCTACCAGCGCCCAGCGCCGGGACCGCACGAGGTGCGCGCGCCACAGCACCCAGGGGAGGGGAGGGGGGGAAGCGGACGCCGCGGGAGCGCGAGCGCACACACACACAAAGGGCACGCGGGGAATACCAGAAGGGCAACTGGACCGAGCGCGCGGAACGCACAGACCGCGTGGAACGGCGTACCAGCGAGCGAGGGTAAGGGACACCCGGACGGGACGGCCCGCGACACACAGCGCGGAACACGCGGGGCAGGAAGGGGGAAACGGGGGGGACACAGTACCAGGTACCGGCCCGAGCCCCCCAAACCGGCCGCGAGCGCCGCGCACACACGGACGGGGCACTGCACCCGCCAAGGCAGTAGTGGCGCACTGCGCCACGCCCCAGCCCCTAGGCTAGGCAGCCACCGCGCCAGCCAAAGGGGGTCCCACTGGCAACAAGCCAGTAGCACGGGCCCGGCAGCGCCGGCGCTCCGGCCGACCACGCATTAGGGGGGCGACGCAGTGGGTAAGCGCCCACAGCCACGGCTGTGAATTGATGCACTGACCGGGGAGTGGCGAAAAGGGGAAGCCGGGGAGGGACGGGGCTCCGAGCCCTTTGAACCCGGGGGACTCCGCCACCAGGCAGGAGGTGCGTCTTGGAGGCCCCCCCACTAGGACCCGGTGGGGAGGATATCACCTGGCCCGACCAGGTGGCCCCCCGGGGCCGAAAGGCGTCTAGTACCCGCAAAATCAAAGTCAACCTCAAACCTGAAAAGGGATCTTACTCATGAGCCACAGGTGGGGCTCACTGGCTCCATAGTAACCCACATTCATCCGTGACAACAGATATTCTAGGTCGCACACGTATTCAGAGACTTGCACAGCGGAAGGAAACCCAGGGAGCATAGGTAGCTCCTCTATCTGTGTGCGCACACTGAGGTCAGTCTCATAGACCGGAAAGGTTTTCTCCAGTCTTTGGAGCACCTCGGCCCATGTTGAACAGGTTTTCATAATCTGCTTCACCTGTTTCTGCAAAATTTTTCCTTTTGCATGAGCGTTTCAGCAGTGAACATTTAGTGGCCACATCCACATGGGACTGGCCAGTTAGCAAAAGAAACTCAGCAAATTTTTCTGCCTATTCGGGCAGATTTTCCGGGTCTAACTCCGGCAGTTCCAGCTGGATGTTCGGCTGGGCAATAGGTCTGCCACTCTTCCCAGCCCCCGGGGTTAGGCCTGAAGGGGGGGGAGGTACAACGGCGAGGGGTGCCAGGGCTGACAGCCCTCTTTTCTGTGTCTCTGTCACAGGCACGTCCTGTAGTTCAGCAATAGGAACTGTCCTAGCACGGGGATGACAAGGGCTGGGGCAAGTGACCTTGGGTAGCAACCTGGACAGCCTGGTGCATGTGTATGGTGTACTCTACGTGAACCAAACTTATGGAACTGACGAATATGAGCTGGTGTGACGTGTCGTGGAAAACGAATTGGCAAGCTGCAGGTGGACCGGAATGAAGTTCAGGTAGACTTGCTCGTGAAGGAGGAACATCACCTTATGCAGCTGTATTGTTCGCGACAGCTCAACAATGTCTGTGAATTTTACCGGAGGTCCATGCGGTCGTGCTATGCAAACTGTCCAATCTCCAAACCAAAAAGGGCTTCGAAGGACCGAGGGTGGAACTATGTACCCTTGAGTGACATTCTGCAGGGGAAGACGACTATTGAACACGGTTCTTGGACTGTATGACTGCAGGGCGAGGTGAACTCCCGAAGGCCCTCTCTACACTGTTGAACACTCGTAGGAAACGATGTCTGCCCTTGAGTGGGATACTTTCTTGTTCATCGTTGACGGCTCTTTGAATCGTGTACGTCTGTGTTACCTAGACTAGAAAATGCTCAACGAGATAAAAACCGAAAGTTGTAGCCTTACCCTTCTCGATGTGAAGAAAAGATCCGAGTACCCTTTTGTTACCAGTCCGAATGCGGAATGCTATAATGAACTAAAGACTCTTGCTATCTCACTTTCCTATGGCTAATACTGACAGCCGTTCAAGCAAAATCACCAACGTTATACCACTGGTAAACTCAAAAGTGCTGACGCTGAAACAGACTTCCTTCCCATCACAAATGCCTATAGAACTTCTCAGCAGCTGCTATTCGGGAGGGACGCTGTGGGTTGGCTATGCGACGAAGAACCGGTCCACGCTTTCGAAAGGGGTTCCGCACATGAGAAGGCTACACTTCGGGGCTGGCGCTCCTATTGGAGGTAGCTACCACTCACAATGCACCATATTGAGGGCGTCAAGAAGGAATGTGCTGACTACATGAGCCGCAACGACTTTGACAACCTGATGGACACCAACTCTGTGACCTAGCTAAGGGGGCTATCACCCATATGGATGTACACCTACCTCTGAACATGACTATGATAAGACCTCGGGATTCGGTCAGACAAGGTGAGTGCGTGAACGAGTGTGTGGATATCTACAAACGCCTAGAAAAGCATCTCCAACGTGTCTTAGTTGACTACAAGCACTGCAATCAAGACAAGATCTTCCTTTGGCACGAGGACCGGATTATCGCACGTACTGAGTGGATTTTGGCCCCCCTCAAGGGAAGCCATGGGGCCAGTTGTCATTTTGGGGCTGATCGCACCTTGAAACTGTTTAGGAAATGGTTCCATACTACGTAGAATAATTACAACCGACAGACCAGCCTGCAGGCTATCACGGACAAGTGCCCATGCAAGTCGCGCAAACCTTGACACGTGAGGGACATAGTTCTCAATTTGACCCTTCTCATTTCACACGGTGCCAGCAGCATTCTCTACGTGGACTACGCGGAGATGCTGCAGGTTGGGGCTTATGACTTCGCCCTAGTGGTCACTTGTGGGCTCATCAGGTTCATCCGGTTGTTTGCCTACAGTAGGCAAGTGTAAGTGCGGCCACCCCCATCTGCTCAGAATTTTACACATCTGCCCCACATTTTGGCCATTTTACATACGTTGGCGCTACTGCCGAACCCGAGACCATTCCCAGGGACTGGACTATATAATTTCGACGTGCCAGACTCAGCGCTGGTGTCCATTCACTGTGAATCCGCCCGGTTCTGATGATTTACCCGGAATCGCAATTTGCCGCTGGTGCGCGCGCCCGACCAAAATCGGCCATACTTTTCTTCCAAATCGGATGTACATAAATCGTTTCAGATATATTCACACACTCAGATGTATTTATGTTCATCCGCATTAACTTTTTCATAGATTGGGATTTTCCTCTGGGTAATATGAGCACGGACTTGTCTAGTGTTCTCGCTGACCTCTCCTCTTATGTGGTCGCGTTGGTCACCTGAACCAACATCCAGGTCACATCATCGCAAGGTTGTGCCCCAGGCCTAGCCGATCTAGGCCCTACCGCACCTTCAATCACCCGGAACAGCACATACATGGTAGCACAACCTACGTGAATGTTGTTCGCGTGGGACCTACTCCTCCGTTAGGTCCTTAGGGCACCCAAAGGGACGCCGTAGGAACTCCGGCAGTGAACATTTTGCTCCCTCTGTGCTTCGTAACTGAAGCGCTACGAGAATCCCCCTGCAGCAGTCCCCAATGTCCTAGCAGAGCCACAGTTGGCTTTGAGGAAGGCCATCATTTTGAAGCTCCCAGTCAAAATTACCCGCCGCATGGCTGCAATCAACCAGTCCCTGGGGGCGGCTGGGCTTTTCATGAGCTTGGCGACACCCGCAACCCTCCATGAATCACAACCTTGGAAAGATTAAAGGTGGATTTGATGGACTTTGAGGTCGGTGGAGCCGGTGAGGAGCCTAACCCAACAGGCGTTGAACAATGGGCTTCTTGGGAACCCAGTTTGCTGCCATATGCTTGTGCTTTGGGTGCATATTAAAACCCATTTTCATTGTCTTGCACTTCAAAACTGAATTTTTTTTAATGTATGCCATTGCAATTGATCTTATTTGCAAGTACAAAGCAAAGGCAACAGCAAGAAGACGATGAACTCCACGAATATTCAGCTAGGCCAACTGTCTGGTCCAGTAATACGGGTTCACATGCCTAAATAACAGTAAAATTGATGTAACAATGAATTCTGATTACAAAGGCAATCAAACCTTTATTTTATCAACTTTCTGAGTAGTCTATCGTGTCACAGGTAGTGTCAAGGTCACGTAAATGACTGTCGACGACCAAATACGGCCACAGTCGCGTCACGCCATCTGAAGCTTCCAAATAGCTTCTAAATAGCTTCTACTACATTAGAACCTTCTAAACTGTAATAGAACATAATAAAATCTCATTGTAAGGATATGGAGTGTGATTATTCATGTATGACTACTAATGTATCCTAGATCTCTGCTCTCTCTAGTGTACCTAAGTGCAGTAGACTCTAGCAGTAAGCTGTAGGCTTGAAATCTAAGCCAAATGTGAGAACATATCCTAGTGTTCTAGGATCTTGAAGCTCTGAGAGGTCTAATAGAGATCCTTCAGAAAGCCTCTTAGAGGCCCAAATGCCCCCACTTATTACACCCCCTTCTTAAGCTTCATCCACATTCACTAAGAATGTTGATGACAAGGTGATAATCTAACATAAGGAGGGGTATGGGCATAGGGAAAGCTCATATTGAATGCCCTAAGTGTCTATTGTAGTGTCTTAGTACCCTCTGCCTAGAGGTAAAGATACATCTGCACCTAAGAGGGTAAAGTTCCTAAGTCTTAAATTTGTATGGTAGGGCTCAAATTGAAAAACGATAAACACGAAGCAAATAGGTAGCATACAAAGTATAGACAATGATAACCTAAATCTTCAGGCGAAAATTGAGGGTAAGTGTAATGTATCTAGATGTAGAGGTATAAATTACAATGAGCTATACGCAAAATCAATACCAAATGAGAATAAAATGCAACATGTGGGGTTAAACCAGAAATTCAAGCTCTGCCCAAGCTGTCTATTGACATCACTTGGTACGCTATCCACAAAGAGGATATACCACCTGACTCCATGGACGCATGGCACCAACCCAATGCACTGGTTGGATACATTGTGGTACCTGTTAATGGAATGGGTTTCTTGGCCTGCATTACATGGACAGAGATGTGGTACCTTTTTCATGCAATGGGATTCTTGGCCTGCATTGTATGGACAGAGAAAGTGAGGCAGCAACAGTAATGAGTAACTGTTGATTAGTTTAGAGGGTTCTTCATCACAAAGGGAGGGGGGTGGCAGTCAAAATGAGAAAAGTCACGAAAGTCATCTGACCCGGATTTGCTCTCTCTTATCCTTGGGCCTATTCAAGTATTGATCCGTCTGGGGGTATGGGAATTTATACTAATACTTCAACCAAAAAGATGTTGAAAGATATAGTTCTTCATTAATGACCTTTTACTCATACTCTCTTGCTATCACTAAAACAAAGCTGAAAAATTGGAAACCTATCATGTGTAAAAATCATGTACAAAAGAACCAATAATCCATTACGGCAATATGCTCGGCACCTACACCGCACGGCATATGCACCATGTTCCTCAGCAGGACATAGCCCACAGGAATCTAATAACATATGAAGCTAGCAGAAATTCTGATTAGTGTAGATATGTCCTAAATGACTTAAGTCACCAATGCAAATAATTCGCATGAAGGGGTGAAAATGTAGATATGTGTTAATCATGTAAATTCAGAGAACGAAGATGTATGGGTTGTGGCACAGTGCTAAAGATGACAAAAACCAACGAATTGTATGTCAATGTAGGGGTTGGATTTACGGGTAGCAGTGGGTTGGTCTCCTTGGGTTGGTTGGAAAGGAAGTAGGTAAGTAGTGAAAAAAGTTGGAAAGGACGGCTCTTTCCTGGATGCGCAGTTTAGCTCTAATGCAAACCAACGGATGTCCTACCGGACTGGCGGGTTGCCACTGCCCCATATGCGAAATTGGAGGGTCGGAACCGCCTCATATAAGCGAAATGACTGAATAGTAGGGTGTCTCAGACAAGTAGAAGCAGGAATTCCCCAAAAAATGATTTGGTAGTTAACGTTTGTTTTTTACATTACTGGAAGACCAATCCATGGTGAGCCCCTTGCCCAGCAGATGGTTGTACAAAGCCATCCGTGGGGGGGCCTGTCTTCCTAAATGAAGACTGCATTCCGCTCAACTGAATTCTAGGATTCAGGCTATCCTTCTGAACCTTAACTCCGTAATCTATCCCTACCGCAAAAGAAGGGGTCTATCCAACTGCCTGGAAAGTAGCTATCTACCCGCGCGAGGGTAGAATCCTATACACTGTAGGCATTCACCACCTTTCGATGATCCTTTCCAATGAGCCTGCTGTAGTGCACCGCTGGTCTTGGTTGCTGCTAGCGTACGACTCTTCACTAACACACCGCGGAATGCATTAGCCAAGCCACAGGCTAAGTGACCAGGCTTAAACCTGTTCACTTGTGTGATACAACAAAAACGTGGCGCGGTGAGACCAATGCCGGCTCCTGTAAGCGGACACTGACTATCTACACGAAGGAATTGTCTTAGAAATCGGCTCGTGGGCAAAAACTTCATAGAAGTGGTACTACAGGAATCCCTCCGACTGTGATATCCAAATGAACCATGGAATAACGAAACGATTCATGGTATGTGTTTGTGTGAGTGTTGTCTGTGCAGTGTAATGGGGGAGGCAATGTGTGAAAAATCCAATTAGGTCCGTCATGCTGTTGGTCTGGTCCGTGGAATAGCAAATCTGATGCAATAGACTGTGGAAACTCAATTGAGAACTCTCAAACCCGGTAATTGAAACTGTTCCAGGCCATCTAGCAAACCTTAATAAAGCGCAACATGCCCGCAGTGGTTCGGTAGCAAATTTGAGGATAAACTAGCTCTTCAGACCAAATGACGTAGTCAATAGTCATGAGGGTTGGAAAACAAGATTCATTCCTCACAACTTGCAGTGAATCAAGAAACGTTGAGGGGATACGAATTGATTGCTCGTCACTGCGATCGAAAACTAATCATGCACAACCAACGCCACGCCCATAACATCCCACTATGCACTCCAAGCGGTCCGGGTAAACCAGCAGTAATACACAAGAATCTCAGCATTACTTGTGATGTAAGATTGTGTATAAACATCTCTCAAATTACATGCCTCTAGTTTATATTGTTGAGACCCCGAAACTAGAAAAGATCACGTCTACTGGTCGTTGCCAATCGTCACGGGGCAATGACTCAACATGCTGCAATTGTGCTATAGGGCTACCTTGGCCAATTAGTTAGGGCGCGGCACACCGCAGCCAGGAGGTCTCAACAAACGTGCCTCCTGGGCCGGGTGGCTACACAACGCCTACCGCCCTGGGGGTCTCTGATGCTTCAGAGTGGTGGACACAATCAGAAGCCGCCCACAAGTGGGCCCGATGCATATATAACCCCTGCCTGCTGGGGGTCCGCGGCGCTTCAGAGCGGGAGACAAAATCAAATGTGGCCCAGCAGTGGGCCGAGTGGCTACATAACCCCTGCCGCCTAGGGGTTCTGCCACAACCCGCATACAAAGATAAAAAGGCAGACCTCATCTACAAGCATGTCTTTTGCGACTTCGTATAAAGCACACACGTACGTGGGATGATTGCCACCATACCTCTGGGAGGAAGAGTCCGACCCACACGTACGACGACGTGGTGGACCTGCTGATCGAGCTAGCCCTTGAGAGGGGGAATGACTCCCACATGGAGAAATTCCTCAAGAAACACTTGGGTCGAGGTGGTACCCCTACCCCCGAACGTGGCGAAGGAAAAGAGCCCAAAACATCCCACTAACGCCAACCAGGGTGGTGGTAAAGGAAGGGGTAACCTGCGTGCCATGAATGAGGTTAAACCTGAAGCAGGTACACCCCCTCTGTTGTACCATAAACCTGTCAATGACACGGGGGGGACCTTGTGATGCCCCTGACTGCGACCACCGCAGTGGTTGTATGCTGCAGATGAAACGACAGCAGCACAGCAAAGATGGCAAAACTGTGACCCATCAGGACCACTTTAGGTGTACCATCATCTGTGGTTAATGTGGCAAACGCCGTCACTGCGAGGAAGAATGTCACATAAAGAAACAAGAGGGTGACAAACACAAGCGGCAGGAGGCTGAACGCCAGAAGACCCAAACACCCAACAGAACTCCCCAGAATGGGGATGAAGGTGGTAAAGGAGGTGGCAAGGGGGGTGGCAACGGTGGAACCCCAAACCCCCAGAGGTGCTCATCAGCACCTGCTACTTCTCCCTCTCCTGCCAAGGGTGAACCCTAGAAGCGCCCACAGGGGGATAACGCCTCCCCTGAGGGGAATAACTCCAAGAAGAGGTGATTGGCTTGGATGGCCAAGTCCCTCATTACTGCAGGGGTGGATGTCAAATTCCTTGCTGAGGACTAGGGGGGCGGCTCCAAAGAGGAGGACTTGGCTTTCTGGATCCCCGTGAAAATCGCCGATCAAGTTTTCCGAGCAGTGCTTGATACCGGCGCAACACTTTCTATAGTGGCCTGGCGCCTGCTAAAGACTTTCAAGAAAACTGAGGAAAGTGGGCCATAAGAGTAGAGGATGGGCGTACCATCCATTGCTTGGGGGGAGTCGATGTGACTACTTGTCTTGGCAACGAAACCGTGATCCAACACTGCAGAGTGTTGGACACTGACGCCTTTGACATCGTCATTGGTACCGACTTCCTGCGAAGAAACCCCCACGTAAAAATGCTGTCTCTCCAGCCCCCCTATTCTGTGCACTGCGACTTTGGCAGTGGGCTCTTCTCCGTACCTTTGGAGCTGTCAGGACGAAGAGAGTCTGGGCTGAGCTACGCAGTCAAGACTAACTATCGTACTGAAAACTACCAACAGGCCTGTCACGTTCTTGAAAATGGAATTGGCGGCCCTTCAGGTATCCCTGGATGAGATCCAGGTGGAATTGTTCGCGAGCCAACAACAGCACATCATGCAGTTGTATTGCTAGAAACATTTGAACAACGCTTTCCGTTTCTTCTGGAAAGCAATGGGCCTAGCGTATGCTAACCCTCCCTTCTCCCTGCTCGCGAAGGTTCCAACCAAAATCGCTTATGAGGGAGAAAGGGTTGTCATGTGCACCCCTGACTGGGGTTGCTCAGGTGAACACGCTTAATGGCGCCGTATGCTAGACCGAATGACCCTGGGAAGAGTGCAACTCATTGACGGTCCCAGTTACGTGCCTGAGGACTCAGACACAGCTGAGCAGGCCCCTGAGTGGGTCAGTTTCTTATCCATTGTCGATGGATCCCTCAATCCTGTACCCCTGTGTGATTTGGATCAGGTGCTACTGAAAGAGGTCATGGCCGAAAATCGTGGCCTGGCCCTTTCTGATCTCAAAAAACAATCTCCTGAGCACCTATCTGCCACACTTACAGGGTGTGAATCTCTTGATGGCTATTTGGAACCTGCAGCTGTAAAGGAGGATGCTGACGACCAGCTGTCTGAGATCGCCAGCACTATCCCTCCTGTTGAACCCAGCTGTGTTGAACTAAAACACAGTGCCTTCCTGGCCCAGCTTTTGCTGGAGGAGGTAGATCTAGAGTCAACCTCAGAACCAACTTCCCCTGTTGAGAAGCCAGTGCTGCACATGAACTATATGCACTCAGGTGAACCCGTGACCCCGAGTCCTGATGCTCTAGCGCGGCCTGCTTCTAATTACATGCCACTGCGTGAGCATGACACTCAGGAACCCCTACGGCTGTTGTACCTGAAGGCCGAAGGTATTGAGCGCCAAGAGCGGCTACAATACCTCAGACAGACCTGGAATTCTTTCATCTGGTCTGAAGAGGACGATGAATCCTACATGCTGCCTGACCCTGAGATACCCCTAGTGTATTCTCTGCACTATGGGCAGCAATGTCCCTCTGAGTGGCACGATGGTTCAGTACCTGCCGAAACTGCTGATCGCCAGAAAAAGAAAGAGCATGGATAGAGCAATCTCCATGCTGAGGAGGATTTCCTGCAGAAAATCCAGAGTCTGAACCTTGACCCCCGACTGAAGAAACTGCTCCTAACCTATGAGGAGGTGTTCGGCGCCCTGCCGCCTCCCCTTTCTTGTAAAGAACTGGTCCAGATGGACCTGAAACTCAAAACTGAATTTGAAAAGACGCGAGTGAGGCGTCCTCCCTACCCCGCTCCTCAGGAACAGGTTGAAGGAATCGAGTGCCAGATTCAGGAATGTATTGATACTGGCCTCGTTGAAGAGTAGTAGAAGGGGGACTACCCCCATCACTGCAGTAGCTGCTTCCTGGTTGCTAAACCAGGATCGACTGCCGTACGATTGGTTGTTGACAATGGTGAGGTAAAGAAGGTCCCTACCAGGACCGGCCCCCGCTGTGCCCCTTCCGCCTGTTACCCCTGCTGATTTACTCCGGATCAACGATTGCATTTCTCAAAATCCTCAAAGTCGAGGGTCCAAATCCAAAAATATAGAAAATGTAATCCTCCTTCAACCCTGAACAGCAACCAGATCCCACAAATACAGCAATAGCCCAATTCACAATCCAAATCAGGCTGCGAGCTTCCGTTCAGCATACCGGTCGTCTCACGGTGGCGGGCATGTACAAGAATTGCACCAAAGAGGAAAGCCCTGAAATTGGCATATGAACACAAATAAAGCAAAGTTGGGGAAAGATGGAAACTTATACAATCACAGCCATAGACCCCTCATTCCCTGGACTCAAGACCTTCCCTTGACTCACCAACATGATGCCCTGAACCCAGTCCAATAAGATGGTTAAATGCCACATGTCAAAAGTCATTACATAAACCCCAAAAATGTGTTCACTCCCAAGCCTATATATCCTAGCCCAATAGGGGAGGTGGCGTGTCATGGCCTAGAGTGGCACTCAGGACCATGCCCTACCCTGACATAACCTTGGTTGGACTTGGGGTTGAATGGGCTTAGGGTAACGACCTATGAGTTTGAACTCATAACATGTCAGAAAACTGCCAATTTACACCATATTGGCCATATATCAAATATATGCTCAAAATTGAAGTTACTACTTATCCGAAGGCAGAAAGTATGCATGGAATCGAAGTCTAATATTCATGGAGGATATAGACCAAAGACCAATGCCCATGTACATCCCCACCTTACCCTCGAAAGCCCTTCGGATATGGGCGCCACGCACTGCCCAAGTCAGCCCATGATCTTGAGACCAATTCTTGAGATCCTTCGTGCGCCGAGCCAAATGGAGTACCTGATCCGGCATATGGTGGTGTTCAACTCCAAAGCACATGCCAACATATGAGCAACATACCATGGTTCGACTCTCCATAGGCTTCTTGCTGATTGCCGACCAGGTAAGTACACAAAATGCAAAAATGAGCAACAATTGAGGTCAAAAACATGAAAATATGACCAAACACAAAGTTGTCATAATAGTATATCTCTATGCTCACCCATGATATCCGCTCATGGTTCAATACACAAAAGATTGGAACCATTTGCGAACAATTCCCCCACTTGGATCTCCAATCGGGCGCATGGAGATACCTTCGCCACTCATATCTACATGCCCCATGAAAATGGGAGTGCACTCATGGATCTCTTTGCCAAACATACCATGAGCAATACATATGCGGTAGACTTAGTCTAGCGCTTTGAATTCCACAATTGGGACATGGGCAAGGCCCTTGTCACGTATGGCTCCCCATCTCTTCGGCCACACGAAGATATATAACATGGGCGTGTGCATATCAAGACAATACTACCAATATCACACATAGCCCTTAAAAAAGGCTCCCACCATGGTATGCCATGACCCTCCATGAACATAACATCACGTTAAAAATACGTGTGAACCCAAGGAAAGTTGCTATGCAACCCCAACACTCATGCGGCACACTCGAAAGTCGCATTGAAATATTCGGTTGCACGGTCCAAGAGTTATATATCACTTTATACCCTCTTGACCCTTATCCCTTGCCACACCGGGCATGTGTGCGCACCAAAGGCTTTTTATGCTTCCCAAATTAACTTGAGACTTAGGCGCTTGCAACCCAACCTTCATTATTCTCTTTCCTCACACTCGCGCGTAGATATGGTCCTTCAAAGTGGTCCCACGATTCACTTTTGTTTCCCTTATATCTCCAAGTCAAATGGGTGGCAAGTATAAGGGAAACCTGATTCGGGCATAGGGAAAAGAGTATGACCACTCGAAGAAGTCCAAATCAAGTGCGGCGATGTCGAAGTCGAAAATCCGATCTCGACATCACGAAAAATTCGGAATAAAATTTCGACTGCTTATTTAGAAAATTGCGGAAGCAACGAACCCTTTGCTGATGAAATCTGACCCTTCAACGGAGTATCTGCCAAAATATCTGGAAATAACAGTTAACCAATCGGTTAACGCAAAATCGCGAGCCAACTGACGGTCGCGGATACATTGACCATCAGAACGAAAGGCTGAAAAATTACGGAAACATCATGATAATAAAACCCTGTTGATTCCTGATATTCCGATATATAAATCTCCGCTGGCGGCGCCTCGGTACTGAATATGGCCGCTCATAGCCGGAATGGCCAAACCTATCACACTATCACATTGGGTTAGGTCAGGTGGATGGGAGAGTATGATATCAGCCAATGGCGGCTTGCCGGCACATAGATACACACCCCAAGTGACCCCAAGATGGCCACGGGGGTCCGTACCGGCTTCACCCCCCTTCTCAGAGCTATGTTACCGCTCGGAAGTCATTGAAGAGAGGACGGGAGGACCCCAATGGGCTCCAACCCCCCCCTCCATGTCCCAAGGACACATGGAGGCCCCACACACGTCTCAGGCGCCCCCCATGCCCCTAGGGAGGGCCCTACGCCATATCCGGTCTCCACTTGATCTACAACATGGACCAAGGGGATCAAAGATAGAAAAACGTCGTCGGTCGACCTAAATAAGTATACCACAGTGAAATATATACGTGGAGATCGAGAGAAGGGGGTATATGGCCAATCAAGGCCGAGAAATCCCCGGATGAACGCCTCCACCCGTCTCCCCAAGCACAGAAACAAACAAAGTGCCAAGGGGGGATCCATTACGGTGCTACAGCAGCAACCAAATGGACCAACACGTCCTTGACATCCAAAGAAATATTCTTTTTCTTTAGCTAGTCCATCCAGACCGTGGTATACCTCGGCACAAAACTGCTCGGAGGCCTTCACGAATCCCTGGATGCGGCGAATCCCTTCCAACGGACTTCATAAAGCCTGCCCCCAGGCGTCCCCGGGTCCGGCTTGTCCGCCAGGATTCTTTCGGCGGTGAAATCGTCGTCCTCACCCTCGTCGTCCGAGTCCACATCGCCGGCCGTGAACTCGAAGGTGACGGGACGTCCGCTGGGGTCTGGTGCTCGGGGACGAAGCTGGGTATGGTCGCGGTCCAGGATCTTGTTATCCCCCACACGAACCGCATACACATCCTGCCCGACCTTCCGCACGATTACCCCCGGCACATACCAAGATGCCTGCCGATGCCTGGACAGGACATCCTTGTGGTGCCGCTCCACCCTCATGGTGTCTTGGAGAGCATATATCTGGACCTTCCCTTGCTTGAAGTACTTGGCCCTCTTGTCATGCTCGTCCTGAAGTGCCTTGCACACCTTGGCCGCCGTGTCGTCCGCCTCAGCCATCATGGCATTCGCATGCCGGGCCACTTTGCCATGGTTCATCCACGGGAGAGTGCGTGACACTCGATCCCGTAGGAACAGGATGCGATGGGGCGACAGTCCAGTGGGCCCCTGAAGGTCGTGATACGCTTGGAGTACCCTCCACAGCGAATTGTACCAATTCCGGCCCGGTTCGTCGATGTGCAGCTGGCGGAACTTCTCGAACATCTGCCGCCCGGCCACCTCAGCCCAGCCATTCGACCGGCTGTGGTATGCCATGGTCTTGGCGTGCCGAATCCCCATGTGCTTGCACATCGTCTTGAACCACGTCCCCACGAGTTGACTGCCCCGATCGCTGCAGATGACAGCTGGGACATCAAAAATCGTCAGCCAATGCCTGATCATGGCATTAGCGACCGTCTTGGCCTGCAGCCCCACTCCATGCTTGTCCTTCTTGTCCTTCTTGTTGCATTTCTTGCCAGGGACCGCCACGATATACCCACTGTGCCTATCCACTGCCAGGATGACACAGTCGTAGGTCTCTCCTTCAACGGTGACCTCAGGCATGGCGAATACATCCATGGCCACGGACCGCATAGGGGCCTCCGGTAAAGCCGTATACACCGGGTTGCCCGCTGTGGAGTGGTTGGCGCTCTTCGTGGCCCGACACACGGCACAGTTGCTGCAGTACCTATCAAGGATGGCGTAGTACCCCGGAGGGAACTTGAAACGCCACTCCAGGTCCTGCTGCATCTTGTCTCGGCCAGGGTGCATGAGCTGGGCGTTGTGCCAATGGTCAATGAGCTCCTCCACTCGGTTCTCGGGCACCAGCAGCTTGTCCTTGAGGAACAACTTGTCGCCATCCTCGGTCAAGCCCTCGGGCCACTCGTCGTCCGACGGGGCGCTCACGGCATTCCAGTACTTGCTCCAGTGCTCGGATGCCGCGTAGTCATCCGACCAGTCCTCTGTGAGCACCGACCTGGCTAGCTCTACAGGGGCCACCATCCATTGCTCGAGGGTTTCCTCTCGAATAGCTTGGACGCGGGCACCCCGGAACTTGGCCAGCTCCGTACGGTTTGCCATCACCACAAAACACTTGACCCCCTCTTGCTCCATGACTCTCTCCATCTCGATGATGCGCTTGGCCTCCCCGGTCTCCTCGGCGTCGCCATGGCTGGATATGTCCATCCACGCCTTGCCCGCGGGGTAGGCCCAGCAACTGAGGCAATCTGCCACAGTGTTGTCCTTCCCCGGGACGTACACGACACTGAGGTCGAACTTGGCGAACGTCTCGTGCCATCGGGCCCTCCTAGCTGCTGGTCCTGAGGGGGTGTCGACATGCTCCTTGTGCCAGCTCTGCAAGGACTGATGGTCCGTGCAAACCACCACCGGCTGCAGTCCGATGTGGCCAGACCACTTCCTGAGCGCACATACCATGGCGTATGTCTCCTTCTCCCTCGCGGTCCATGTTCGGCGTTGGCCCTCGGCCAGGATCCTGCTCCAAAACGCCACGAGAACATGAGTCCCGTCGTCCCGGACCTGCTCGAGGACTGCCCCCACGGCATAGTCCGAGGCGTCTGTCCGTAGCACGAATCCCTTGTCTGGGTCCACCAGAAACAGCCCCAACTGCCCCAGGAGTCGCTCCTTCAGGCGGTTGAACGCATCCTCAGCCTCAGGGCCCCAGGCAAGCTTTTTCTTGCTCCCCTTCCGGCCATCGAACTTCCCCACCTGCAGCATCTTGTGCAGCGGACCCGAGAGTTCTGCATACATCCGGACATAGCCCGAATAGTAATTGCAGAACCCCATGAAGGACCGGAGTTCGCTAATGGTCTGGGGCTTCTCCCAGTGGTGCAGGGACGCCAGCTTCCCAGGCATGGGACGGCGTTGCCCGTGACCAACCACGTGACCCGCGAACTCCACTTCCTTCACGAAGAGTGAGGCTTTGGTTAGCTTGCACACCATGTTGTGCTTGTCCAACTCGCTGAGCACTCGGCGCAGATCCCTCTCATGCGCATCGATGAGCTCGTCCTCAGTCATGTTCTCCGTGCCGGACCCGATGATGATGTCATCCACGAAGGGATCGGCACAGTCCCAGACAGGACCGAGTAGGTCCTCCATCATGCGCTGGAAAGCGGCGTTGCCATTCTTGGCGCCCATAGGCACCACTTTCCACTGCATGGGCCCCAGCGGCGTCGACATCGCTGTGCAGGGCCTGGAGTCCGGGTGTAGCGGCATCTGGTGATAGCCGTGTTTCAGGTCTAACACCGTGAAAATCCGCTTTTTCTGTTGCTTTTGGAGGATGGAGTCGATCAGGGGAAGCGAGTACGAGTCGTGCTGGGTCTGCTCGTTCAAACCCCTGTAATCCACCACCAACCTCCATTCGCCCTTCTCTTTCTTGGGCACGATGAAGGCTGGGCTGGCCCATTCACTGTCGGAGGGTTCGATCCATCCCCGCTCAATGAACTCGGCCAACAGCTTCTTCATGGCCTCGGCCCGATCGCCCTGAAGTTGGTACTCCCGATGACGATAGATCTTCAGGTTCGGCTTCAGCTTGATCTTCGCTGTACCAAACCTCCCACGATCTGGAGGGTTCTTGTTGGCGACGCCACTGAATAGCCGCGGATAGGCGTGGATCAGCCTCTCCTTCAGCTCGGCGACCTTCGGGTTCTCCTGGGCCTCTTCAGCCGCTTGCTTCGGTATCGATACAACCAACCGCACTGCGGTATAGGCCTCTTCTGGGTCCGAATTCGACTTCTCCTCGTCCGATATGCCGTCTTCATTGTCGTGGGTCGCGATTCCCACCGATAATCATCGAAAATTTGCGGCCTCGGGCTGGTGCTCGTCGCTACCGGCTCCCACTCTTGGAAAACCCCACGTTGGTGGGTCCGACCCAACCGGACCATCGTATTGGTCCGCGATGTGATCCATGACCCTCGCCACGAACTCATCCTTGTCGTACTTGCCGGTGACCAACATCTTGTCATCCAACCAATGCGGAGATGTGACCATGGCCCGCCTCTTCTTGGCTGCCACACGGTCGTGCATTGCAATCCGCATGTAGTTGACGACGTCGTCGATCTCGGAGTGGGACAGGACGTCTATGCCATCAATTGGCTGATCTGTCCCCTCCTTGGGCTCAAACATGACCTTCATGGGCACCGCCTCCACCCTACGGATGAATGCCTCATCACTCGTGGGCTGGGCTTGCGCCCCATCCACCAGGAAAGCCTTGGTACCCCACGCTTGACCCGGGGAGGGCATTGATACACCCTTGGCGTCGATGAACAACTCCTCCTCTGGCCCGGATGACATCTCGTTCAGGGTGATGGAGTCCAACGTCGACTTGAGACCCTCCAGCGGACATGGGGTGGATCCTATGCCGGTTATGACCAGGATCCCCTTCGCCCTATCCGCGATGATCTTCTCCACCGTACGTCTCGTATTGTCCAGGGAGCCATGCCAATACATGGGTCCCCACTCCTTCAAACCCGGATGCCGGTGCCAGGCTGAGTCTCCTCGATGCCAATGCCTCCTACACTTCCGCAGAAGTGGGGCATCCCGGGAAGCGAGGACGTCCGTCTCGGGCGCTTCGGCCCCCAGCGTCTGGATCATCCTGTCGTACACCTGCGGCGCCATTCCATACTCCGTGAGCTGAACTCCGCGGTCTCCTCTGGACTTGGCACCCACAGCTTGCACCGCTTGGACGATCCGATCCTCTTCCTCAGCATTCCATTGGGATGATCCGCATGCATAATCCGTGGACAGCCATGTGAGGCATTCATCATCCTCCCGGACCAGCGTTGCACGATGGGGAAGGCCTCCAATCGCGTTTGCCACCATGAAGTCATACCCCATGATCATATCCCAATCGGTAATGTCGGCCACATAGAAGTTCCCGGATAGAGTGCTTCTCTTCGCCTGATCAGGGCGGTTCAAGCGCTCATGCTCCCAGAATTACATACTGATGGTGGCCTCATTGGTGCCGCCACCCATGATCTCTCCATTGGCGACCTTCAGGCGGACCGGTCTCCGGCTGGGCTGCAGGAGTTCCTCCTTGAATAACCCTCTCCGGACCAGGCTCACCTGGGCACCCGTATCCACTAACACATCCACCACCTTCTCCTGTCGTCCGCACCGTACTTGCACTTTCAAGTGCAACTGCCGCTCGTCGCCATGAGGTGTATGGACGACTCTCACGGCATGCAACTCTAGCACTTCCGGGTGCATCAGGACTTCAAGGGTATGGTCGCGGATGGTGTAGATCTTGGGTTGGTCCTGCCCGTCCACGGGGCTCTCCGTGGTCGCTCCTTCCTTCTTGCCATGTCCCGTACCCACATGTACTTCCCTTGGCAGGGCGCTCCAGGGGTTGGGAGGGGCGAAACTCAGTGGTTTTGGCTCTTCCGGAGCCTTCTTCGGCACCCGATGAGCCTTTGCTTTCTCAGGGATTCCACTGATTTTCGGAGGAGAGACCTCCGAGGTCCCACTCCCGTGGGGGCTCCTCTAGACTTGGCTTCCCGCAGCCCCTTCCAGCTGCGATCCGCCAGGACTTTGTCCACCACGTTGCTGGGCTTTGAGTTCCTCCAACGTCCTCAACATGTCCTCAGCAACTTCCTCGATCGACCTTACTCGTCGGTCTTGGCCATGTCCACCACCATAGCCTCGTCCTCCGCCTTTTCCTTGGCCTTTGCCTTGGCCTTTTCCCCCGTCTCCGCCCTTCGCCTTCCAATCGGAAATCCGCTGCTCCTTGGGCTTCTTCTCGGGGTGGGCGGCGAAGTAGGCCTTCTTGTCCGCCTCATACACCTTGCACTGACGGTGGTCGTGTGCATGGTTGTTTCCCTTTCCATAACAGACCCAGCACCAGTCGTGCTGAGATCTGTACTCCCGGAACGAGAGCGGTGGGTTCCCGATCCTCGTTGGCTCTCTGCTCTTCTCCCAGCTGGCTCCATCTGGACCGATCCTGCCCATGGTTCACCACGTTGTGCGCCACAAACGCGAAGAAATCGGCCTCCTCGTGATCCTCCCGGGACCCGGTCCAGTGGTCTTGGCCACTTCCACTACCATCCTCCGCGGAGTTGGCCGTGTCCTCCTGGATCTCCCGATGATGGCGGTCTTCTCGATGTCCTCGTTGTCCATGACCATGCCGATCCTGCACGTGGGCCTCGTTCTTCGCATTGAGCTTCAACTCCACCGTGATGTACTTCACGATCTCGTCCAGGCTCATGCGGGCGAAGATGACTTGCATCCTCAGCGGCTCCCCGCGCCTCCACTCCACGTTGTTGAGGCGCAGCAACCTTTGCCCCGTGGAGTCCCCAAATACCTCCACGTACACGGCGTTCTTCAGGCCCAACATCCGGTTGGGTTCACCCAGGTTCCTCCTGAAGAACTCCATCATACCCGCATGGGTATCCTCTGCCGCCATGATCCTCACCGCCACCCGCTTCTTGGCGCGCTTCTTCTCCTCGTCCTCCACTCTCCTCTTCCAGTTGCCGGGGAGGACGTCCTTCAGCAAGTGGCGGATCTCACTGGCCTCGTTCCAGTCTTCCACCAGCTTGAGGCATCTGCGCTACTTCCGCAGATACCGGTTCCACTCCCGGACCCGCAACTCACCGCGGTCCAGCGGCAGTGGGATGGACCACAGGTCCTCCAGCTTCTGATTCGGAGCGTCCACCCGCTCCTCATCCTCCAACCACTGGAGGCAGGCCTGCTCCGTCCGGATCAGTCCTTCCCGGATCTGATCCCGCAGCTCCTCCTTCAGGTCCTGCGCCAGCCGGTGTTGGAATGTCCGGCATACCCACTTGTCCCGCGGCACTCCCCGCATCTCGCCGACGACCTCCTCGGCGAAGTCGTCCCAGTCCAGGATGAAGTCATCCAGGTTGGACGGGTTCCCGTCGTAATAGGGGATTTTGATTCCCCTGAGGTCGTCAATCCTGATGGCGTCTCCGACGTCTCCAGCCACCACTCCACCGAGACGGATACCACCTGTGGCCGGGGGGTGTGAGTACACTCCCCGTACATCCCTCTCCTCCATGGAGTGCGGTCCAGTTGGGCCTGAACCCATGGGGTTTGGAATGCGGGAAGGACTTGCTCCATCGGCCGTCCATATCCCCGTATTGGGATCCTTCGCCCACAGGTTTCCGCTTGGATGGCCTCGACCATGTCTGTCGGCGCTTCCCATGGTTCGCCCCTGCATGGTCTGGTTCTGGATCTCGATCTTCTCTTCGAAATAGACTACCATATTCGTCGTGATCGGTACATCCTGGGCGGCATTGAACATCTGTACCGTCAGGCTCCTCGGGTCAGTGGTTACGTGCCCTTCCCGCATGGACCCAGCCGGTGCCGTGTGTTCCCCGAGCATTGTGGATTCGCTGAACATGGGAACAAACGGCAGCGCACCCGGGTCAACACGCGGAGGCGCGTATGGTGCCTCTGCAGGGCCGCCCATGGGTTTCTCCATGGCGCTCCTGAGGGTCTTAACCCGCTCCACCAGCTCTACCGCGGCCGGCTTTGCCGGGAGCTCCGGACCCGAGGCGAGGGGCTGTCGCTCCTCTAGCCTTTTCAGGCGTCCCGACATGTCCTCCACTAAGTGGAGGAGGCTGTCCACCACTTGCTGCTGCTTCTGCAGGGCCAGCTCCAGATTCTCCCGGTACCGGGCCTGATCCGCTCGCAGCTCCTCCATGTGGTTCTCCGCGGCCGACTGGTCGTCCAGGATCCCCGCGACGTCCTCCTCTAGACCGTCCTTGGCGTTGTCCAGGCGGTCAAGACGATGCACGATGGCATCCATCCCCATCTTCGGGTACTTGCCCATGAGGAAGGACACGTGCTCGCAGTGGCACGCAGCGTGCTTTCCGCCGGATTCAGCGCATCCCGCGGTTCCCGGCACCTCAGACTCGTCGCCCATGGGCGTATCGCCTATGGCGTCCGTCTCTGGTCCCGTGTGCCGGGGCACAGGTGCCGTCCGGTCCCTGGCTGGCCTCTCCAAGCCCTCGGCGTCGTGCTGCAGGGCGGGCTCGGGGGCCGTATACGCCCTGGCGATCAGCGCGGACATCTCCGGCTCCGAAGGTGGCTCGTAGGCTGTCCGATAGCCCTCGGAGTGCCCCTCGGATTCCCACAGCCTGACCGGGCTGGGGTCCGTGTCCATAGCCCCGGCGTCCCTTGCCGCGGACTTGGGTGACCCGCGCTTCCGGTAGCGCCGGGCCCGTCCTCCACTGCTGCCTGAATGGCAGGTCTCATCAGAGTCCTCCGCGGCGGAGCGGAGGTTGCACGCCTTTCGGCAGCGACGCTCACACAGGGAGACCAGGTCCTCCATGTCACGTCCTCCTCTTCCCGAATGTCGTTCTTCTCTTCAGGCTTCAACTTCCGGAGTTCGCCATGCTCTTGAACGTCTCGGTCCATCTATGGCTCCAATCTCCGGCGTGGTCTCCACCGAGTCCACAATACGCACCCGGGGCGTACTTGGGCAGGGCTCATAAGGGCCCAAGTCCCCGGGTCGGCGGTTGGTAGTGGCACCAGGTAAGCCTCTGCTACCATATTGAAGGTCCCTACCAGGACCGGCCCCCGCTGTGCCCCTTCCGCCTGTTACCCCTGCTGATTTACTCCGGATCAACGATTGCATTTCTCAGAATCCTCAAAGTCCAGGGTCCAAATCCAAAAATATAGAAAGTGTAATCCTCCTTCAACCCTGAACAGCAACCAGATCCCACAAATACAGCAATAGCCCAATTCACAATCCAAATCAGGCTGCGGGCTTTCGTTCAGCACACCGGTATTCCCACGGTGGCGGGCATGTACAAGAATTGCACCAAAGAGGAAAGCCCTGAAATTGGCATATGGACACAAATAAAGCAAAGTTGGGGAAAGATGGAAACTTATACAATCACAGCCATAGACCCCTCATTCCCTGGACTCAAGACCCTCCCTTGACTCACCAACATGATGCCCTGAACCCAGTCCAATAAGATTGTTAAATGCCACATGTCAAAAGTCATTACATAAACCCCAAAAATGTGTTCACTCCCAAGCCTATATATCCTAGCCCAATAGGGGAGGTGGCGTGTCATGGCCTAGAGTGGCACTCAGGACCATGCCCTACCCTGACATAACCTTGGTTGGACTTGGAGTCGAATGGGCTTAGGGAAATGACCTATGAGTTTGAACTCATAACATGTCAAAAAACTGCCAATTCACACCATATTGGCCATATATCAAATATATGCTCAAAGTTGAAGTTACTACTTATCCGAAGGCACAAAGTATGCATGGAATCGAAGTCCAATATTCATGGAGGATATAGACCAAATGCCAATGCCCATGTACATCCCCACCTTACCCTCGAAACCCCTTCGGATATGGGCGCCACGCACTGCCCAAGTCAGTCCATGATCTTGAGACCAATTCTTGAGATCCTTCGTGCGCCGAGCCAAACGGAGTACGTGATCCGGCATATGGTGGTGTTCAACTCCAAAGCACATGCCAACATATGAGCAACATACCATGGTTCGACTCTCCATAGGCTTCTTGCTGATTGCTGACCAGGTAAGTACACAAAATGCAAAAATGAGCAAAAATTGAGGTCAAAAACATGAAAATATGACCAAACACAAACTTGTGATGATAGTATATCTCTATGCTCACCCATGATATCCGCTCATGGTTCAATACACAAATGATTGGAACCATTTGCGAACAATTCCCCCACTTGAATCCCCAATCGGGCGCATGGAGATACCTTCGCCACTCATATCTACATGCCCCATGAAAATGGGAGTGCACTCATGGATCTCTTTGCCAAACATACCATGAGCAATACATATGCGGTAGACTTAGTCTAGCGCTTTGAATTCCACAATTGGGACATGGGCAAGGCTCTTGTCCCGTATGGCTCCCCATCTCTTCGGCCACACGAAGATATATAACATGGGCGTGTGCATATCAAGACAATACTACCAATATCACACATAGCCCTTAAAATAGGCTCCCACCATGGTATGCCAGGACCCTCCATGAACATAACATCACGTTAAAAATACGTGGGAACCCGAGGAAAATTGCTATGCAACCCCAACACTCATGCGGCACATCGCATTAAAATATTCCGTTGCACGGTCCAAGAGTTATATATCACTTTATACCCTCTTGACCCTTATCCCTTGCCACACCGGGCATGTGTGTGCACCAAAGGCGTTTGATGCTTCCTCAATGAACTTGAGACTAAGGTGCTTGCAACCCAACCTTTCTTATTCTCTTTCCTCACACTTGCGCGTAGATATTGTCCTTCAAAGTGGTCCCACGATTCACTTTTGTTTCCCTTATATCTCCAAGTCAAATGGGTGGCAAGTATAAGGGAAACCTGATTCGGGCATAGGGAAAAGAGTATGACCACTCGAAGAAGTCCAAATCAAGTGCGGCGATGTCGAAGTCGAAAATCCGATTTCGACATCACAAAAAATTCGGAATAAAATTTCGAGTGCTTATTTAGAAAATTGCGGAAGCAACGAACCCTTTGCTGATGAAATCTGACCCTTCAACGGAGTATCCGCCAAAATATCTGGAAATAACAGTTAACCAATCGGTTAACGCAAAATCGCGAGCCAACTGACGGTCGCCGATACATTGACCATCAGAACGAAAGGCTGAAAAATTACGGAAACATCATGATAATAAAACCCTGTTGATTCCTGATATTCCGATATATAAATCTCCGCTGGCGGCGCCTCGGTACTGAATATGGCCGCTCATAGCCGGAATGGCCAAACCTATCACACTATCACATCAGGCTAGGTCAGGTGGATGGGAGAGTATGATATCAGCCAATGGCGGCTTGCCGGCACATAGATACACACCCCAAGTGACCCCAAGATGGCCACGGGGGTCCGGACCGGCTTCAGAGGTCAACAAGAAAGCCCGAAACCACACAAGGAGTATTCCTAACATGAAAAATACCCTGGAGCGTATTGCCAAATGCCGGTACAAGACCAAAATGAACAAATGCAGTGGTCTCTGGCAGGTAGACCTAACCGCCGCAGCTCAGGAACTGCTGAGTTTTGTAACCCCTAAGGGTCGTGTGTTTAAATGGAAGGTCATGCCTTTCGGGGTGGCTAGTGCCCCAGCACTCTTCCAGGAACTAATGAACAAAATTTTGTACATACTGAGGCGCAGACCTCTAGTAAGGGGTTGCTTTCTGGAGGTGCAGAAATGGAGGCCCACATCGATGACGTGAGTTTGGGTACCAATACCCAAGAGGACCATGTCCTTCTCCTCCATGAATTTTTCATTGTTTGTCAGGGAAATCATCTCCGAATCAAACTCCAAAAATGCGAGTTCATGAAAGAGGCGATGGAGTATTTGGGTTTCGACGTGGGGTATGGCTGGTGGAAACCAGCCGCGTCTAAGATGCAGCCCCTGCCGGACATGCAGATTAGCGATGACCCTAAGAAGGGTCTACAGGACGTGAGGAGTTTTGTGGGCGCCTGTAACTTCTATAGGCGTCACATCCATAATTTTACCTACTCCTCTGCCCCTCTCACTGACCTAATCAAGAACACTACTACCTTCAGGTGGACCGCCAGAGAGGAGGAATGTTTCCAGGAGTTGAAGAAGAAAATTGCCTCCTCCAACTGCCTGGGAGTACCCCGCCCTAAGGGTGAGATGGTCCTGATCACTCATGCCAGTGATGTAGGGGGGGGGTGGAACAATCTACCAGTGGCAGGAGCTTAACCCAGCTGAACTAACCCACTGCCATTATCGTACTAGCGGACTGAACCGTGATGGCTCCTTGAAGCATGACTATCCTCCCCGATAGTGGTGACTTGTGCCACTGGGACACTGGAACTGGAAATGGAACCAAGCGCGTTCCAATTACAGCACCTATGACCAGAAGCTACTGGCCGGTATGTTGGTGCTCTCATCACACTCCCGACTCTTGGGATCCAACCCTATTGTCTGGCTCTGTGACCAGGAACCGGTGAAGTCTTTTCAGAAGGGCCCACCACCGGAGAAAGCGAAACTAAAGCAGTGGTGGACTTACCTGAGCGAGTTCAGGCTGACAGTTCATCATATCCATGGTATAACAAATGAACTGTCTGATTATATATCGCGCAATAACTGCAATGCACTTATAGGTGAGAGCTCTGAAGCACTCGCCAAAGAGGCTTTCAAGCGTATGGATGTCCAGCTTGACCTGTTCATGCGCACTGCTGGAATCCTCGAGGGTTGGAGCCTAACTGACTATCAGTCAGAGTATAAAGAAATTCTCCAGACCCCCAGCACTGGTCTCGCACCCCGTGTCATTGACGGGCACCAGTGGTATAAAAACAACCAGTACCTCTTCTACGAGGACCGTATTGTCGTACCTGAGGCCCGACTTTATGGGTACCTACAGTGGTCCCATCTCAGCTGGGGTCACATCGGCGCTAATCGCTCAGTGCACTTCTTCCGCGAGTGTTTCTACTGTAGTCTAAGGCTGACTGAACTGAGGTCGCGTATGCAGACCATTGTGGATGCTTGTGGCTGTCATGCCAGCAAGCAGAGCGACAGTAGGGATGGGGGACTGATGTCCAGCTTACCCATACCCTATTGTACTAACTTTCTTCTCTATGTGGATTTCCTCCACGGCCTACCTTGCTTCGGCGGCTGAGACAGTTGCCTAGTGGTCACCTGTCGCTTGTCTCGCTTCACCCGTGTGTTCCCTTGCAATAAGAAAATCACAGGTGAGCAGACTGTGAAAATGTTGGTCGAATGCTGGTTCCAGCCCTATGGAGCACCTAAGCAGGTGCACTCTGATGAGGATGTACGCATCTGCAGTGACACTGGATGGTACAAACGAGTGCTGAATGCCCTCAACGTTGAGGTAACCACAGGTGTGCCCTATACCCACACGTCTAACCTTCTTTGTGAGAGACAAAACCGTGTGGTGGAACGGAAGCTGAGAATCCTGATGAAACAGGAACGTAACAAAGACTGGGTAGGCCTAGTGCCTTGGGCAGTGCTGACCTTGAACTCTCAGAGGAGCTCTTCTACGGGTTTCACCCCCCACGAGCTGTTTCATGGAGGACGACCTGCTTGGTTCTTCAAAACCCCCCTCTCCTCAGGACTTCAAGAGCCCTGTTGGGGACTGGCTGGAACACAACGCGTCTATGGCTAGCCAGGCTGGGACTAACCTGAGACATATCCGTGACCGTGAGCTGAGCCGACAGAATCGCCTACGGCGGCCTGCCAGTTTCAAGGTTGGTGACCTTGTTTTGGTGCACCGTTCACGCCTACCCTCCTGGCCCCGTAACTGTCTACAGGACCACTTTCCACTGCATGGGCCCCAGCGGCGTCGGCATCGCTGTGCAGGGCCTGGAGTCCGGGTGTAGCGGCATCTGGTGATAGCCGTGTTTCAGGTCTAACACCGTGAAAATCCGCCTATTCTGTTGTTTTTGGAGGATGGAGTCGATCAGGGGGAGCGAGTACGAGTCGTGCTCGGTCTGCTCGTTCAAACCTCTGTAATCAACCACCATTCTCCACTCGCCTTTCTCCTTCTTGGGCACGATGAAGGCTGGGCTGGCCCACTCACTGTCGGAGGGTTCGATCCATCCCCGCTCAATGAACTCGGCCAACAGCTTCTTCATGGCCTCGGCCCGATCGCCCTGAAGTTGGTACTCCCGATGACGATAGATCTTGGGGTTCGGCTTCAGCTTGATCCTCGCTGTGCCAAACCTCCCACGATCTGGAGGGTTCTTGTTGGCGACGCCACTGAATAGCCGCGGATAGGCTTTGATCAGCCTCTCCTTCAGCTCGGCGACCTTCGGGTTCTCCTGGGCCTCTTCAGCCGCTTGCTTCGGTATCGATACAACCGAACGCACTGCGGTATAGGCCTCTTCCGGGTCCGAATCCGACTTCTCCTCGTCCGATATGCCGTCTTCATCGTCTTGGGGTGCACTTCCCACCGATAATCTTCGAAAATTTGCGGCCTCGGGCTGGTGACTGTCGCTATCGACACCCATTCTTGGAAAATCCCATGTTGGTGGGTCCGACCCAACCGGACCATCGTATTGGTCCGCGATGTGATCCATGACCCTCGCCACGAACTCATCCTTCTCGTACTTGCCGGTGACCAACATCTTGTCATCCCACCAATGCGGGGATGTGACCATGGCCCGCCTCTTCTTGGCTGCCACACGGTCGTGCATCCCCATCCGCATGTCGTTGACGACGTCGTCGATCTCGGAGTGGGACAGGATGTCAATGCCATCCACTGGCTGATCCGTCCCCTCCTTGGGCTCAAACATGACCTTCATGGGCACCGCCTCCACCCTACGGATGAATGCTTCATCACCCGTGGGCTGGGCCTGCGCCCCATCCACCAGGAAGGCCTTGGTACCCCACGCTTGACCCGGGGAGGGCATTGATACACCCTTGGCGTCGATGAACAACTCCTCCTCTGGCCCGAATGAGATCTCGTTCAGGGTGATGGAGTCCAGCGTCGACTTGAGACCCTCCAGCGGACATGGGGTGGATCCTATGCCGGTTATGACCAGGATCCCCTTCGCCCTATCCGCGACGATCTTCTCCACCGTACGTCTGGTGTTATCCAGGGAGCCATGCCAGTACATGGGCCCCCACTCCTTCAGACCCCAATGCCTATGCCAGGCTGAGTCTCCTCGATGCCAATGCCTCCTACACTTCCGCAAAAGTGGGGCATCCCGGGAAGCGAAGACGTCCGTCTCGGGCGCTTCGGCTCCAAGCGTCTGGATCATCCTGTCGTACACCTGCGGCGCCATTCCATACTCCGTGAGCTGAACTCCACGGTCTCCTCTGGACTTGGCACCCACAGTGGGGCATCCCGGGAAGCGAAGACGTCCGTCTCGGGCGCTTCGGCTCCCAGCGTCTGGATCATCCTGTTGTACACCTGCGGCGCCATTCCATACTCCGTGAGCTGAACTCCACGGTCTCCTCTGGACTTGGCACCCACAGCTTGCACCGCTTGGATGATCCGATCCTCTTCCTCAGCATTCCATTGGGATGATCCGCATGCATAGTCCGTGGACAGCCATGTTAGGCATTCATCATCCTCCCGGACCAGCGTTGCCCGATGAGGAAGGGCTCCAATGGCATTTGCCACCATGAAGTCATACCCCATGATCATATCCCAATCGGTAATGTCGGCCACATAGAAGTTCCCGGATAGAGTGCTTCTCTTCGCCTGATCAGGGCGGTTCAAGCGCTCATGCTCCCAGAATTCCATACTGATGGTGGCCTCATGGGTGCCGCCACCCATGATCTCTCCGTTGACGACCTTCAGGCGGACCGGTCTCCTGCTGGGCTGCAGGAGTTCCTCCTTGAACAACCCTCTCCGGACCAGGCTCACCTGGGCACCCGTATCCACTAACACATCCACCACCTTCTCCTCTCGTCCACACCGTACTCGCACTTTCAAGTGCAACTGCCGCTCGTCGCGATGAGGTGTATGGACGACCCTCACGGCATGCAACTCTAGCACGTCTGGGTGCATCAGGACTTCAAGGGTATGGTCACGGATGGTGTAGATCTTGGGTTGGTCCTGCCCGTCCACGGGGCTCTCTGTGGTCGCTCCTTCCTTCTTGCCATGTCCCGTACCCACATGTACTTCCCTTGGCAGGGCGCTCCAGGGGTTGGGAGTGGCGAAGCTCAGTGGTTTTGGCTCTTCTGGAGCCTTCTTCGGCACCCGATGTGCCTTCATTCTCTCTGGGATTCCACTGATTTTCGGAGGAGAGACCTCCAAGGTCCCACTCCCGTGGGGACTCCTCTAGACTTGGCTTCCCGCAGCCCCTTCCAGCTGCGATCCGCCAGGACTTTGTCCACCACGTTGCTGGGCTTTGAGTTCCTCCAACGTCCTCAACATGTCCTCAGCAACCTCCTCGATCGACCTCACTCGTCGGTCTTGGCCAGGTCCACCTCCATAGCCTCTTCCTCCGCCTTTTCCTTGGCCTTTGCCTTGGCCTTTTCCCCCGTCTCCGCCCTTCGCCTTCCAATCGGAAATCCGCTGCTCCTTGGGCTTCTTCTCGGGGTGGGCGGCGAAGTAGGCCTTCTTGTCCGCCTCATACACCTTACACTGACGGTGATCATGTGCATGGTTGTTTCCCTTGCCATAACAGACCCAGCACCCGTCGTGCTGAGACCTGTACTCCCGGAATGAGAGCGGTGGGTTCCCGATCCTCGTTGGCGCTCTGCTCTTATTGGGTCCCACCTGGCTCCATCTGGACCAATCCTGCCCATGGTTCCGCACGTTGTGCGCCACAAACGCGAAGAAGTGGGCCTCCTCATGATCCTCCCGGGACCCGATCCAGTGGTCTTGGCCACTTCCACTACCATCCTCCGCGGAGTGGGCCGTGTCCTCCTGGATCTCCCGATGATATCGGTCCTCTCGGTGGCCTCGTTGTCCATGACCATGTCGATCCTGCACGTGGGCCTCGTTCTTCGCATTGAGCTTCAACTCCACCGTGATGTACTTCACGATCTCGTCCAGGCTCATGCGGGCGAGGATGACTTGCATCCTCAGCGGCTCCCCGCGCCTCCACTCCACGTTGTTGAGGCGCAGCAACCTTTGCCCCATGGAGTCTCCAAACACCTCCACGTACACGGCGTTCTTCAGTCCCAACATCCGGTTGGGTTCGCCCAGGTTCCCCCTGAAGAACTCCATGATAACCGCATGGGTATCCTCCGCCGCCATAATCCTCACCGCCACCCGCTTCTTGGCGCGCTTCTTCTCCTCGTCCTCCACTCTCCTCTTCCAGTTGCCGGGGAGGACGTCCTTCAGGAGGTGGCGGATCTCGCTGGCCTCGTTCCAGCCCTCCACCAGCTTGAGGCATCTGCGGTACTTCCGCAGATACCGGTTCCACTCCCGGACCCGCAACTCACCGCGGTCCAGCGGCAGTGGAATGGACCACAGGTCCTCCAGCTTCTGATTCGGAGCGTCCACCCGCTCCTCATCCTCCAACCACTGGAGGGAGGCCTGCTCCGTCCTGATCAGTCCTTCCCGGATCTGATCCCGCAGCTCCTCCTTCAGGTCCTGCGCCAGGCGGTGTGGGAATGTCCGGCATACCCACTTATCCCGCGGCGCTCCCCGCATCTCGCCGACGACCTCCTCGGCGAAGTCCTCCCAATCCAGGATGAAGTCGTCCAGGTTGGAGGGGTTGCCATCATAGTAGGGGATTTTGATTCCCCTGAGGTCGTCAATCCTGATGGCGTCTCCGACGTCTCCAGCCACCACTCCACCGAGACGGATACCACCTGTGGCCGGGGGGTGTGAGTACACTCCCCGTACATCCCTCTCCTCCATGTAGTGCGGTCCAGTTGGGCCTGAACGCATGGGGTTTGGAATGCGGGAGGTATTTGCTCCATCGGCCGTCCATATCCCTGTATTGGGGTCCTTCGCCCACAGGTTTCCGCCTGGATGACTTCGACCATGTCCGTCGGCGCTTCCCATGGTTCGCCCCTGCATGGTCTGGTTCTGGATCTCGATCTTCTCTTCCGCATTGACTACCATATTCGTCGTGATCGGTACATCCTGGGCGGCATGGGACATCTGTACCGTCAGGCTCCTCGGGTCCGTGGTTACGTGCCCTTCCCGCATGGACCTAGCCGGTGCCGTGTGTTCCCCGAGCATTGTGGATTCGCTGAACATGGGAACAAACGGCGGCGCACCCGGGTCAACACGCGGAGGCGCGTATGGTGCCTCTGCAGGGCCGCCCATGGGTTTCTCCATGGCGCTCCTGAGGGTCTTAACCCGCTCCACCAGCTCTGCCGCGGCCGGCTTTGCCGGGAGCTCCGGACCCAAGGCAAGGGGCTGTCGCTCCTCTAGCCTTTTCAGGCGTCCCGACATGTCCTCCACTAAGTGGAGGAGGCTGTCCACCACTTGCTGCTGCTTCTGCAGGGCCAGCTCCAGATTCTCCCGGTACCGGGCCTGATCCGCTCGCAGCTCTTCCATGTGGTTCTCCGCGGCCGACTGGTCGTCCATGATCCCCGCGACGTCCTCCTCTAGACCGTCCTTGGCGTTGTCCAGGCAGTCAAGGCGATGCACGATGGCGTTCATCCCCATCTTCGGGTACTTGCCCATGAGGAAGGACACGTGCTCGCAGTGGCACGCAGCGTGCTTTCCGCCGGATTCAGCGCATCCCGCGGTTCCCGGCACCTCAGATTCATCGCCCATGGGCGTATCGCCTATGGCGTCCGTCTCTGGTCCCGTGTGCCGCGGCACAGGTGCCGTCCGGGCCCTGGCTGGCCTCTCCAAGCCCTCGGCGTCGTGCTGCAGAGCGGGCTCGGGGGCCGTATGCGCCCTGGCGATCGGCGCGGGCGTCTCCGACTCCGAAGGTGGCTCGTAGGCTGTCCGATAGCCCTCGGAGTGCCCCTCGGATTCCCACAGCCTGACTGGGCTGGGGTCTGTGTCCATAGCCCCGGCGTCCCTTGCCGCGGACTTGGGTTGACCGCGCTTCCGGTAGCGCCGGGCCCGTCCTCCACTGCTGCCTGAATGGCATGCTTCATCGGAGGCCTCCGCGGCGGAGCGGAGGTTGCATGCCTTCCGGCAGCGACGCTCACACATGGAGACAAAGTCCTCCATGTCACGTCCCCCTCTTCCCGAATGTCGTACTTCTCTTCGGGCTTCAGCTTCCGGAGTTCGCCATGCTCTTGAACGTCTCGGTTCTTCTATGGCTCCAATCTCCGGTGTGGTCTCCACCGAGTCCACAATACGCACCCGGGGCGTACTTGGGCAGGGCTCATAAGGGCCCAAGTCCCCGGGTCGGCGGTAGGTAGGGGCAGCAGGTAAGCCTCTGCTACCATAGAGAAGGTCCCTACCAGGACCGGCCCCCGCTGTGCCCCTTCCGCCTGTAACCCCTGCCGATTCGCTCCTGATCCACGATTGCATTGCTCAAAATCCAAGGTTCCAAATCCAAAAATATAGAAAACAAAATCCTCCTTCCACCCTGAATGGCAACCAGATCCCACAAATACAGCAATAACCCGATTCACAATCCAAATCAGGCTGCGGGCTTTCGTTCAGCACACCGGTATTCCCACGGTGGCGGGCATGTACAAGAATTGCACCAAGGAAGAAAGCCCTGAAATTGGCATACGAACACAAATAAAGCAAAGTTGGGGAATGAGGTAAACATACACATTCACAGCCATAAACCCCTCATTCCCTGGACTCAAGACCCTCCCTTGACTCACCAACATATTGCCTTGAATCAGGCCAAATGAGATGGCTGAATGCCATGTGTCACAAGTCATTACACAAACCCCAAAAATGTGATCACTCCCAAACCTATATATCCTAGCCCAAATAGGGGGGTGGCGTGTCATGGCCTAGGGTGGTACTCAGGACCGTGCCCTACCCTGACATAACCTTGGTAGGACTTGGAATCGAATGGGCTTAGAGAAATGACCTATGAGTTTGAACTCATAACATGCCAAAAAACTGCCAATTCACACCATATTGGCCATATATCACATATATGCTCAAAATTGAAGTTACCACTTATCTGAAGGCTCAAAGTATGCATGGAATCGAAGTCTAGTATTCATGGAGGATGGAGACCAAAAGCCAATGCCCATGTACATCCCCACCTTTCCCTCGAGACCCCCTCGGATATGGGCGCCACGCACTGCCCAAGTCAGCCCATGATCTTGAGACCAATTCCTGTGATCCTTCGTGCGCCAAGCCAAATGGAGTACGCGATCCGGCATATGGTGGTGTTCAACTCCAAAGCATATGCAAACATATGAACAACATACCATGGTTCGACTCTCCATAGGCTTCTTGCTGTTTGCCGGCCAGGTAAGTACACAAAACGCAAAAATGAGCAAAAATTGAGGCCAAAAACATGAAAATATGACCAAATACAAAGTTGTCATGATGGTATATCTCTCTGCTCACCCATGATATCCGCTCATGGTTCAATACACAAATGATTGGAACCATTTGCAAACAATTCCCCCACTTGAATCCCCAATCAGGCGCATGGAGATACCTTCGCCACTCATATCTACATGCCCCATGAAAATGGGAGAGCACTCATGGCTCTCTTTGCCAAACATACCACGAGCAATACATATGCGGTAGACTTAGTCTAGCGCTTTGAATTCCACAATTGGGACATGGGCAAAACCCTTGTCACGTATGGCTCCCCATCTCTTCGGCCACACGAAGATATATAACATGGGCGTGAGCATATCAAGACATATACCATGCATATAAAACATACCCTCAAAAGTGGCTCCCACCATGATATGCCATGTCCCTCCATGGACATAACTTCACGTCAAAAATACGTAGGAACCCAGGGAAAGTATCTATGCAACCCCAACACTCATGCGGTACACTCGAAGGTCGCATTAAAATACTCGGTTGCACGGTCCAAGAGTTATATATCACTTTATACCCTCTTGATCATTATCCCTTGCTACAACGGGCATGTGTACACACCAAAGGCGTTTGATGCTTCCCAAATTAAGTTGAGACTAAGGTGCTTGCAACCCAACCTTCCTTTATTCTCTTTCCTCACACTCGCGCGTAGATATGGCCCTTCAAAGTGGTCCCACGATTCGCTTTTGTTTCCCTTATATCTCCAAGTCAAATGGGTGGCAAGTATAAGGGAAACCTGATTCGGGCATAGGGAAAGGAGTACAACCACTCGAAGAAGTCCAAATCAAGTGCGGCGATGTCGAAGTCGAAAATCCGATTTCGACATCGCGAAAAATTCAGATTAAAATTTCGAGTGCTTATTTAGAAAATTGCGGAAGCAACGAACCCTTTGCTGATGAAATCTGACCCTTCAACGGAGTATCCGCCAAAATATCTGGAAATAACAGTTAACCAATCGGTTACCGCAAAATCGCGAGCCAACTGACAGTCGCCGGTACATTGACTATCAGAACGAAAGGCTGAAAAATTACGGAAACATTATAATAATAAAACCCTGTTGATTCCTGATATTCTGATATCTAAATCTTCGCTGGCGGCGCCTCGGTACTGAATGTGGCCGCTCATAGCCGGAATGGCCAAACCTATCACACTATGACATCAGGTTAGGTCAGGTGGATGGGAGAGTATGATATCAGCCAATGGCGGCTTGCCGGCACATAGATACACACCCCAAGTGACCCCAAGATGGCCACGGGGGTCCGAACCGGCTTCACCTTATTTTGGGCCCTGTCGTATCATCAGGATAGATGGATCTAGGATCCATTTCAGATGCAGTGCACGTCTAGGTGGTGAACTGCTTTGTGCGCCTAAACAGTTGAAGCACTATCACCCCCCTGACGATTTGTCCTGGGATGAGTGGCGCCTCAGCAACAGTGAGGTCGAGCGTATGGACCTAGAGAACGCTTCCAGCCCAGAGGAGGCAGACGAACTCGAAGAGATGACTGCCGATGAGATGGCAGTCGATGGCTACTACGTGGTTGCAGGTATTGCTCGCCACGAGTATAAACAGGGCTGGAATATTCTTACCCTGTGGGATGGCTATGGGCTATCTGAGGCGACCTGGGAACCCATGTCCGCCTTTATACAACCTGATGGGACTATCAACCCCATCTTCCGCTCCTACACCGTTGAGAACAACGAGGGACGGTTACCAACCCGTGCCGAGACTCTGTCCCTGCGTAAAGAGAAAAACTAATTTCACTGTGTCAGTTTACTGACTGTCTTCTAACCTTCCAGGGGCGGTGAGCACTCTTGTGCAGATATGCCTGCGTATGTGTGTGAGACCAGTTGTCACACTTGCCTCGCATTGCATCGCAGGACAGGACTGTTAGCCCCCCGTTACAACCACTCCCTGGCCGAAGGCCATTGGTTTTGCTCAGACCGCTGCTATCAGAGCACTGCACTTACCCTGGCTGTGTCCTGCAGTCCCATGCCTATGGTTACCAGCGTGAGCCAGGTGGCCGCTTATCAGGTTTGCAGCCACCCAGCGAGTGTGTGCCTTGTTGACCATGTGTTGCATGGGAACTGCCCTGATATGATGACCTTGGGGAGCCAACGAAGAACGGTGGCTTACTACTCCAGGAGGGAATGACAAGCAAGGTGTAATGAAGCAAGGTGTGTCTTCCCTCCTTGGGGACAAGCGTGCCCACAGTTCGGACTCCTGACTGGTCCAGACCCATGGGGTTCTACCCTTCCTTACAGGGTATACCATACCCCTAAGTGTGCTACGTATGTCTGTGTGTGTCTCACTTCTCTCCCTGTCGTGGCTCCCGGATACAGGGCTTCGCTGACGTTGGAACGAAGGTCCTAATCAATATTACCACACCTATGGCGCCCGATTTCTGTGCTGGCGCCTATCCTTGGGGAAAGACGGCAAAGCCCTACCTACTAGAGGGGAGGGGTGGCCATGTGTGCTAAGGGCATACCAAACGCCCATTTTTCGAAAGGCCAAAAGCTAACGCACTCCCCTGCCGACGTGGAAAGGAACGCGGGACAGGAGACACAACTACACTACACTCACTAACGCCAGCACCGGCCTTCGAAGGCAGGGTGAGCATTCATCACTTGCAGTCATCATCTGCCAGGCCTGCTGACCCTAAACACCTACACGCACTACTGGGAGTCCATCTCAAAGAGGTCTCGGGCACTACTGACCCTCCTTTGAAAGAACAACAAAACGCAGCGCTACTAAGCAACTGTGGCCTAACAGGGACGCCACTACGTGTTTCTCTGTCAGGGCTTGGAGGGAGGGAGTGCTCAGTTTGCGTGCACAGCGTATAAGTCAAAGAGGTCAGACTGCAGTCCCCACTCACGGCTGAGTTGCAGTTTGTTGATTGTGTGATCAGCGCCCGTTTTAGCGTGCGCAGAAAACCTCAAAGTCGCAAAAGGCAACTGCAGCTGCACCAATCACCCTCACCTGCCCGCCTGAAAAGCAAAGGCGGATGGACCTGGCAAGTGGCGGAGGAACCAAGACAGCCTCCACGTATTATACGCTTCTCAGGCTGCCCTATAATACACTGTCCACTTACCAGGTTGCAAGCAAGGGAGCTTAAAGAACTCCACCCGTTCTCTTAAAAAATGTAGGTCGGAGTCCCTGGGTAACCTAAACAAGAGTTGTACGGTGCGCAACACGCGTGGCCTACCCTTCAATGCGCCATATGAATGCACAGGTATGCACGGGTTTACCTTTATCATCTTCTTCCCCTAATCATACCGGTAACAACAAACCACAGCTTGACTCAACCAAGAGGTGAGCTCCTCCTGGGCTTACCTACCTCACTCACCACGCTCCATGTGAATGCCGAAGGTAACACGAGCACAAAACAACCCCAAGCGCTTAAACAATTATAACAAAACGACCCTAAGCGATTAATGAATTGTGTGTCATGCAGACTCTTCTTATTTTCTACCCTGCGGAAAGAGGAGAGGGAATGGCGCACTGCACAGCGCAAAACAAGCCTAAGCGTTTTAAGCAACTCTATTTTAGCGCTACGGCAACACGAACACGAGCAAGCACTTTCTTTGCTAACCTGTGAAGAGAGGACAAGGGTGGACTGGGGCACAGGGAAAGCGACACAACATGTGAATGCCTGAATTAGGCACATGCATCGCGAGCACAGCGCATACTCTAACCCTACGTGCGCGCTGCGTGCTCCATTCGCTTCGCATACCTTTCATCTCTGTTTTGACCTGTGCAGAGCAAATGAGGTGAGCGCCCGAACCCCCTACAAAACACAGCGGTGACAACCCTAACATTTTAGCGAAGCAACCAACACGAACGCAATGCATGCGTGTGAAATGACACTGACATACCTGAGAGGTGGGTTGTCCACGTGCTCTGTGGTGTGGGTTTCTTTTCAATACCTTTTCCTAAAGTTTATAAACGTTTTGATGCAACTGTGCAAAAATTTCTTTTACAACTTTAAAAACTACGGCTCATACCTTCTTTTTCTAGAGCCGTTTACGCTTGCGCAACACTTATTCTGGAGTCCGCTTCTGTTGCGCTCGTCTGCCACTATAGGTTTTAGCCTAAGGGTGACGATTTGTAACGTTGTTTCGTCAATTTTTAGCGTTTTGACTTCTTAAATCGTCAAGCCTTTCGCTAAACCACAGGATTCACTACGTGTTGGTTCCCTTTTCTATTTTTTCAGCTCCTGGACATTTGTGTCCTCCACTGGGAGTGTTGCGCCGCCCTGGCCCTTGGTCGGCACGTTTACTAAAACGCTGTTTTTGTACAGCGATAATTGTCCGCATTAGAGCGTTCGACTGTACCCTAGTGGGCACGCATGTGTGCTCTAGGGGGAGAGTCCTGGGTTCAAACCCCACTACCGCCAAATTTTTACCAAACGTTTTTGTTGCACGCTGGCAACTTTTGAGGAATGCCCTATCGAAAGGACATCATTTACAGTACATTACACTGTTTTTGAAGGGTACGTACAGTGTGATAGGCTTCTATGAACTGATGGGAAACTTTCCGGTTGGTTTAATGCATTTCCTGAGGTAATTGTGGGATATTTGAGCCTTTTTCCTTGGTCCTACTAGCTTGATCAACTAGTACTCCACGGGGGAGTAAGAAAAAGTCACTGCCAGGTCTTTCTTGGAGGACTTGATCCAGGCCAAGCCCCCCTCCAAACCCTATTGTTGATGCTAAGACTTACTTAAGTATTTTTATCTCTCTTTTGAAGCTTAAAGTACACTTTCTCAAAGTAACCAGGGTTATAACCCTAACCCACCATGAAGTTCACCCCTACCACTCAACTGAGCGGAGGTATCTACCTTCATGGAGGTTATACCGAAATAAAATAGGCACTTCATGCCTAAGGCCTTGGAGGTTAAGCCTAGTGGTGTCCCACCCCAAGACCCCTATAGTCAACTGTTTCTACCACTTATTGCGGTTCTGCTTTTTAACTGTTTCTGAATTCAGTGGCTTGGCCAAGTCATATTCTGTGTCTGGCCTAACTCCTTTGCCCCATCATCCTAACAGACACCATTTCATCCAAAAGAGTGCACATGAAGTGCTTGATGCTAACTTGGAGGCTAGAGTCAGGCCAGTTTTCACTTGAAATCATTTCTTTTATCGATTTGTGATTGAATCTTTGTATTTAAGCCTGCTTTGTCTATCTGCAGTTCTTCTGTGTTACACTGGATTTCCAAACTATTCATTGATTTGATCCATATCCTGTTCTTGCTCTACTTGCTGCTTTCCCTTAACCTTCCCTTTCATGGCACTTTTGACTTGAGCCTGCAGTAGGGATATCAGGGAACTCGGCGTGTTTTTCTGCCGCTTCTGTATCAGTCATTAGGGAATTCATTGCCCTGTTGATACCTATGCGAATTTGCCTTAAATTCACATAGGTACAGAAGTTGGATATTGGCGGCGGCCTGGTGTTGAACCGGCGTCGCGCCAATTCGCGGGCGAACTGCCAGTTGGGATCTGGCGACCCAAATCCCGAGACCATGAACTGGCTTTTAGGGCAATTTCATCCTGTTGAGTTGAATTAATTCTGACTGCATGGTTGTAATAGTTACTGCTTAGTTTATAATAGGGAATTAGCAGTTCAGGCTCTGGTGCCACAATTTTCAGAAACCCCCTAACGTCATGATGCCCAGGCATTTAGAGTATAGGGATACCTCAGGCATCATTGCCGGCACCTTACGGTGCCTTTTTCTTTTGCCCCCCATTGTTAGATTAGGCATGGTATGCATATCTTTTGGAATTTATGTAGTCACGTCAACCTAACCGTAAATTAAGATTTTCCATCCATTTCCCTTGAGAAGAGATGCATTGGAATGGCATGACTCTCCTTCTCAAAAGATTCGGGCCACCTCGCTCTCCTGTCGCCATCCTGTCACCCCCCTCTCGCCACCCTGTCGCTGTTTTGGCACTTTTAGCCCCCTGTCGCTTTCCTGTCGCTTGCCTGTCGCTCTCCTGTCGCTCCCCTGTTGCTCCCCCGTCGCTCCCCTGTCGCTTCCCTGTCGCTTTCCTGCCGCCCTTCGATCGCTATCCTGTCGCTTCCTGTCGCTTCCTGATGTTTCCCGTCGCCATGCTAATTTTTGCCTGGCGCCTTCCTGTCGCTCTCCTGTCGCTCTCCTCTCGTTTCCTCCTGTTGCTCTCCTGTCGCTATTTCCTGTTGCCTCCCTGTCGCCCTCCTGTCGCTTGCCTGTCGTCTTCCTGCCGCCCCCCTGTCGCCTCCCTGTCGCCTCCCTGTCGCCTCCTTGTCGCCCAATGTGGTAACTTGTCGCTCTCCTGTTGCTTGCGTCTCGCTTGCCTGTCGCTTGCCTGTCGTCTTCCTGCCGCCTCCCTGTCCCCTCCCTGTCGCCTCCCTGTCACCTCCCTGTCGCCCAACGTGGTAACCTGTCGCTCTCCTGTCGCTAGGCTGTTGCTTGCCTGTCGCTTGCCTGTTGCCTTCCTGTCGCCTCCCTGTCGCCTCCGTGTTGCCTCCCTGTCGCCCAATGTGTTACCCTATCGATGGAAAGCCACAAAAACCTCAAACAGGCAGTTCGATAGTAACAAAAATGTTCTTTGTTCATGCCAAATTGTCAGATCTTGCCTTAGCAAACCTCCCCAAAGTTGTGCAAAGCAATGATGCAAATCGCAGATCGATGGTCCAATCATTTGCATTGTTTGACAATCATAAATTCCTAACACCCTTGGTGATCTACTATGCACATTTGCATGGCCGCTCAGCTGTAGGCTCGCAACCATTTTGCCAATCAAAGTGAATATCACAATTATGTAGTACACACGCCGCCAAGAAAAAGTAGGTCAACTCATCATATTCGTATGATCCACCTCGGCTCTTAACTTGATGAAAAAGGCCAAACTTCTTGATGTTGGAGAATGCACGTACTCGTCCAAGAATGCGAAGGAGTAGGGATGTGCCCAGGTCGCCGTGCTCTTCCAACGGAATGGCATACCATTGGATTGCTCAAGCACTCTGGCATTGCATGACCAACACCCAGAGCGTTGGAAACTACCAACAGGGCCACCCCAAGCCCACGGCAACATATGGCACACAAATGTTTGGAGCAGTCAACCGGCACTGGCGAGTTGCACAACCTTCAAGGATTTGTACACACTTTGGTGCGGTAGGCATTGGTGGTCAGGTTATTGCCATCCTCGTGGGCGTTCGGTGCCGCCAACTCCCTGCGTAGGAGAGTTGCAACCGTCCTTTCTCGGTTTCGTCAGGCCGTTGCCTCAGTACCATGCAAGGGCCCAGGAGGTGGTACACTGGATCTACGTGCCCGCACTCGCTGAGGCTCATCAAGGTCCTTGGCAGACATCTCGGCCACGTTCAAGAAAGTGGACGAAAACTTGATGTCCCAAGCCGGAGTGTCGTACTTCGTGTACTTTTTCAACACCTCTTCCCGTAGCTTCCTGACAGCAGCCAGCCAATCGGCCGTATTAATCTCGCAATACTTTGCGCAAATCCTCTTGCCGCGCTCCGTCCCCAACCAGCTGCCGTGCTCGCTGTTCACAATGATTGACCCGAAGGCAGTTCACGTGCGCCATGGGGCTGCATTGTAGGCCAGAGCTGCCCATTGACCCAGGCCCATGCGCATGCATAAAGCCAGCAGGTACTCCACCTCACTTTCATCATACGCTCGGTTCACTGGAACCTCTTGTGGTGGGACGTCGGACATTAGGTGGGACTTGTCATTCCTACCCCAAGTCCCCCGAAACTATCATGAGCAAACAGACTGCACACCACAATTTAGGAAACTTTGGATTCCCAGCCGAAGCCCATAATGCGGCACAAAACCTGTCAAAATGGTGCTGTGGCATACATCACATGTAAAAAACACCAACGTCATTGTGTCACACATTGCTTGGCTTGTTTCCCGTCCACTGCACCTTTTGTGTCAAACGTGGTTCATCGCAATGTAGATTGCTGCAAAGAGGGTTGTCTATCAATGATACAGAGTCTGCGCTCAGCTGTGCAACACGTGCAAACCTAATGATGTGAGTGCTGACGCTATTCATGGTGCTTGTGATGACGCTTGTGCTACAACGGAATGACGAATTTTAGACCTTTAAATTTGGGCCCTACCATCCATCTAACAATGAAATGACATCCTCATAAGAATCCAAATAAATGTAAAACATTGGTTCTCATTTTCTTTACATATATCCACCTGTATAAAAATCCATGTACTATTTTGTCCCACTTGTTGTTTTCCACAGGCCTGTCGCTCTCCTGTCGCACCCCTGTCGCCTTCCTGTCGCCTTCCTGTCGCCTTCCTGTCGCAAAAAAACATCCTGCCGCTCTCCTGTCGCACTCTCGTCGCTCTCCTGTCGCTATCCTGTCGCTTTCTCCTGTCGCTTCCCTGTCGCTTCCCTGTCGCCGCTAGCCCTGTTGCCCTCCTGTTGTCTTCCTGTCGCTTTCCTGTCGCTTATCCTGTCGCTATGTCTTGTTTCCAGTCGCTTCCCTGTCGTCTCCCTGTCGCCAGCCTGTCGCCGCCCTGTCGCCCTCCTGTCGCCCTCCTGTTGCACCTTTCCTGTCGCCTTCCTGTCGCCTGCTTGTCGCTTCCTGTCGCTTCCCTGCCGCTTTCCTGCCGCTGGTCTGTCGTCTTCCTGTCGCCACCCTGCCGTCTTCCTGTCGCCACCCTGTCGCATTCCTGTCGCTCCCTGCCGCATTTCACCGTCGCCTGCCTCGCGTGGCCCGAATCTAATGGTATGTTAGTTGTTCCCGTGAGTTGCAGGCCAGTTTGGAGATATGACTTAATTATTAGGATTTCATTGAGGTTTTGTTGGGGTTTGGAGACAATGGTGAATCGCAAGGTCAAGCTGATTTCGATGATTGCAGGTTGCTGCCAACAAAGGTATACAATTGGGTTTGCCTTCCCTTCTTTTTGCAACGTCGAGATATGGTCGTGGTGGGTCACCAAATTCCATGGTGGGGCCCATTTTCATGCCTAAATGGTGCATTTTTGTTGCGTTCATGATGCCACTCCTTCGAGTCAGTGTGTTGCGTCATTGTCGAGTTTTGCCTGAATTCCCTTTAGCATTGTAGCGGTCAGTCTCTACTTTCATTTTCATCTCCGTTGGAGTTCATTTGAGCCATTGGTGATTTTTGGCGTCAATTTTGGTTTTGACATTTTGGGCACTTTGTTTTCATGTGCTCAAAGTTTGCCACTATATCTCCAAGATATAGTTGGGACGGAAAATAAGTAAGAGCTCAATTTGTTCGTTCTTGGTGAGTACGAACAATATGGGTTCGAGTTTCGGGTGTATTTCGACGCTTTTGACATCTTTTAGTTCGAAGTTTTAAACGTTTTTGAGCTCATTTTGGCATATTCATTTCATGTCAAAAATTACTCATTTTTGGCTTTTCATGGGCCTTCGTTTTGAGCTTGGATCTCCAAGCTCGCGTCAAGTTTGAGTCTAACTGGTGTTTCTGCCTGTTGTGGCATGTGTCAACGTCCGTGACTGCATTTTATTCGGCCGTGATTCATTGTACATAGGGCCACACATGAATTTGAGTGATTGTGTCTGGATTCTTATTTTTCATATGTTCACTTGTGGTGACCATGGAGATCCACTACCATTGAGGCTTTGGTCAAACGTTCGATCGTTCGTGGTCTCCATGGTCCCTACTATTCATAAGTGGTCATTGTAGGGCATCCCGACGTTTGTGTCTGTGCTGAGACCAATTTTCTATTTCCTATTTCTGCTTATAGTAAATTTCGTCATGAGCACATTGCCCAAATTTACTAAATCCATGTGTTGACTTTTGGAACTCATATCTTCATGTACATGTTGAGCTTGGACTGCAGTAGGGATTCCACTGAATGGGCATGCCTTTACCCCACGTGCATGCCTTTACGTGGTTGTAACTCACTTTGGGCTTACCACATCATCACAATCTCTGAAACATCTTCGAGATTTCAAATTTTGTGTGTTCACTTCATTCACTTGGTTCATTTGGGTCTTTGGGCCAAATCTCCTTGTCCCTTGACGCTAGACCTCCCCAATGTTTCTACTTTGGGTATTTGAACTTGTTCCAATATGTTCTATTACTTACCCAATCCATTGCAACCAATTTTGCCAAGTGTATAGGATAGTGGTTTTACATGGTCCCACAGATGTACATTATGGACCCTGAAAACCACCCTGTCATGTAGTCACTTGGCGGGTAAACAGTAGAGAACCTATGCGGAGTTGGACCTTGGGGTATTTTTCTATGTTTCAATGGTGCTATCTACGTTGCATTGAGCATTTGCTTGAAGTTTACTGGTACACAGGTTCAGGGTTTTGAATTGTCTCTGGAATTTTGTTGAAAATTCCAAATTTCATGAGGTCACATCTGGGCCATGGGAATGTTATGCCATCTTCTTGATTTTGGGCCAATATTTTACCCATGGCCTCTCATCAGTGTCTGTTCCTCACATTTAAGGAGTTTAGGGTATGGTCAACCCTTATGGGATCGAACCAAACCCATATGTCACCTGAATTTGCACTTCAAATCTGACTCAGAAATGTAGGCATAAGCCCTTTTGGAGGTCCCCAAAAAAGACCTCAAAAAGTGGGTATTGGAGGTTGTGGCGTTGTGCCAACCTGAGGGGGAGGTAGGGCCAACCCTTTTAGGACAATCAATTCCTCCCCAGATCCTTTGTGCATGCACCTCCCTGGACCTTAGGCTGACCCTATATGGGAGTGATTTGAATTCTTTTCTCCCTTGTTTTTCACTTAGGGGAATTTCACCAAAGTGCGCAGCCTACCAGACTTGTGACAGTGACACGGTATCAGGGAGACAGACTAGGATATCCGATGGGCATAATGTTTGACTGATGCCCTTTGGATGCCCCCGCATGGGGTCCTTGGAATCCCCTTTGCCTTGGCGGGAGAGTGTGTTGAAGTGGGTAACCTCTGATTTGTGGTTTTGCCTGTGTTTGTGCCCTGCTTCTGATGCTGGGTCTCGGAGCCCGTGTGGAGTTGGGTCCTGCCCCTCTACGTGGGTCAGGATGAAGGTCATGGCTACCCCCAACATCCCTTGTCTCTATTTGGGATGTAGGATCCTGAGGTGGTATGGGCGATTTACCACTTTACCTCCTTTTCCACAGAATTTCTGGGGCCTAAATTTTCTAGGCACCCAGGACCACCACCCCCCCTACGCTGGTGTGGCTGAGCTATGTCCTGCCCCAAGGGGACTTGAGTTCAGATATTCTGGGAGGACAGAGGCTGGGTGTGTAGGCACTAGACCCCCGTTTCTGGGGTCCTGTAGTGCTGGGAGTGGAGAGTGACAAACCCGCCCACTAGGGTAGGTTTTGACAGCCAATGGGCCTTACCCATGTCTTGTTGTTTTTGCATGTTTTGTTCTTCCTCCCTGGGGATCCTGAATCAGGCTACCCGGGATGTGCTGAGTGGGGGAGTGGGCTCCCTTTGTCCCCCCCTCTCCTGTCTTGATGCCTCTTCGTTTGTGACTTATGTTGACCACTGCACCTTACCCTAACCGGGACATGTTTTGGAGGTTTTACATGTTCCTATGACCATTTGTACATGCTTTCTTTCCTTTGTTGTTTACCCCTGAAAGGAATCGCTTCGATTTCACAATCCCGATGGATGTTTGAGTGGATGTGAGTGGTCTTCCTCTTGTGCTACGCGTACGTGCAAGGCAGGAAGCCGCATGGGCTTGGAGAGGGCCGACCCGGGGACGGTTGCCCCGGAACAGCAAATCGAAAGTACGACCAGCCCCACATCCCGAGCGCCATCGGTAAGGCGCAAATCAAGCCCCCTAACCTCGGAAACTGTCGATCCCTCAAAGATGGACTTCAAAGAGACCATTGATTCCCTCACCAAGGCCCTCATGGAGTTGGAAGAGTCCGGGAGAGAGCGCCTCACCATCCAATGCGACATGGCGCGCCTCTCTATATTGGAGGACTTCGTCATTGACTTGGGCCCTACCCTGCGGGTATGCGGGCCAGCCCTGGCAATCGAGGAGCGCTTGGAGTCCATGGAGAAGAGGATCTCAGTGATGGACGAGGCCCTCAGCGCCCCCCTACCGACCTCCTCGGGTCCACCGAGCCCGGCAGCCCCCTCTGGGTCAGGCGCCTCCGTCCCCCCAAGGGGAGGCCCCTATCTCAGTGGCCGCCCCCTCGCAGCCCTGGAGGCGCCCATCAGTTGAATGGCAGCCCCAATGGTTGCTGCCAACTCAACAATGGCCGACGCCTTCGAGTTCATCAAAGAGATCATGGGAACCGTGTGCGCCCACAACGGTGACGAGCACCCCATGCCGCCGTCGCCGAAGAGGATGTCGAGCGGGCCAACAAGTGAAGAGTCAACGACAAAACGAAGGGCCCAAAGCAGCCCCAAGGGCCCCGTCTCCGGCCCCTGATGACTCCACAGTCCTATTCGACGCCCCCGAAGTCCTGAAAGACCCCCCTGTGGGCCGCTGGGGCTGGGATGGGGCCGAATCAACCCTATTCAGCCCCCCCAGAGGTGCCCATGGAGTTGACCACCGCGGCTGAACCACAGAGCCCCATGGGAGACCCCTTGGAACTCAGGGATGTCCGCTCAGGGGTCAAGGAGGCCGAGAAGGATGCCCTATGCGCCCCCTCAGGGGCTGCGCAGGCCGAGGAGGTGACCTGGAACGAGCAGGGCGCTGTGGCACCCTGCCCCTGCCCTGAAGAGGCCCCGAAGACCGTGCAGGACCTGGTGGCGATCAACCCCACCCCTCTGGAGGCTCCACAGACCGCGCCACCACGCTCGCTCAATCACCTCCAACAATTATGGGGATTCATCGCTCCGGAGTGCTACGACCTGATCTGAAGCCCTTGGGATCAGCCATGCGGGGGACGTGCCTGCGGTTGCACTCAGCTGCAACCGCATGACCTACGGGGAGTAGCACTACCCTGCCGAGACACGCAATGAGTTAAGTGCAGGTCTGGCTTCTGGCTTTCAGCCCAGTCTGAATGTTTGTAGGGGTCCCTGTGGGTAACGGGGATCCACCAGACTGGAACAGAAACCAGCAGACCTACAGGGTGTTACTTTTTGTGTTTGTCAGCAGGATTGATCCATGTTGGGCTTGAGCCGTCGCAACCGGTCTATGCCACTGTTGTACATGGGAATCAGTGCAATGGTGGATTCTGAGTGTCTATAGGGGTGTGTCAGCCTATGATGGCCAGAGCCCTAGAACATCTGCAGCTGTGCTGATGTTGGGCCTGAGCCGTTGCAATCTGCCTGTGTTCAGTTTCTTTTACTTCCTTTATCAGGCCGTGGGTGGATAGAAATGCCCTTTAGGGGTGGACCGCGACCGGTGCAGTTCGTCTTCCTGATAGGTTACCAATTTCAGCATCAGAACCTGCCCCCCCTTGAATGTGAAGTGCCGCAGGCGAAAACCAAGGTTGGTATGGGACCTGTACCTCATTTTTCAATGCCTCATTGGTGCCATGGACTGAGTGCCATGGACCTGCAGTTGTGAGGGGTAGACAAGGACGCCCTACCCCTGTGGGGACCCCCCCTCCCCAGAGCATGGGCCAGCTATGGTGCCATGGGAGTGCCAGGTCACAGAGTGGAGGGGAGCCCCACGTCCTATCACCAGTGGGACATTACTGTCACACTGAGCCGGGTGCTGTATGGGTATCCACATGGCACTTCCCAGCCCGGAGGCTGCACAGGATGTGGCCAATGATGGGACTACTGGGCTGAGGGCAACCAGAGCGCATATCTGCGTAAGTGGGGCAACCAGAAACGAAGAGACCAGATAAACCGTGAGCACAACGACAAGGCACAGTGCCAAGGAGGGGTTGGAGTGGCGCGAAGCGCTCCAAACCATTGGGGAGGGGAGTGACCACAAATGGTGGGGGAAGGCCTTGACCAGGGCAGCCCAACCAATATCCTGAAGGACAGTGGGTGACGGATCCTGAGGAAGGCAGAGCATGGCGGGCCCATCGAAAGGCCCAGTTTTTTAGGTGTTTTTTATGCCATTTTTCGGACCCCCCTCGCAAGGACAGTACCCAGGCAGCGCCCTAAGAGTCGCGCCAGAGGAATACAGGTGGGTACAGCGGGATATACCCCGCAAGAAGGCGGCGCCAGGGGGTTGGACCCTTCGGGGTACCAGCCCTCCATAAGGGAGGTGGTGTTGGGACACTGGAGGGACATTACCCTCAGGTATGGCTGGATCTGGGGTCTGCCATCATGGACCCTATGCCTTAGCCCTGCTGATTGGGTACAATATGCCCAGGGTGCCATGGACTGAGTGCCATGGACCTACTGATTGGGCATGAGATGGCATGGATGAGAAGGTAAGGTGTGCTCTGTCGAGACCCCTGACGTTCAGGATGTCATGACATGCCAACCCACTCAAGACCTATTCTTCCCGCTCTTTCTTGGGTCTGAGTCAGGGATGCCCTGCAAAAGCTGCTGGCTACCCCGAGGGTTGGAAGTCAATACCACACACACAACTGTGAACACATAATCAGCAGGCAAGGACAGAATAGAGAGACCCCTACAGGTTCGGCAACCACCGGCAGGGACCCAATGTCAAAGTGGTCCTGATGCCACGCCCATTTGTCCAGAAATGCTGAGCAGTTTGCTGCCATTGACTCTAGCAGGATTCACACCTTAAAAGGGCTTGAGCGAAGGACTGAATGAGGTCCAAAGACTGACTGGGACTACCCCTGAGAGCAGTAACCCAGGGTCCCCATCCGATGAATGGGGCTATGCTAACAGCATATCAGTCCTGCTTGCCCCGTCCGGGAGTATAGCCACCCAGGCTGGGATTTGACAGAGTTCCAGAGGGTGGATTGAATAAGATACTCCCCCTGCTTCGATGCCAGCAAAGGGCGAACCACAGCTTGTGGATGTCCTATGCATTTTGACGTCCCTCTTGGCTGGACTGTGCTGTCAGGTGAAGGCACTCGAGTCTGCACAGCCAGAAAAGCCTGAAGTACCAACGACCATTGAGCCCTTTAGCTGCAGCGTACGGGTCCTGGCAGCTGTGACGGACTGTGACCGGACCAAGGAGGCGATGGTCGACGACATCCCCTCCTTTTCTCTTGTCATTCCCCAGTGGGTATGAGCGTGGTGCCATGAACGTCAGTGTCACGGACCTTAGGGACCCTCAGGACGATGTCCTGCCGTCAAACTTAGCCCCAACCGGTGCCTCTCAGGAGACCACGGCGACGAGCCCCATCAGTCCGCTGGAACACCGCAGAAAGGTGTGGGTTGGTGAGTAGAGTGCGTGTGAGGAGTGTGCTTGGCAGCAGGGGGTAAACAATGTCCTCCAGTGGGGGCCCGACAGATCCAGCAAGGTCTATTCTTCCCGGGTAGACGGACAGTTTACCTTATGGATGCACTCACTCATCGTCAAAGAGTGCCACCACAGCCTTGTGGTTACCCTGCGAGGGTCTGGAGGACCTGCACCCAGTGGGAACCCCAAGTCAACGTGAGGGGAATCCCCGGTCTGGGGTAGTCTTCTTACAGCGGCCCCAAGTGTGGGTCGTATGTGGACGGCTGATGCCTACCTGCCTGCCTGAGCCAAGTATGTCCTGCTTTCGGGTGTAGTAGTGATGTGTTGACTGTGATCTGAAGTGTCCTGCCATCTCACTGTGGGCACTGCCTACCCACAGTACCAAACCAGACCGCCCAGTTGCAAGTCCCTCGGGATCTGGGCAATGTGTAGGTCTTCTCCTTTCCCTCATTTGTGCATATGTATGTCACAATCTTCTGTACCCCCTGTCCTGCAGGCAGAGGTTGGTACACCCATAGTAAAGACATTCATCAGGATCTATTTCAGGAACCAAGGGGAGCCGTTAAGCCAAAGTAGTCCATGAGACCATCAGGGTCGGACTTGAGGCGGTACGACCTCCATGTCCTGGGTCCATACGCCTACACTAATCTCTCTTCCTCTACCACAGGAGATGGGCACTCGACCCATCTCCCACTGATACATACATAGTCATAATTGCTGTCCGTATGGAGCTGACACGCCCAGGCCACCACACTGGGCGGAAAAGCCCCAGACTGGCAGCATCACAGGGTAGTGTCCAGCCTATGTGTGCCTGAAATTGGCACCCAAACTGCAGCAGTCCCCTTGTTTGGGGTCACCAACACCCAAACACAACTAAAAGGGCCAATCAAAGAGGAAACAGGTTGTTGGACTGCAAACAGCGGGACCCGCTGGGTAGTGCAGTCAAGTGCAGGCCCCCATATGCGGAGCACCCACAATATACGTGTAGTTAGGCAGCACATTTAGTGTTTGAGTGTAGTCCAGACCCTGGTACCGTGCGTAGGTTGCAGCCACTGGGGCTGTGAACACGGCGGACACATGGGCTGTTAACAGGACGTTTCTGGCCTTCTGGTGCAGCACCAACACCCAGAGGCCCTGAACAGTTTGTACTGCACTGCAGCAGTGTAATGTCTTTGAGTCAGACTGATCCAGAAGATCCACTGATGACCAAGTTGGGTCAGTTCTTGTACAATCTCATGGCTGGATAACCAGGGATAGGGTCACGTGGGGAAATGGCCATGTGTACCCAGGTATCGGCCAGAAACCTGGCAGCTGCAGGGGGTTTACACTGGACCAGTCTGAGATGCATAAAAAGTCGCAGCAACGTCCTGAGATGGTCCACAGAGCCGCCATTGCTCAGGGGGCACCTCAAAGCTTCCCCCTAATGTAAGCTCTTGTGGAGGCTGTGGCTGTAAACAGCACTGCTTGTGGTATGGGTACAGCAACGTTTGGTGTCTCTGAGTGAAACTGAAGTAAGGTATGCTGAGGAGTCTGACTGAAATATGTATGCTGCAAGTAGCCTGACTGAATCCAGGCACTGCAGGCGCTGGTATAGCCTCTGCAGTACCTCTATTCTGAATCCTGACTAATCCTGGATGATCAGTAACAATCTGTACATTGTTCTTCTCTGCATTGCTGGGGTTGATGGGATCTAACGCCCACTGAAGGTATGGGTCCCAGCCCACTGAAGGGACTGTAATCTGTTTCTATTTTTTCACCCACTGTTGGCACGTGGGCCCTTCCTTCATGGAAGTGGGCAGCCATCGTCTTGAGAGAACATTCAGTTTTCAATCTTGATAGGTGCTGGACGGAGGATAATGATGGCATGCCTGAACGATTTCCTCCTGTCACAGCATACCTTGAGTTTTCACTGATTGACTTTCTGTGTTGTTTGTTTTTCATTTGAATGTGTAGAACTGCAGTAGGTTGTTGTGCTAGCCTGATAGTTCAGCCCAACAGAAGCACTGATGGGCAGGGGGACACCACACGGCTAAAATCGCTTTTCCGTGTCAGTTTTTGCCAGCACGATTGCTGGGCTGGGGAGGGGAGTGTAAAACAATTTGAGGAGTAGGTGAAGTTTTACACCCACCCATCCCATCCCTGATATTTCCTGGTTCTAGGTTACGACGTCACCACCTTTGTTTTTTCTGCTTCAACGGTGTCGTTCAGCTAGGGAGGGGAGTGTTTTGTTTCCGTCATGCCCTGCGCCCCCCGCCCCCCCCTGTGGGGCCTGATCCCTGGTTATGGGGACACATACTCCTCTTTGTGCTGACCCCCGTCATCCCCTTATGTAGGCTATTATAGGCCCACACTATGGGATTTGATAGGGGATATCATTAGCCTTCATCCCCCCTTAACGTTCCATTTCATGGCACTTTTGACATGAGCCTGCAGTAGGGATATCAGGGAACTCGGCGTGTTTGTCTGCCGTCTTTGTATCAGTCATTAGGGAATTCATTGCCCTGTTGATACCTATGCGAACTTGTCTTAAATTCGCACAGGCACAGAAGTTAGATATTGGCGGCGGCCTGGTGTTGAACCGGCGTTGCGCCCATTCGCGGGCGAACTGCCAGTTGGGATCTGGCGACCCAAATCCCGAGACCATGAACTGGCCTTTACGGCAACTACATCCTGGTGAGTTAAATTCATTCTGACGGGATGGTTGTAATAGTGAATGCGTAGTTTATAATAGGGAATTTAAAGTTCAGGCTCCGGTGCCACAATTTTCAGAAACCCCCTAACGTCATGATGCCCAGGCATTTAAAGTATAGGGATACCTCAGGCATCATTGCCGGCACCTTAAGGTGCCTTTTTCTTTAGCCCCCCATTGTTAGATTAGGCATGGCATGCATATCTTATGCATTTCATGTAGTCACGTCAACCTAACCGTAAATTAAGATTTTCCATCCATTTCTCTTGAGAAAAGTCGCATTGGAATGGCATAACTCACCTCTTCAATGGTATGTTAATCGTTCCTGTGAGTTGCAGGCCAGTTGGAGATATGACTTAGTTATTAGCATTGCATTGAATTTTGATTGGGGTTTGGAGATAATGGTGAATCGCAAGGTCAAGCTGATTTTGATGATTGTAATTTGATGCCAACAAAGGTATACAATTGGGTTTGCCTTCCCTTCCCTTTGCAATGTCGAGATATGGTTGTGGTGGGCCACCACACTCCATGCTGGGGTCCACTTTCATGCTTAAATGGTGCATTTTTGTTGTGTTCATGATTCCACTTTTTTCAAGTCAGTGTGTTGCCTCATTGTCGAGTCTCGCCGTTTTTGTCCCTCAGCATCGTAGTGGTCAGTCTCTACTTTCATTTTTCCCTTCGTTGGAGTTCATTTGAGCCATTGGTGATTTTTGGCGTCAATTTTGGTTTCAACATTTTGGGCACTTTGTTTTCAGGTGCTCAAAGTTTGCCACTATATCTCAAAGATATAGTGGCAGCAGAAAATAAGTAAGAGTATAATTTGTTCGTTCTTGGTGAGTACAAACAATATATGTTCGAGCTTTGGTTCCGTTTTGACGCTTTTCACATCTTTGAGTTCAAGGTTTCAAAAGTTTTTGTGCTCATTTTCACATATTCATTTTATGTCGCGTGGAGTTTGCGTCTGAGTGATGTTTGTGCGTGTTGTGGCATGTTTCTACGTTTGTTAATGCACTTTGTTCGGGTGTGAATCATTGTACATAGGGCCACACATGAATTTGAGTAATTGCGTCTTTAATTTTATATTTTTCATGTATTCACTTGTGGTGACCATGGTGGCCTGAACCAGGCGCGGGCCACACACCCGGGGGGAGTGTCCGAGCTGCATGCGGCGCTCCACCTTCTACACCCAGCAGACGAGGACCTGGAGGTGGGCGAAATCACGGTGTTCGTGGAAGGCGCGGACGAGGCGCCCGCCCGCCCCCGGCCGACCAACCCAGTGTACGACGGCACCAGGCCAACCCCCCTGTACGCCATCGTACGCGAGGCGTTCCCCAGGGAGCCCACCTGGTGCCCCGCCCTCCCGCCGGCGACACACGCGCCCCGCGGCTCGGCCAACCCAGACCTGTCCCCCCCCCCTCTCCAGAACCAGGGGTGCCCACCACAGGGGACAGGTCCTCTGGCAAGAGTGCCCTGGCACCCCCCTGCTCCTCCTCAACGTCGTGACCCGCGGGGACCCGGAAAGGGTCCTGGGGATCACCCCCACCCACATCTATGGGGCAGCACCCGTACCCCGCCCCCCCCTCCCGGCGCCCGCGGCGCGGGACGGGGTACACACCTTCCTGCGAACACAGGAGGTCAGCGCTGTTACGGGGGTCCACCTAGTGCGGCTCCCCCCGGCACCACCTGACGACCCTCGGGGGCCCAAGGCCCTGGGCCCCGCCCCAGACTTGCGGCTGTGGCGCGACGCGTGGACCGCGCGGCTCCCCCGCCTCCCCTCCCAATGCCGATGGATGGCCGCCGGCCACCGCCCGTGCGGGGCTGACGCCACAGCCAGCCCCCCTGCCCCTCCCCCCCTCTCCCCCGCAGAGCACCGCACGGCACTGCCCACGGCACGGCACTGATGCACCAGGAGGTAGTGGGAAGGACGCACCTGCCACCTCGCATGCCTACCAGGATAACAGTGATGGCAGACTCCGATAGCTTTCCCCAGCGGGACGACCGCCACCACCGCCCGTCCCGCTCCCGCTCCCCCGTCTCCCCGGAGTGGACGGGGGAGACCCCCGCGGAGCGCGAGGAGCGGAGGCTGGCGGAGGCGGCGGTGCTGGTCGGGCTGCCGCTGCCGGCCCAGGAGCCTGAGCCAGCCGAGGTGACCGCTCTCGCCACCCAAGCAGCAAGCCCTGCCGCCCCGCCCCGGGAGGGGACCCCAGACGCGCGGGAAGCAGAGACCACAGCCCCAGCGAGCCACGACGCGGCCCCGACCGCGGCCCCCGGCACGCCGCCGACACGAGGGGTAGCCCCGGCGCAGGAACCGGACGCATTGCCGAGGGCTGCCGCAGCAGCAGAGGGGAGCGAGGAGGGCGCGCGAGGGGTTGCGACCGCGGCCCCGGCGAGCCGCGCCACCGCCTCGGCCGGCCACGCCGCGACCCCCAGCACGCCGCGAAAGCGAGGGAAGGACCCCGCACGGGCCACGGGCGCCTCGCCGGCGGCCGCCGCAGCAGCAACAGTGGGCAGGGAGAGCGCGAAGTACTGTGCCCACGCCAACTCCACCCACACCCACACCAGTCCCCCCAAGCCGTTCCCCCCCAAGCCCTTCCCCCCGGGGCGGGCGCGGCACGTCCGCCCCCCGGCGCCCGAGCGCTCGCCGCGGGGCGTCACACTGCCGCAGCTGCAAAGACAGTGAGACGCCCGGCGCGTGATCCAGGAAGGAGGGGACGGCGCGCAGGCAGAGCTGCGTGCCAGCCACGGGAGCGCGGAGCGGGGGGCAGGAGGCGACAGGGGAAGTGCCCAGGAGCGCGCGCATAGAGCGGGCCAGCGCACGCGCGGCAGGAAGCAAGGGCGCAGCAGCAGAGGGGGGCAGAGCGCAGGCAGTGGAAGGCGCGACTCAGGGCAGGGGGCCGGGAAGGGACCAGGGCACGGGAAGGGCGTTGAGGGGCGCGGGCAGGGCGCCCAAGTGCAGGGAGCGGGGCGAGGGACGGTGGGCGAGCGGGCAGGCCAGGGCGTGGGGGACGGGGGGAGGGACCCACGGCACGGGCAGGGGGCCGGAAGGGGGCCCAAGGGCAAGGGCAAGGGCGCCACGGGCCCCAAGGGACAGACGGGACGGGGCATGGGATCCCGGGGCGGAGGGCGGTCCAAAGGGAGGGGGGCGGGGGACGGGGCGCCCCCGCAGCCGGACGTGCAGCCGGTGAGGTGCATCCCGCCCGGCATCCAACAGATGCTGGCGCACCACACCCACCACCACCACCAGCACCACCACCACCAGCTCTACAACATCGACCCCGACGCCGGCGAGCTCGTTCCCCCCCAGCCCACACGACCCCAGCACCAGCCAGCCCCCCCGGCGCCGAGAGCGGAGCCGGCGCAGATGGCCTCGGCGGGCGGGGGGGCGGGGCGCGGCATCGGCGCCGCAGGCACAGGGGCAGCGGGGGGAGCCGGCGCGAGGGGCAGAGGGGGCCTGGCCCTGGGACCGGGACTGGGGCACTCGCCCGGACCCTCTGGGGAATGAGGCCCTCTCCCTGGTGAAAGAGGTGTATGGGTGGTTGTGCTGGGCCAACCAGGGGACCACCAGGGGGTTGAGGAACCGGCCCTTCGATGCCGTGCTCCTCCGGAGAGACGGAGGAAACCAGGAGGTACCCCCGGGGGGGTGGGCAGCCCCGGAGGACCACGAGAGGGTCATCAGGTCAGTGATCCGGGCAGCCGGGCCCGACAGGGAGCCGACGTGGCCGGCCTTCCTGGAAGGGGGGGCGGTACTCCGCATCACGGATGCGGACGCCAACAACTGGCTCCCCCGGGCCTTGAGCAGCGCCCTCGCCCACTGGCGCTATCGCCGGCGCAACCCGCCGCCGCCACAGCTCCAGCCCCCACACAAGGGGCGACACAGGTGACGGCCCCAACGGCGGACGCGAGAAAGTGGGGGGGGGAGCTGGGCCCCCCGACCCACGCCCCCCCCACGGTACGGCGTGTCGAAGGAGCGCGCGCCACCTCCCGCGGGGGGGAGGGCGGAGACAACGAGCGCGGGGGGGAACCTACTGCGCCGCAGCCCGCTAACCGCTAACCGCTAACCATCACGGCCGCCCCCGGCCGGCCAGCGCCGCGCAACGACGGCGGAGGGGGCGAGGGGCCCCAGCGAGGGCCTGCACGAGGGTCCGGCTCTAGGTAGAGGGGGTTGGGGGAAGGATGCGACCCCCCGCCCAATGGCTGGCCCCCGGTGCTGGGACCGCCATGCCGCCCCCCCCCCCCGCCGTCAGGAGGCAGACCGAAGAAACGGCGGCCCCGCACCCCCCCCGAAGAGGCCGCTGCACCCGGGGTGCAGGGGCACCACGGCCGAGGAAGGCGCCCGCACCCCCTGCCCGCTGCCGGCCGACGGCGGACCGGCGGCGCCCAGGACGGCGCAAACGGAGCAGCCCTGTCAGAGGCCGGCCCAGGGAAGACGGGGGCGCGAACGGGGGCGATGGGGTTCAATTTCCCTCCCCCCCCCCCCCCCCGGCGCACTGACCCTTTGGCGGCCGACCAGGCCGCGCCTGACGCCCGCGGCCGCCCGGCAACCCCCAGGGCACGAGTATACACCGGGGGGGCACGCCGGAGACAACGGATGGCAGGCCGACGCCCGATGGGGCGGGGGGGCGGGGAGGCGGCTCCTCCACCCACCCCCCCTGCTCCCCCCCCGCTTGGGAACCACAGGAGCCACCCTCCGCCCCCCCTGGAGCCGAGGGGGCGCCCCCCCTCCCCCAGAAGGGACCGCGACGCGGGGGGGGGGGGATGCGGCTGGACCTGCAAACCGCGCCCCAGCGCCCCCAGCCGCTCCTGCGGGGGTCGCGGCTGCAGGGCGAGCCCACACCAGCGTGCCGGAGCAACGCGCGGACCAAGCTTGGGGGCGGCGCACGGCGGCGCACCAGAACAGTATGGAGGCCGCGCCCCACATGACCCTTCCATGACCACAGCCCACTCAGGGAGGGCAGAGGGGGGGTTGAGGTCTGCAGGGGCCCCCGGGGGAGCGGTCCGCGGGCCGCCCCTCACCCCCCCCCGACCCGGGGCGGCTCTGTGACCCCGACTGCACGCGCACGCCGGAAGGGAGTGCGCCGACGGCACGAGGGGGGCGAGGATGGGGTACCACGGGCCGCCACCCTGAGGGGGAGCAGGGAGGCCGCGGCGCGACCCCCCCCCCCCCCACACCCCCCCAACCGGCCCGCAAGCCGCGGGGGCCCCGGCCCCCACCCCCCGAGGCAGGGCGGATGGTCCCCCCTCCCCCCCGCCCGAGGGAGGAGCCGCAGCGCGGCCCGCCCCCCCCGCCCCAGCTGCCGGCTCCCGCAGGAACCGCGGAGAACAAGCGAGCCCGCGCCAACGCGCCAGGACGCCGCACAGATCGCGCCCAGTGAAGGCGGGCGAGCACGAACCGGAGTGGTATGGGGAGCCACGCCCCCCATGGACAGAGGACGCCAGTGACACCCGTTTTGCTGCCTGCTCAGGGAAGGCAGAGGGACAAAATGAGGCACAGCGACCCCCGCCTTACAGCCCCCCCCCGGCCGCACAAACGGGGGGCACGGCGCACGCCCCCCCCCCTCCCGACCCCGCCCCCCGGCACACGAACGCCACGGACCCGCCCCGCGACACGCAGCCCCCACAGGGCGTGCAGACTAAGGGGACAGAGTAGGGCCCCAACACCCGCACGCCCACGCCCACAGCACGTGGATAGCGGACCCCAACAGCCCGCCCAGTGGGCGGGCAGTCGGGGGAGGGGAGCGCCTGACCCCAGGCGCCCCTCGCAACAGTGGAGGGCACCCCCCCCGAGACGCCCTTCTGCCACCCCCACAACCCCAAGCCAAGTAGGGGGGAACCGGGACCGGACTGCCCCCTCCCAGGCACGCCAGACGGAGCAAGGGACCGGGTCAGGACACGCGGAGGGGCACAGACCACGTGGAACAGCCCTACCAGCGCCCAGTGCCGGGACCGCGCGAGGTGCGCACGCCACACCACCCAGGGGAGGGGGGAGCGGACGCCGCGAGAGCGCGAGCGCACACACACGCAAAGGGCACGCGGGGACAACCAGAAGGGCAACCGGACCGAGCACGCGGAACGCACAGAACGCGTGGAATGGCGTACCGGCGAGCGAGGGTAAGGGACACCCGGAGGGGCTGGCTTGCCACAAGCAGCGCGGGACACGCGGGGCGGGAAGAGGGAAACGGGAGAGACACAACACCAGGTACCGACCCGAACCCCCCGAACCGGCCGCGAGCGCCGTGCACACACGGACGGGGCACTGCAGCCGCCAAAGCAGTAGTGGCGCACAGCGCCACGCCCCAACCCCTAGGCTAGGCAGCCTCCGCGCCAGCCCAAGGGGGTCCCACTGGCGACAAGCCAGTAGCACGGGCCCGGCGGCGCCGGCGCCCCGGGCGACCACGCATTAGGGGGGCGACGCAGTGGGTAAGTGCCCGCAGCCACGGCTACGAATTGATGCACTGACCGGGGAGTGGCGAAACGGGTAAGCCGGGGAAGGACGGGGCTCCGAGCCCTGTGAACCCGGGGGGCTCCGCCACCAGGCAGGAGGTGCGTCTTGAAGGGCCCCCCACTAGGACCCGGTGGGGAGGATATCACCTGGCCCGACCAGGTGGCCCCCCGGGGCCGAAAGGCGTCTAGTACTCGGAAAATCAAACCTCAAACCTCAAATCACTTGTGGTGACCATGAAGATCCACTACCATTGAGGTTTTGGTCGAACGTTCAATCATTCGTGGTCTCCATGGTCTTCACTACTCATATATGGTCATTATAGGGCGTCTCGACCTTTGTGTTTGCGCTACGACCACTTTTTTATGTGCCATTTTGGCCTATTTCTGCTTATAGTAAAATTGGTCATGAGCACATTGCCCAAATTTACTCAGTCCATGTGTTGTCCTTTTGAACTCACATCTTCATGTACACATTGAGTTCCGACCTCGGAACTGATTCCACCGGAAGAACCTGCTTTGCACTACAGGTGCTGGTTATACTTGGTTGTAACTCACTTTGGGCTTACCAAACCATTGCAATCTCTAAAACGTTTTGCAGATTTCAAATTTTGTTTGTTCACTTCATTCACTTGGTTTATTTGGGTCTTTGTGCCAAATCTCCTCGTTTGTTGAAGCTAGACCTCCCCAATGCTTCTACATTGGGCATTTGAACTTGTTTTGGTATGTTCTCTTACTTACCAAATCCATTGGAACCAATTTTGCGAAGTGTATAGGATAGTCGTGTTACATGGTCCCAGAGATGTACATTATGGACCCTGAAAACCACCCTGTCATGTAGTCACTTGGCGCGTAAACAGTAAAGAACCTATGCGGAGTTGGACCTTGGGGTATTTTCCTATGTTTTGATGGTGCTCTCTACGTTGTATTGAGCCCCTTCCGGAAGGTTACTGGTACACAGGTTCACTGTTTTGAATTTAATCTGGGACTTTGTTGAAACTCCAAATTTGATGAGGTCAATTCTGGGCCATTGAAATGTTAGGCCATCATCTAGGCTTGGGCCAATATGTTACCCATGGTCTCTCATCAGTGTCCTTTTTCCATATTTCAGGAGTTTGGGGTATTGTCAACCCTTATGGGATCGGACCAAACCCATATGTCACCTCAATTTGGACTTCAAATCTGACTCAGAAGTGTATGCATAAGCCCTTTTTGAGGTCTCCAAAAATGACCTCAAAAAGCGGGTATTGGAGTTTGTTGCCTTGCTCCAACCTGAGGGGGAGGTAGGGCCAACGTATTTAGAACAATCAATTACCCCCCCAGATCCTTTGTGCATGCACCTCCCTGGACCTTAGGCTGACCCTATATGGGAGTGATTTGAATTCTTTTCTCCCTTGTTTTTCACTTAGGGGAATTTCACCAAAGTGCGCAGCCTACCAGACTTGTGACAGTGACACGGTATCAGAGAGACAGACTAGGATATCCGATGGGCATAATGTTTGACTGATGCCCTTTGGATGTGCGCAGATGGAATCTTTCGAATCCGCTTTGCCTTGGCGGGAGAGTGTGTTGAAGTGTGTAACCTCTGATTTTTGGTTTTGCCTGTTTTTGTGCCCTGCTTCCGATGCTAGGTCTCAGAGCCCGTGTGCAGTTGGGTCCTGCCCCTCTACGTGTGTCAGGTCGAAGCTCGTGGCTAACCCCAACCACCCTTGTTTCCTTTAGGGATGTGGGATCCTGAGGTGGTATGGGCAATTTACCACTTTACCCCCTTTTCCACAAAATTTCTGGGGCCTAAATCTTATAGGCACCCAGGACCACCACCCCCCCTACGGTGGTGTGGTCGGGCTTTCTCCTGCCCCAAGGAGACTTGAGTTGAGAAATTCGGGGAGGATGGAGGGTGAGTGTGTAGGCACTAGACCCCCGTTTCTGGGGTCCTGAGGTGCCGGGAGTGGAGAGTGACAAACCCGCCCACTAGGGTAGGTTTTGACAGCCAATGGGCCTTACCCATGTCTTGTTGTTTTTGCATGTTTTGTTCTTCCTCCTTGGGGATCATGAATCAGGCTACCCAGGATGTGCTGGCGGGGAGAGTAAGCTCCCTTTGTCCCCCTCTCTCCTGCCCTGATGCCTCTTCCTTTGTGACTTATGTTGATCACTGCACCTTACCCTATCCGGGGCATGTTTTGGAGATTTTACATGTTTCTCTGACCGATTGTACATGCTTTCTTTCCTTTGTTGTTCAGACATCAAAGGGATTGCTTCGATTTCGCAATCCCGATGGATGCTAACTGAGTTTGAGTGGATGTGAGTGGTCCTCCTCTTCGGCTACGCGTACGTGCAAGGGAGGAGGCCGCATGGGCTTGGAGAGGGTCAACCCGGGGACGGTAGCCCCGGAACAGCTGGAGGCCCCGGCGGAGCCGTAGGTGAAGTTTTACAGTGCATGGGGACGCAACTGGGAGGGCCTTTGCCTTCCAGGTGTTGTGAACTTCGATCCAATTGGCCAAATGGGAACATCATGTTGGTGTACACAATGCAACAATGAGCTGAAAAGGAACACAAACATTGATAGCTGGTACCACCGTACGATCCGCCTGTATGGACTCCAATTGGCTCATTTGCTAGTCAGCTTCAACTACGTTTGCCCCCACAGCCAATATGCAGTAAAGACTTGTGTGGCTCATCGAAGCACACTCACCAAGCTCGCGGCTACGTACTTTTGTACCTCATCTTGGACGAATTCGGGATCAGTTTCGATGTCATGAGCTGGTTGCAGGACGCGGTCCTGTTGGGGCAATCATTCCGAGAATTCTACTTCCAACTTGGACGCTGCGATGACGAAGATGCCACACGATGCGAGATGCAGTTCAAGGAGTACAAGGAAAGGTTCCTGGCAAATGCAGCATGCTCAATTTCATTCACAAAAGATACAGGAATTGTGAAGAGTATGCAGCAAGTGCCCTCCGATGAAACTCTACGAGGAGCAATGTTCGAACTGTTTTGGAAAGTGGAGCGCTTCTACCGGAGTTGAATGGCCATCCATCCAGCTTGCCGGTTATCTGCCGATCACATCTTCAAAGTTGTGGTGAATGTGGGGTACTGGGAACGCGTTCGCACGGCGACAGGCATGCGTACGAAGTGGAGACCGCAGTATTCCGCCCTTCACATTGCTCTCAACGAGTTGGGTCAGCTTATGACCTGGTGTCTCTGTCGTTACCAAGAGCATGAAACCGCAACACCTTACCTGAAAGACTTGGTAGAAAGAGAGGAGGAAGTGGTAATATTTGTCACCGAAGATTGCTGCAAAGATCGTGCTTGGATTCAGTCCATATTTTGCCCCAATTGCAAAGTTTATCAGGACACGTTTCATCTTGTCCAACGGCTGGCCCCTAGTGTCAACAAGAGGCACCAGTTTGGTTGGTCAGCATTGGGAAGTTGCAAAATATAATGCAGGGCCCAGCCACGCGTGATGAGTTGGAGGACCGTTTGGACAATTGAGGGAAAACATGTAAGTGGACATGCGTCATTACCTTCTTGGTGAAGTGTGTAACTGCGGCTGCCAAAAGACATATCCGGAAGGGCTGTTTAGACTACCTTGGGACTGGAACAACACCAAACGAAGGACTGCAACGATGGATGCGCAAAGCACTGGGAAGAGGTAGACAACGAATCGCCGTGGCACATATGCTTTCCACGTTGTATAAACCCCTTCTTCTGCAGCTTTAGGTTCTCCTTGCGGTTCGTCGCGCGATCGCAGCAGAAGAAAAATAAAATACCAAGAAAATGACGCACCGCCAGAAGAAATAAAGCGAAAAATTGTCTTTTCCGACCTCGGAAACCCCCCCAACAATTTTACGCCGCTGTTTGGCGAGGTCGCAAAATTTAGGACACTCACCAAAAAGGACGAACAAGAGAGTCGCGACGGCGAAGGAGCTGAGCGTTGCTTGCCCCAAACCACCTAGCAAAGTGCGTGCCCTAGGCGCTAGGGACTTGTGCGCGCCCCAAAACAAACCACACATAGACAACAACAACGCCACCGGCCGCCGACAGGGAAGTATGTTATGTGCCGCGCAACGCTAGAAACCAACGAACCAAGCACAACGCGGTAAGAGGTAGACAAGGAGAGAACAAGTATGTAACGAACCGCACCACGGTGGAGATATACCACAAGTACACGACCAAGCAATGCAAGCCCGCTCTCGTAGGGAAAACGACAACGCCGTAACACGCGAAGGGGATCACAACAAAAGGAAAAAGAAGCCGCATAAGTACCCAAGTATGTTGCGTGTCGTGCATGAAAAATACACACAAGCAACAACAACGCCACCGGCCGCCGAAAAGCAAGTATGTTATATGCCATATGTTGTATGCATAACGCCGTAAAAAGCGCAATACAAAGAAGTTACGTGTCAAGCAACGCCAAAGTGCGTTGCCACGAAAAGCGCAACGAAAACCGCACCGGCAAGGAAAACCAACAAGAGGTGGCACCGGAGGAATGCCTATGCTCACCCCCACTCACATAGGGAAAGAAAGGTATGCCCGCACGCGCGTGCCCGGAACGCCACAAGGCCATCACCGCCACGGACGAGCAAAATGGTATGAAGGGACAAACAAGGGGGAACAAAAAAACCACCGAGGTGAAGCACAACACACAAAAAACAAAAAAAAAAAAACACACAAACAAAAACTAAACATACACACGTGACTAGTCGGGTCTAAGTATGTTGCATGCCACGCTACGTTACGCAACGGACACGAGACGAGAACGGCAACCACGCCAACAAAAGTAAAAGGTGACCACGAGGCGTAACCGAGACCTGCCCACCGCCCACCCGCACGCCCGCTTATGTAGGAGGCGAAAGGGAGCGAAAGGGGACAAAAGGTATGCCGCCGCATGCAAGCAAACAAATAGTAGGCAAGCCACACACCGCCACCAAGAACGCAAGTATGTTACCATGTCGTGCCACGTCGCCAACCGCGGGGCAACCGTTACCACTGCTCTTACAGCACAACCACCCTTTTGGCTGCGTTGATTAGAACACACAAATAGCCAGGGAGGGGGACACGGGGAGCATACACACGAATAGCATAGCGCCGACGTGTGCCGGGTCCCAACAAACACACGTGCATGCACCCACGTTCTCTTCCCCTCACAGGTCCCAAGGGGGAGTGTATGCTCGTGTCTGTGTCGTCCGGGCGCTAAAGTAGGGTTGTCTTAGACGCTTAGGCAAGTATTGCGTCGTGCCGTCGTCACACATTAGCGAACGCCCGGCAAGGCGGGAGGACTAGGACACGTTAAGGTAGTGGGGAAAGAAGCAGGTTTGTTGCATGTCACGCCGCGCACGCGGAACGGGCAACGGGTAAAGATAGCGGCCAAAGGGGTGTGGAGACAAGACGGGAGCAAGTGGGGCGATAAACTTACGCGCAAGCCGGTCGCATACGCATGTCGCATGACGTACCAGCCAGCTCGAGGTGCCGTGTCGCGACGAAACCGCCGCCGCCGCACGCCCGTTTACGCCCCCTCCTGTCTCTACGCAGGTTCAAAGGAGGAAGCCCGGGCGGACAAGGAAAAAGACAGAGACACACAGCAAAGTGGTGGCAGGGAAAAAGTGCATGCAAGGGAGAGGGGTAGAGGAAGGGGTAAAGAGCAACGAAGCCGCGAAAGGAACGAGGGGTAGCCAGCGAACGAGCAAGGGGCGCGCACAGGGGAGGGGACACAGCGGGCACACGGCGACCACAACACCGCACCGAGACACCGGAGAGGGGAGCACCGAAGGACCAAGGGAAGCGCAGCACCACGCACCACGACAGGCACGGCACAGACACCACACACAACGCACACACCGAACGAACCCCGGCAACCCACCCAGCAGTGGGCCGGCAGACGGGAGAGGGACAGCGCCTGACCCCAGGCGCCCCTCACAATGGTGGAAGGCACCCCCCCCGGGGACGCCCTTCCGCCACCCCAAAAGCGAGCAACGCCGGCCCGCAAGGGCGCACGCTGTGGGGCTGGTGCTGGGTCCCCACGCCCGCACCGACCGCGCCCGGGACACGCGGGTCGCGGAACCCTGGCTGCACGCTCCAGAGGACGGGCGGCCGGGGGAGGGACAGCGCCTGACACCAGGCGCCCCTCACAACGGTGGAAGGCACCCCCCCACGGGGACGCCCTTCCGCCACCCCCACAGCGAGCAACGCCGGCCCGCAAGGGCGCACGCTTGGGGGCCGGTGCTGGGTTCACAGGCCCGCATCGACCGCACCCGGGACACAAGGGTCGCGGAACCCTGGCTGCCCGCTCCAGAGGACGGGCGGCCGGGGGAGGGACAGCGCCTGACACCAGGCGCCCCTCACAACGGTGGAAGACACCCCCCCCCGGGGACGCCCTTTCTGCCACCCCCACAGCGAGCAATGCCGGCCCGCAGGTGCGCACGCTGTGGGGCCGGTGCTGGGTCCACACGCCCGCATCGACCGCGGCCGGGACACACGGGTCGCGGAACCCTGGCTGCCCGCTCCAGAGGACGGGCGGTCGGGGGAGGGACAGCGCCTGACACCAGGTGCCCCTCACAACGGCGGAAGGCACCCCCCCCGGGGACGCCCTTCCGCCGCCCCCACAGCGAGCAACGCCAGCCCGCAAGGGCGCACGCTGTGGGGCTGGTGCTGGGTCCACACGCCCGCATCGACCGCACCCGGGACACACGGGTCACGGAACCCTGGCTGCCCGCTCCAGAGGACGGGCGGCCGGGGGAGGGACAGCGCCTGACGCCAGGCGCCCCTCACAACGGAGGAAAGCACCCCCCCCGGGGACGCCCTTCCGCCACCCTCACAGCGAGCAACGCCAGCCCGCAAGGGCGCACGCTGTGGGGCCGGTGATGGGTCCCCACGCCTGCACCGACCGCACCCGGGACACACGGGACGCGGAACCATGGCTGCCCGCTCCAGAGGACGGGCGGCTGGGGGAGGGACAGCGCCTGACACCAGGCGCCCCTCACAACGGTGGAAGGCACCTTCCCAGGGGACAGCCTTCCGCCACACCCACAGCGAGCAACGCCGACCCGCAGGGGCGCACGCTGTGGGGCCGGTGCTGAGTCCCCACGCCCGCACCGACCGCACCCGGGACACGCGGGACGCGGAACCCTGGCTGCCCGCTCCAGACGACAGGCGGCCAGGGGAGGGACAGCACCTGACACCATGCGCCCCTCACAACGGTGGAAAGCACCCCCCCCGGGGACGCCCCTTCGCCACCCCAGCAGCGAGCAACGCCGGCCCGCAAGGGCGCATGCTGCGGGGCCGGTGCTGGATCCCCGCACCAGCAGCGACCGCACCCGGGACACGCGGGACGCGGAACCCTGGCTGCCCGCTCCAGAGGACGGGCGGCTGGGGGAGGGACAGCGCCTGACACCGGGCGCCCCTCGCAACGGTGGAAAGCACCCCCCCCGGGGACACCCTTCCGCCACCCCCACAGCGAGCAACGCCGGCCCGCAAGGGCGCACGCGCTGTGGGACCGGTGCTGGGTCCCAAGGCCCGCACCGACCGCACCCAGGACACCCGGGACGCGGAACCCTGGCTGCCCGCTCCAGAGGACGGATGACCGGGGGAGGGACAGCGCCCGACACCAGACGCTCCGCACAATGGTGGAAGGCGGCCCCACCGGGGACGTTCTTCCGCCATCCCCACATCGGGCAACGCCTGCCCGCAAGGGCGCACGCTGGGGGGCCGCTGCCGAGTCCCCACACCCGCACCGACCGCACCCGGGACACACGGGACGCGGAACCCTGGCTGCCCGCTCCAGAGGACGGACGGCCAGGGGAGGGACAGCGCCTGACACCGGGCGCCCCTCACAACGGTGGAAAGCACCCCCCCAGGGGACGGCCTTCTGCCACTCCCACAGCGAGCAACGCCGGCCCACAAGGGCGCGCGCTGTGAGACCGGTGCTGGGTCCCCACGCCTGCACCGACCGCACCCGGGACACACGGGACGCGGAACCCTGGCTGCCCGCTCCAGAGGACGGGCGACCAGGGGAGGGACAGCGCCTGACACCAGGCGCCCCTCACAACGGTGGAAGGCACCCCCCGGGGACGCCCTTCCGCCACCCCCACGGCGAGCGACGCCAGCCCGCAAGGGCGCACGCCGTGGAGCTGGTGCTGGGTCCCCACGCCCGCACCGACCGCACCCGGGACACACGGGACGCGGAACCCTGGCTGCCCGCTCCGGAGGACGGGCGGCTGGGGGAGGGACAGCGCCTGACACCAGTCGCCCCTCACAATGATGGAAGGCACCCCCCCCCGGGGACGCCCTTCCGCCAACCCGAAGGAGAGCAACGCCGGCCCGCAAGGGCGCGCGCTGCGGGGCCAGTGCTGGGTCCCCACGCCCGCACCGACCGCACCCGGGACACACGGGACGCGGAACCCTGACTGCCCGCTCCAGAGGACGGACGGCCGGGGGATGAACAGCGCCTGACGCCGGGCTCCCCTCACAACGGTGGAAGACACCCCCCCCCGGGGACGCCCTTCCGCCACCCCCACAGCGAGCAACGCCGGCCCGCAAGGGCGCACGCTGTGGGGCCGGTGCTGGGTCCACACGCCCGCATCGACCGCACCCGGGACACACGGGTCGCGGAACCCTGGCTGCCCGCTCCAGAGGACGGGCGGTCGGGGAAGGGACAGCGCCTGACACCAGGCGCCCCTCACAACGGTGGAAGGCACCCCCCCCGGGGACGCCCTTCTGCCACCCCAACAGCGAGCAGCGCCGGCCCGCAAGGGCGCACGCTGTGGGGCCGGTGCTGGGCCCACACGCCCGCATCGACCGCACCCGGGACACACGGGTCGCGGAACCCTGGCTGCTCGCTCCGGAGGACGGGCGACCGGGAGAGGGACAGCGCCTGACACCAGACGCCCCTCGCAACGCTGGAAAGCGCCCCCCCGGGGATGCCCATCCACAACCCCCACACCGAGCAACGCACCAGCGCACCAACGCACCAGCCACGGGACATCCGCACCCCACCCCCTGCTCTTAGACACAGCGACACAGCAATGGCGGAACCCGCGGCACCACGCAAGACACGCCCCCGATCTCCGACGCTGGACGAGGCACACGAGGTCATCAGGGCGCTGGGACTCAGAGACGGCGAAGGAGACCCCCCACAAGGGGACGCGGGCACGGACTCTGACCTGGAGGCATTGCCGGAGCCCCCCACGGGAGGCGCGCCCGCGGAACCTGCGCCGCCGGCGGGCAGCGTACCCGCGATCTGCCCCGCGTGGAAACGGGGCCACTGCACCGGCGAAGGCTGGTGCCCTAAACAGCACCCTCAGCCCGGCCCCGATGACGGAGTGTTGCCCGAGGTGAAACCCGCGGCCGCACGCGCCGCCCTACGCTACGGGGTGGCGCAGGGCTGGATCCTGGATGAGACCGCGCGCGGCAGCGTGAACATCCAGGACGCCGTCGACCGAGTCACCCACGCGGGACAGGCGGCAGTGGCCTTGCACACCCGGGGCCGCCACGGTGGACCCGCAGAGGGGATCATTGTGGAACCCTCGGGAATGGTGCTGGTCCTGGCGGCGGACATGGTCCAAGGGGTGCTCCACGCGTCCCGCGTGCGGGGGGCGTGTCCACAGTGGACCATCCAGGTGTACACCCCCCCGCGGGCGTGGCCCTTTTCCACATGGGCGGTGCTCGCCGTCATGTGGCACCTGGCACCAGAGGATGCCCCCACAGGGACCGCGGAGGACATCGCCCGGGACCTCCACACCTGGCCGGCCGACCAGGAATACCCCTGGCGCAGGCCCCGGGGCGGCCTCCCGGTGGCACCGGCGGCAGAGGGGCTCAGCCTCGCGGCAACCCTCCAACGGCACCCCGACAAGCAGGCACGCCACTTCCTGCAGACGGGCACGGTCCCGGCCACCCCGCCAGACTCCGAGTGGCGATGGGACGCAGGGGTGGCGCAACCGCTGCCGGGCCCCTGCACCCTCCCGTTGTGGTACTTGCCCATGGGCACCTTGGCCCACGCCACCCAGGCCGTCAAGGGGGCTTTCCCGCAGCCGCTCCTCCCCGGCGTGGCCCTGCTCCGCAGCCTGCAGGCGGGGGCCGCCTGGGTACGGTGGAAGGAAGGGAAGGGGCGCTCGAGCCCCTATTTCCCCATGGTCCAAGGCCAGGCGCTGATCCACGCCGAGGGCATGGCGACTGTGGAATGGGGGGCGATCGTGCCCGCGTGCAGGTGGATCACGGCGGCCGCCCCACAGCCCATGCGATCGCCGCCGGCGTGCCACCGCCTCCTACAGATGGTCCCCTCTTTGGCCCCCCAGCACGCCTTTACAAGGGACGTGTGGAAGGCCGTACCGAGCCACACCAGGGAGTGGCTAACGAACCCGGGTGCGCGGTACCCGCCGGGATCGGTGCTCGAACAGCTCACGGCCCCCACACCCGGGGTCCTTCACGCCCTACACAGGGCGTCGGCCCTCACGAAGCAGCTCAACGACGAAGTGCTGGACCTGGCGCTGGAGCCGCTGCGGGTGCTCTACCCGCAAGCCCACATCCCACCCGCGGGCACGTCCAACTGCCTAGGCCGCCTGGGGTTGCAGCGCCGCGTCGAGGCCGCGCACCCAGGAGGCGTGGTGGAACAGTGGCTAACGCTCCGCAACCCGTCCACCGCGGAGGGCCACTGGTACCTGCAGCAACTCCTCTTCCAACCACGGGCAGCCCCGGAACACCGCCGGCAAAACCCGTACCCCACGCACCCGGAGCACCGAGGCGCGCAAAACTACCCGCAGCCAGTCCCGCCCGCCCTCCCGCCGGGGCAGGGCCCGGAGGCGCTACAGCGGGGCCCCCCGCTCAACACCGCCACCACGGTACAGCAAAGGGGAAGCGTCGACGCGAGGGCTGCCGAAGTGGACTGCACGAACTGCGGAGCGGTGGCCTGGATGGCAGCCTGCAGGCACCTCGCCCGAGATACCACGGGGCTCTGGCAGTACAGACCCACGGACCGCACGGCGCTGGCGTCCGCGGTCGCGGCCGTCACCATGGGTCCCGTGGCGGCGTGGCCGGCGCAACTGCTGCCCCACGTCCCCTGCCGCGACACGCGGCCCCGACGGCCGGCCGCGACGCACGAGCCGACGGCACCCCTCACGGCGGAGCAACTGTACGTCGTCGCGGCGGCGTTGCTAGCAGACCGCGGGGAGAGCTTCGTCCACCACCACGGCCCGGCGCAAATTCCGGGATGCATACAAGGGCCTCAGCGCGATGCACCAGACCCGTGGCATGCCACACTCCGCGGGCGCACCCGCATCTGGGGTGCGGGCGATGGCACACCCCCGCCCGGGCCTAAGCAGGGGGAGGCACTGGTACTGCAGACGGCAGGCTACCAAGCCATCATACACGGCCACGCCGGAGGGTACCGGTCGCACGTCCTGGCCGGAGGCCGATGGACGGTCTGGCACAGCACCGCCAGGCAAGGGGCTTTCCCGCCCCTGCCCCACGTCGACTGGCGACAGGGGCCCACGCAGGCCTACTATATGTCGGCGGACCCCTGGCTGCTGGCGGTCCTGCTACACACTGTCAGCGCCCCCAACAAGAGGCAGGAACCAGGGTGGGTCAACCCCCCCACACTGGTGTGGAGCCCCGACCAGGAGGAGCATCTACGGGCCGCGTGGCAGGGAGACGCCATCAGGGCCACGGACGTCCCGGACCTCCACGCGGGGCCAATCACGCACGCCCGCCCAGCGGCTACCCTGGCGGTGGCCCAACGGGGACAGCAGAACCCACAGTGGGTGGTCTGCATGTTCAGCCCGGCGGATGCGCACATCGTCGTCTGCGACCCGGAACGCCTGCCGGGGCCCGAAGCCGTGATCCGCGTGGCGGACTGCACCTGCATGATCATCAAGGCGCTGCGAGAGGGCGAACACCACGCCCTCCTGCTCCAGGTCAGGCTGAAGGACAACGCCCGGGCGGCGAGGCCGGGAGTGTGGCCGGCAGCGGCGCACCCCGCCGACCTGGAGCTCCAGCTGGCGGTCCCGACCGCGGTGTACCAGTGGCTACAGGCCTTCCAGGACCTGCGATGGAGGGGCAAACCCGACCGCCAAATCGGCTCCACGCACTGGCAAACGTGGCTGCAAGCAGACGCGCAGCGCGATGCCATCCGAGGCCTCGGGCCCGCGCCCGCGACGTGAGCCCTCGGTGCCGCTGGCCAACCTGCCCTTCGAACCAGCGGCGGAGGGCGCCATTCGGAAGTCGGTGCCGCTCCCCCCGGCGCGAGGGGCCACGGAGCCGACGAAATGCCCCCTGTGTGCGGACAAGTACTACACCAGCGGGGCAATGCTGGAACACCCGGCGTGGCACGCGGTGCACGCTGCGGCTTCGGCGGACGACAAGGAGGCGGCCGCCAACATCCTGCAGGGGAGAGCACGGAGGTCCCCGTGGCACGCCCCGTACACCCGGCGCCCCCCGCCCCAGGCAGCCGACCACGCAGATGAAGGTGAGGAGGCACCCGGAGCAGCCCCGGGGGCCGGCGGTGCGGCCCCACCAGGGTCCATGTCCATCCCCCCGGGGCTGGCCCCCCTGGCCCCCCTGGCTCCCCCGGTCCCCCGGGCCCCCCTGTGGGCCCCGCTGAAAACATGCTCAGCGGATGCGGCGCACCCAGATGCCCTGGCGGCGCCGGCGAACCCGGCGGCGATGCCGATGCGGGATAGCTGACTCCAGGAGGACACGACGGGCGACGCCCTGTGGCTCCTCTCGTGGAACCTGCGCAACGGCCTCGTGCCGCCAGACCGGTCCCTCCGGGACACACTCCGGCGGCGCCGGGGGCCGGCGGCCTGCACCGACAAGGAGCACCTCATCACCGGCATGCTGCCCCAGGAGGGGGGCTTTGCCATCATGCTCCAGGAAACGGGGATCGCCACCAGGGCGCAGGAGATGCACGTGGCCGCGGCGCTCCGGGACAAGGGGTACACCGCCTTCTTCAGCAGCCGGCTGGCGGAGACGGGAGCCACCTCCACCCCGAGAGGGGGGCACCTCCTCACCGCTGTCAGCAGCAAGTACGTGGCGGAGCACGAGGTGCTCAGCTTCACGGAAATTGTCCCCGGGAAGGCCGCGGCCCTGGAGATCCGCACGGACGGGGGAGGCCTCACCCTCATCAACGTCCACGGGCCGCAAGCAGGCTGCTCCCCGTGGGCGGGACGGGCGGCGTTCTGGGCCGACATACAAATGTATGCCACGGCACGCAGCCTCGGCGGGAGGCACCCGGTGGTCATCGCCGGCGACACCAACATCTACATGGATGTCCCCGCCAACCCGGCCACGGAGCACTTCTGAGCGGGCTGGGAGGCCTGCGGCTTCCGAAGGGCCGCGGCAGGCGGCGAGGAGGACATGACCCCCACGCTCCACCCGTCCCAGCACAGGGTGGACACCTTCCTGGTCAACGAGCCCCTCCTGCCGTGGTCCCTGCGGGAAAGCGTCCGGGCTCGCGGCATGGCACACCCCCAGGTGGTCGGCTCGGACCACCTCCCGGTCCGCCTGGCCCTGCCGGGTCTCCTCAGGTTTGAGGTTTGAGGATTGAGGTTTGATTTTGCGGGTACTAGACGCTTTTCGGCCCCGGGGGGCCACCTGGTCGGGCCAGGTGATATCCTCCCCACCGGGTCCTAGTGGGGGGCCCTCCAAGACGCACCTCCTGCCTGGTGGCGGAGTCCCCCGGGTTCACAGAGCTCGGAGCCCCGTCCTTCCCCGGCGTCCCCGTTTCGCCACTCCCCGGTCAGTGCATCAATTCGCAGCCGTGGCCGCAGGCGCTTACCCACTGCGTCGCCCCCCTAATGCGTGGTCGCCCGGGGCATCAGCGCCGCCGGGCCAGTGCTACTGGCTTGTCGCCAGTGGGACCCCCTTGGGCTGGCGCGGAGGCTGCCTAGCCTAGGGGTTGGGGCGTGGCGCTGTGCGCCACTACTGCCTTGGCGGGTGCAGTGTCCCGTCTGTGTGTGCGCGGCGCTCGCGGCCGGTTCGGGGGGGTTCGGGCCGGTACCTGGTGTTGTGTCTCCCTTTCTTCCCCCTTCCCGCCCCGCGTATCCCGCGTTGCGTGTGGCGGGCCGTCCCGTCCGGGTGTCCCTTATCCTCGCTCGCTGGTACGCCATTCCATGTGGTCTGGGCGTTTCGCGCGCTCGGTCCGGTTGCCCTTCTGGTGGTCCCCGCGTGTCCTTTTCGTGTGCGTGCGCTCGCGCTCTCGCGGTGTCCGCTCCCCGCTGGGTGGTGTGGCGCGCGCATCTCGCGTGGTCCCGGCACTGGGCGCTGGTAGGGCCGTTCCATGTGGTCCGTGCCCCTCCGCGTGTCCTGCCCCGGTCCCGTGCTCCGTCTGGCGTGCTTGGGGGGGGGCGGTCCAGTCCCGGCTCCCCCCTACTTGGCTTGGGGTTGCGGGGGCGGCGGCTGGGCGTCCCCGGGGGGGTGCCTTCGTCCGTTGCGTGGGGCGTTCTGGGTCTTGCGTTCCTCTTCCCCCATCTGCCCGTCCACTAGGTGGGCTGTCGGGGTCTGCGTTGCGGGCGTGCGGTTGTGGGGGCCCCGCTCTGTTCTTGCGGGGGGGGAGAGAGGTGTCGTCTTGGTGTCCAGGCGCCGGCCCGCCGGATTCCCATGACGAGCCTGATGCGCACGGAGCTTCGCCCTGCGGGATGCGTGGGGGGGTTGGGGTGACCGTGGCTGGAGTGGTGCTCCAATGTCCCGGTTCATGGCCCAGCAGAGCAGCCCTACCGCGGGCTTACTCTTAGCACAGGGGGAGGGGGTTGCGGGCGCGTTTGTTTTGTGACCCGGGTGCCGGTGTATCTCTGAAGGCAGCCGCCCCGGAGGTAGCGCACCAGGCGCGCGCCGCGAAGGAGCTGGTTCGAACCCCGGGATCGGTGGTCTCCCACCGATCCCTTCGAATACCGGACAAGGCCTCCCATCGACCTGTTTGAGTACAGCTGACGGTGCGCACTGCTGCAGGGGTTGGTGGCTCCCATGTGTTTTGTTTTTCTTGGGTGGGGGGTAAAACGAACGAGACCCCCACCCGATCCACCGGTATCGGTGGTGGCGCGAGTTGCTGGAGGGGGGGGTGGTTCCAACGTCGCCAACTAGAGAGCTCTACGTGCAGGGATCCCAGGAGCACCAACGCCCGGGATCGAACCCCCGCACTGGACGATTGAAGACCGACGCTCTCACTACTTGGCCGCGGGAGTCTCTTACGCCACTGAGGGGTGTCGTCGGCTATGAATCCAGTCCTGAGGGTGGGGCTGTGCGTTGTGAAGCGTGTTGCGCGTGCCGGGAGGCCCCAGTCCACGTGCACGGGGTCGGGACAGGGGGGGAGGGGGCTGGGTGGGGTGCGTCGGATCGCCGACTGACGTGCACAGGGGTAAGAGGCGGGCAGTAGCACCGCCGGGTCGCCGACTGACTGTAGGGCGGGGGGTCGCTCTGCCTCTTTCCGTCCCTCTGCCCTCCCTGGGCAGGCAACAAAGCGGGCGTCACTGGCGTTGCGCTGTCCATGGGGGGCGTGGCCCCCCATACCACTCCGGTTCGTGTTCACCCAGCTTCTCCGGGTACGATCTGTGCGGCGTCCCGGTGCGCAGGCGTGGGCCCGCTTGTTCTTCGCGGCCCCCTTGTGGGCCGGCGGCCGGAGCGGGGGGGCGGGTCACACTCCGGCTCCCCTCTCGGGTGGGGGGGGCCCATCCCCCTTGTCTCGGGGGGGTGTCGCGCTGCTGCCTCCCCGCTCTCGTTCCGGGCGGCGGCCTGCGGTACCCCTTTCTGGCTCTCCTCTCCGGCGCGCGCGTGCGGTCGGGGCTGAAGTGCCGCCCCGGGGTGGGGGGGGGTGAGGGACGGCCCGTGGACCGCTCCCCTGGGGGCCCCGGCTGACCTGCAAATCCCCCCTCTGTCCCCTCGGAGTGGGCTGTGGTCACGGGAGGGTCATGCGGGGCGCGGCCTCCTTCGTGTTTAGTTGTGCGCGTTGCTCCGGCACGCCGGTGTGGGTTCGTGGGGGCAGGTCCAGCCGCCGTTGCCCTTACCGTGTCGCCGTTCCTCCTGTGGGTGGGGGCGCCCCCCCGGCCCTGGGGGGGCAGAGGGCCGCGCCTGTGGCTCCCCAGCTGGGGTGGGTGCGGGGGGGGGGGGGGGCACCCCGCTCGCTCTCGGGCCTGTGTGGGAGGGGGGGGGGGGAGTGGGGGGGGTCCTTCGGTCCCCTGGCGATGCCCCCTGTCGGCCAAAGGGGGGGGGGGGGGAGGGTGGCTTGGCGGTCCCGGCCCCGGGGGCCAGCCATCGGCCAGGGGGGTCGCGCCCTTCCCCCGCCCCCCTCTACGGAGAGCCGGATCCTCACGCAGTCCCTCCCTGGGGCCCCTCATCTCCCGGCCGTTGCCGCGCGGCGCTGGCCGGCCGGGGGTGGCCGTGAGGGTCAGCGGTCAGTGGTTAGCGGGTTGCGGGGCCGCTTTCCCTGGGTAGGCAACAAAGCGGGCGTCCCTTGGTGTCGTGCTGTCCATGGGGGGCGTGGCCACCCATACCATTCCGGTTCGCGCCCACCCGGCTTCTCTGGGCACGATCTGCGCGGCGTCCCGGTGCGCAGGCGTGGGCCCACTTGCTCTTCGCGGCCCCCATTGGAGCCGGCGGCTGGGGCGTGGGGGCGGGTCACACTCCGGCTCCCCTCTCGGGCGGGGGGGTCCGTCCCTTCTGCCTCGGGGGGTGGGGGCCGGGGCCCCCGCGGCTGGCGGGCCGGTGGAAGGGCGGGGGGGGGAGGGGTGTCGCGCCGCGGCCTCCCTGCTCTCGTTCCAGGCGGCGGCCTGTGGTACTCCTTCCTGGCTCTCTCCGTGTCGCCGGTGCCCTCCCTTCCGGCGCGCGCTTGCGGTCGGGGCTGAAGTGCCGCCCCGGGGTGGGGGGGGTGAGGGGCGGCCCGTGGACCGCCCCCCTGGGGGCCCCATCTGACTTGATACCCTCCCTCTGTCACCTCGGAGCGGGCTGTGGTTACGGGAGGGTCATGTGGGGCGCAACCTCCTTCCTGCTCCGTCGTGCGCGTTGCTCCGGCACGCCGGTGTGGGTTCGCGAGAGCAGGCCCAGCCGCCGTTGCCCGCATTGCGCCGCCGTTCCCCCTGAGGGGGGGGCGCCCCCCCGGCCCTGGGGGGGCGGAGGGCCGCGCCTGTGGCTCCCCTGCTGTGGTGGGTGCGGGGGGGGTGGGGGGGTGGGGGGGCCGCCTCCTTGCCCGCCCCCGGGTCTGTGCGGGGGGGGGGGGGGGTGGGTTCGGGGGGGCCCTTTGGCCCCCTGGCGATGCCTCTCGTCGGCCGTTGGGGGGGGGGGCGGGGGCGGCATGGCAGCCCTGGTCCCGGGGGCCAGCCATCGGCCAGGGGGTCGCGCCCTTCACCGGCCCCCCCTATCGAGAGCTGGATGCCCGCGCAGGCCCTCGCCGGGGCCCTCACCTCCCCGGCCGTTGCCGCGCGGCGCCGGCCGGCCGGGGGTGGCCGTGGGGGTTAGCGGTCAGTGGTTAGCAGGTTGCGGGGCAGCCGGTTCCTCCCCGCGCTTGTCGCCCCCGCACTCCCTCCCGCGGGAGGCGGCGCGCCCCCGCACGTCGTGCCATACCGTGGGGGGGGCGTGGGTCAGGGGGCCCATCCCCCCCCCCAACCCTCTCGTACCCGCCGTCTGGGCCTTCACTTGCGCCGCCGCTTGTGTGGGGGCTGGGGCTGCGGCGGCGGCGGGTTGTGCCGGCGGTAGCGCCAGTGGGCGAGGGCGCTACGCAAAGCCCGGGGGAGCCAGTTGTTGGCGTCCGCATCCGTGATGCGGAGCACCGCTCCCCCCTTCCAGGAAGGCCGGCCACGTCGGCTCCCTGTCGGGCCACGCCGCCCGGATCACTGACCTGAGGACCCTCTCGTGGTCCTCTGGGGCCGCCCACCCCCCCGGGGGTGCCTCTCGGTTTCCTCCGTCCCTCCGAAGGAGCACGGCATCGAAGGGCTGGTTCCGCGACCTCCTGGAGGTCCCCTGGTTGGCCCAGCACAACCACCCGTACACTTCCCCCACCAGGGGGAGGGTCTCCCCCCCCAGCGGGTCCGGGACTGCGCCCCAGTCCACGTCCCACGGCCGGCTCTCCTCCGCCCCCCGTGCCGGCCCCCCTCGCTGCTCCTGCACCTGCGGCGCCGATGCCACGCCCCGTCCCCCCTCCGCCGAGGCCATCCGCGCCGGCTCAACCCTCCGCGCGGGGGGGGCTTGCTGGTGCTGGTGTCGTGGGGGTTGGGGGGGGGACGAGCTCGCCGGCGTCAGGGTCGATGTTGTAGAGGTGGTGGTGGTGGTGGTGGTGGTGGTGGTAGGTGTGGTGTGCCGGCATCTGTTGGATGCCGGGGGGGATGCACCTCACCGGCTGCACGTCCGGCTCCGGGGGCGCTCCGCCCTCTGCCTCCCTCCCCTCGCCCCGCCCTCCCCCCTGGGCTCCCATGCCCCGTCCCTCCTGTCCCTTGGGGCCCTTGCCCTTGCCCTTGCCCTTGCCCTTGGGCCCCTTTCCGGTCCCGCGCCCTTGTCGCGGGTCCCGCCTCTCGTCCCCCACTCCCTGGCCCGCTCGTTCTCCCATCCCCCCTTGTCCTGCCCCCTGCGCCTGGGTACCCTTCCCGCTCCCCTGAGCACCCTTCCCGTGCCCTGGCCCCTCCCCGACCCCCTGCCTCTCGTCCACCACGCCCCGGCCCGCTCGCTCTCCCACCTCCCCTCGCCCCGCCCCCTGCACCTGGGCTCCCTGCCCGCGCCCCTGCGCGCCCTGCCCGTGCCCTGACCCCTCCCCTGCCCCCTGCCTGTCACGCCGTCCGCCGCTCCCCTCCCCCTCGCCGCTGCGCCCTTCCTGGTCCACTCGCCGGGCCTCCTGCTGCCTTTGCAGTTGCGGCAGCGTGACGCCTGGCGGCGAGCGCTCGCGCGTCGGGGGGCGGACGTGCCGCTCCCGCCCCGGGGGGAAGGGCTTGGGGGGGTACGGCTTGGGGGGGCTGGTGTGGGTGTGGGCGGGGTTGGCGTGGGCGCGGTACTTCGCGCTCTCCCTGCCCACTGCTGCTGCTGCGGCGGCCGCCGGCGAGGCGTCCGCGGCCCGTGCGGGGTTCTTCCCCCGCTTGCTCGGCGTGCCAGGGGCCGCAGGCCCTCTCGCGCCCTCCGCACTCTCCTTCGCTGCCGCGGCGGCCGCCGACGAGGCGCCCGTGGCCGCGGTCGCAGACCCTCGCACACCCTCCTCGGTCTTCTCTGCTGCCGCGGCGGCCGCCAGCCAGGCGCCCACGGCCCGTGCGGGGTCCGTCGCAACCCCTCGCGCGCCCTGCTTGCTCTCCTGCGCGGCTGCGGCAGCCCTCGGCGACGCGTCCGGCTCCTGCGCCGGGGCTGCCCCCCTTGCCGGCGGCGTGCCGGGGGCCGCGGCCGGGGCCGCGGCGTGGCTCGCCGCGGTCTCCGCCTCCTGCGCGTCAGGGCGGGGCGGGGCGGCGGGGCTGGCCGCTTGGGCGGCGGGGGCGGCCGTCTCGGCTGGCCGAGGTTCCCGGGCCGGCGGCGGCAGCCCGACCACCGCCGCCTCCGCCAGCCTCCGCTCCTCACGCTCCGCGAGAGTCTCCCCCGTCCACTCTGGGGAGGAGACGGGGGAGCGGGAGCGGGACCGGCGGTGGTGGCGGTCGTCCGGCCCGAGGGACCCATCGGAGTCTGCCATCACTGTTACTCTGGTAGGCATGCGTGGTGGCAGGCGCGCCCTTCCCACTACCTCCTGGTGCATCAGTGCCGTGCCGTGGGCAGTGCCGTGTGGTGCTCTGCGGGGGGGAGGGGGGGAGGGGGTGGGGGGCCGGCTGTGGCGTCAGCCCCGCACGGCCGGGGGTCCGCGGCCGTCCACCGGCATTGGGAGGGGAGGCGGGGGAGCCACGCGGCCCACGCGTCGTGCCACAGCTCCCAGTCTGGGGCGGGGCTCAGGGCCCTGGGCCCCCGGGGGTCGTCGAGCGGTGTCGGGGGCAGCCGCACCAGGTGGACCCCCGTAACGGCGGTGACCTCCTGTGTGCGCAGGAAGGTGTGTACTCCGTCCCGCGCCGCGGTCGCCGGGAGGGGGGGGCGGGGTACGGATGTGGCCCCATAGAGGTGGGTGGGGGTGATCCCCAGGATCCGCCCCGGGCCCCCGCGGGTCGCGACGACGAGGAGGAGGAGGGGGGTGCCAGGGCACTCTTGCCAGAGGACCTGCCCCCTGTGGTGGGCACCCCTGGTCCTGGAGAGCGGGGGGGACAGGTCTGGATTAGCCCAGCCGCGGGGCGCGTGCGTCGCCGGTGGGAGGGCGGGGCACCAAGTGGGCTCCCTGGGGAACGCCTCGTAGACGACGGCGTACGGGGGGGTAGGCCCGGTGCCGTCATACACCGGGTTGGTCGGCCGGGGGCGGGCGGACGCCTCGTCCGCGCCTTCCACGAACACCGTGACCTCGCCCACCTCCAGGTCCTCGTCCGGCGGGTGTAGAAGGTGGAGCGCCGCATCCAGCTCGGACACTCCCCCCGGGTACGTGGCCCGCGCCTGGTTCAGGTACGGGGCCGCGTCCCCGGGGTAGCGCGTCCTGAGGGCGTGCAGCAGGGCTGGGGCGCTACTGCGGAGGGACATGGCAGACCCCGCTCCCGTCAGCCGGAGGATGTCCCCCATGGACAGGGGCCGGCCCGACGGATTGAACTCGCGCCACTCTATCCAGTGCCCGTAGAGGGCCGCTTCCGGGCTGATGAGCCCCGGCCGGACGGCGTTCACGATCCGGTGCATTGCCGGGAGCAGCGTAGGGGCCCCCGCTCCGTTCAGGGCGCGGACGGCCGGGAGGGCGGTCTCGTTGAGGAAGGCCCTCGCACTGCCCTCCAGGTCGCACCGTGCGGCAGCGTGCGCTGCTTTTGCCTCCGCCACCGCGTCCGCCACCAGGCCCCGGACGGCCGCCTCCTGCACTCTGCGGCGGGCCCTGGTGTGCCCCGGCCCATCCCCCCGTCGGCGTGGCATGGTGCTGCGGGCTCTGCAAGAGGCGGCGGCGGGTGGGGGCTAGGGGGCGAACACGTGCGACAGGTGCGCAATGGATGTGGGGTCCCGCAGGTGCACGTGGATCCACAGAAGGGCAGCGCCCGCGGGGCCCGCCTGTTCGTGCGAGGGGGTGTGTGCCCCCTCGATGCGCCGGCGCAAGGCCTCCTCCTCTGTGCGCCTGCGCGGACCTGCGGGAGGTTCGGGCCAGGGGCACGCGGCTACCTGTGTGCACTGCTCGCACCTGTTGGCGCCTGTCGCTGCTGCGGAGGACACCGTGTCACACTCTCCGCAGAGTCAGCAGGTGTGTCGGAGGCGGGAGGGCGGTGACCAAGGGTCGAGATGGCGGAGCCAGAGGTCGTCCCACCTCTGTCGGAGGGGGTCCCGGATCTCCAGCAAGCGGGCGCGGACGCGGCGCCGGTAGTCCTTGCCAAGCGTCTTCCTCTGGACCTCCTGCCACGTGTCGCCGGGGAGGATCCCGTGGTTGTGGAAGGCGGCGATGAGGTCGCCCCACGCCGGGCGGGGGTGCCCCTGGGGGGGGCTCGCCATGTACACGTGGCGCCCGGTGAGGTGGAGCGTCAGCGCGTCCCATTGGCACCCGTTGGCGGTGTCTCTGTGGAGGAGGGCCAGCAGGGTGCCGTCCGCGACTGCCTCCCACCCCACTCGCAGCCCTTCGCAGCCGTCCAGCTCCTGGCGCAGCGCGGCTGCCATACCGGTGGGGAGCATGAGGAGTAAGGGCCCCTGGGTGTCGCCCAGCCGGGACAGGGCGTCGTCGTGTACCGGCCCCCCAGCTTTGAAGTGCGCCACGGTGAGTTGGGTGGCCCCGTCCTCTGGGGGGTGCCACCGGACGGTGGCCGCAGCGTGTCCCCACGTGCGTATCCCCGTGGCCCGGAGCACGTTGGCGGTGTGAAGGACGACGCGGGGCGGGACGGGCGTCCTGACGAGTGAGGATACGTCCCCAGTCCATCCCGTTTGCGGCCACGGGGCCGCCTGCAGCCATTCCCCCGTCGCCGTGTCCCACGGGTGGTCAGGTCCCGCCCCGCGGACCATGGTGGGTCTCGGCCGGGTGTCCGACCCCCACCCCCGGAGCGGGATGGCGGCGTATCGTTGCGCAGGGGTCTCCGGGGCGCGCGTGGCGGCGCACCACCGGCCCCACTCCCGCGCCCACTCCTCCCCCACGATGCGCGCCTCCCATGCGGTCATGGAGCCGCGCCCGATGATCCACGGTGGGAAAAGGGCGTCTTGCAGGTGCCCCGAGAACCCCCCCGGCAGGTCCTGATACGGGTGGGGGCTCTCTTGGAGTGGGCACTCCAGAGTGCCATTCACAACACGGAGGGAGGCTACGAAGTCCTTGTCAGGGCGCGGGGGAGGGGGAGGGTGGTCTCCCTCCGCCGCAGTGAGCCACCGGTGCGCCCGGGCCGCCGCGCTTAGGGGGTCGTGAAGGAGTTGCTCCATCCGGTGGTTGCGAAGCTCCCACGCGAAGTCCCCCAGCCGGAGCATGTGGTGGAGGAAGTCGTCCACTGAGGTCCCTCCCGGCGGGTTGTATCGGGTTATGGCGCGGAGCTGCGCCTCCGCGTCCTCGGGCACCAGTCCGGAGCAGAACACCTCCGTCCACGTGGCGCCTGCGGAGCGCCACGAGGCCACCCACAGGGCCTTGTCCCCAGGGGGGAGGTGGCGGGCCGCCTCGTGTACCGCCTGGCGGTAGTGGGGCCAGAGGAGCCGCGAGTGGGTGCAGCCCACGTGCATGTGCACCGGGGTCTCTTCCGGGCCGCCGCAGAAAAGGCACGGTTGCGGGACGATGGCGACGCCGGAGAGCCGCTCCTTCCGGACGCGGAGCCTGCGCTGCACCGGCGTGTGGCCGTCTCGGGCCCGCAGCGCCCGGCGGTTGGTGGCCGCCGCGGTGAGGTCCCGGGCATGGACGTAGGCCGTGGCGTGGGCCGCGCCCAGAGGTGTGTGTCCCCGGTGCGTCAGCGCATGGTCCGTCTGCGCCCGTTGCGCGACCTCGCCGAGCACCCGCATCGTGGGGGGCCGTAGATCGAGATGGCCATCACGGCCGGCGACGATGAGTTGGGCGTGGCCAGGGTCCGGGGGCGTGTTCTGCAAGACGGTGTCCTGGGACGCCGCCCAGTCCGCCTTGTGCAGTAGGGCGTCACTGTGGTGCGAGGTGGCTCGGACGTACCAGAACGGGTGCCCGGCGTGTTGCCCCCGCGCGCACAGGCCGTCCCGGGGCCACCTCAGGGGCATCTGGTTGCCCACCTTCGCTGCGCCCGCGGGGACCCCCGTGGTTCGCTCGCGATCTGCGTGCCGCAGGAGGTGGAGGATGACTTCGGCGTCCACCGTGTGGACCCATGGTCTGTGTGCACCGTAATGTAGGGGGAGGGAGGCGGCCACCCCCTCTCCGTCGGGCTGCGTGCCCGAGATGGCCACCGCCCACGTGCGGGTGAGGTCGGCGGCGAGGACGACGCTGATGGCGTGTTTGCAGGGTCCGCCCCCGGACGCGTCAGAGGAGGTGTGTCCCCAGGCCTCCGGGATCCAGTAGTATCCGGTGGGGCTGAGCCACCCCGCGTTGAGGTCGGTGGAGTGCCACCGGACGTCGGGGTGGCTGTGGGTCAGTTGGTCCACGCTCAGCGCCCTGGTGTCGCCTGGGCAGATCGCCGGGTGGTCGTGCAGCCGGATCTCCGCTCCGGCGACCGTGCTTGCCCGGGACCGTAGCGCTGTCACATGTTCCTTGAGCCACGCCGGGCCCCCGCGCTGGTGTAGCACCAAGTGTCCTGTGTCCTCCGGACGGTCCTCCAGCGCGTGCACCGCCATGTGTGGGTCGTGCGGCACCCCCGTAGCCACCAGTAGGGCGGTGCCACGGGGGAGCCCACGGGGTTCGGGCTGGCCTGCCCCCACTTGCACTATCACCCACTCGGCCCGGAGCTGCGCTTGTCCCGCCGCCTGGGTGCATTGGTCGTCTGTGGTCACCAGCCACAACGGCGTCGGCGCGTGGGGCCGGGGGCGTAAGGGCTCTGGCCACGCCACGTCCGCGTTGGGCTCTTGGTGCTCGCTTCCCGCATGTACGTCGCGGAAGATGTACATGAGGGCCGCTGGCGGGTGGTACGCCGCCCCCCGCGTGGGGGGGGACAGGCCGTCCCGGCGGCGGTAGCCCCCGACGTGGAGGTGCAGGCCGTCCGGGGTCACCCGTGGGCCGGTGTGGGCGTCCTGCTTAGCCCTCGTGGGGTGGACAAGTCTCAGGCGGGGGTCCCGTGTGCCGGTGGTGTGGAAGAGGTGGGCCAGGGCATCGCGCCACCCGGGGTGGTTGGTGGGCCCTTGCTCATGGCGGCAATAATGGAGGTGTTCATCGGCGCATTGGTTGAGGCACTCCCGCACCGCCGTCGGCCACGGATCGTCGTTGTCGGGGAAGGGGTGGCGTGGCCCGTGGTGCCCATGCCACGGCGTTGCGTGTGGCACCGTCAGGCGGCACGTGTCGCGGTGTCGCAGCTTGGCGGTGCGCAGCGTGACGATTTTGCCCAGCGGGGACTGTAGTTGGACATGAGCCGCCCTGGGGCACGCGATGGGGTTGTACATCCCCACTCCCAGGCTGGCCAGGGCCCGGGGTATGCGGTGGACCCAGTCGCCTCCCGCCAGAGTTGCGCACTCCGGGACGGGGGGGTGCACCTCGGGGCATATTCCGTGCGCGCCGGCTATCTCCCAGAACATCTTGGTGACCTCGGCGCGCACAGAGGTTGCGCGGTGGTGGACGAGTGTACCCTCGAGGGCCACCGCTGCCTGCTGGCACCGCGTGGGCACCCGTGTGAGCCCCAGGGTCCGGTCATCCTGCACGCTGTCCCGCGAGGCGTCGAAGGCGTACCGTGCCCTGTCCTTCGCGACCTGGAACGTGATGTGGTCCAGGTGGCGTGCAGTGTCGCAGTCGTCGGCGATGAAAGGGGCGACGTACTGCGTCACCCCTCCGAGGATCGCCAGGATGACGTCCTGCACCACTTTCGGCGGCGCGAGGGTGTTAAGGCACCAGTGGTGCAGGCGGCGCCAGGCGTAGCCGGTGCTTGCGCTGCAGGGAGAACTCCCCGTCCGGCTGCAGCTGGAGTCCCAGGTAGGGGACGGAGTCCGCCGCTGGTACCCAGTACCACGGGTTTTCCAGGTGGGGGCAGAGGCGCAGCTGCAGGCCCGGCACCCCCTCCGTGGTGGCCATGGCGCACTTGCGGGGGTTGAGCTCCATGCCCATCATCCCCAGGTACGCGGCCACCGCCTCCACGCCCTCGACGAAGTGCTGCAGCGTGTGGGCGGCCACCAGCAGGTCGTCGATATAGGCCTGGATGAGGCCGTGTTCGGCCCCTCCCGGCGGGCGCAGGCGGTGCCCCTGTGCCCTGAGCAGGGGCTCCAGGAGGAGCGCGTACAGCAGGGGGCTCTCGGGGTTGCCCTGCCGGACGCCGCGTAGCATGTAGACGGGCTGCGTTAGCCCGTGTGCTGTGACGATGCGCAGCCTGGCGCACGTGTGGAGGAAGAGCAGGAGGTCAATGACGTCCGGCGGCACGGAGAGGTGGCGCAGGATGAGGTGGAGGGCGCCGTGTGGGGCGGTGTCGAAGGCCTTGCGGGCGTCGAAGGAGAAGACGTAGTTGGGCCTTCCCCGCTGGAGCTGCCGCTGTGCCTGAACAGCGGGGGGCCTGTGTTGGAGCCAGGGAGGGCCCCCTGCTGCCAGTCGCTGACCACCCCGTGCCGTGTGAGCACCTCCGTGATGCGCTGGGTGAGGGGGCCCGTGAGCAGCTTCATGTCCAGCTGGCCCAGGGCTATGGGCCTGTAGTCGTCCAGTCTGGCAGAGCCCGGTACCTTGGGGCTGAGCCAGATGTGCGCGTCCCTCCAGTGCATCGGTGGCGGGGCGCCGCGGAGGATGGCCCGGTAGGAGTGGACCAGGAGCCACTGGACGGGTGCCGGGAGGGCCTTGATGAAGCGGGCCTCCACGTGGTTAGGACCCGGGGCCTTGCCATCGGCCTTGTCCAGGGCGGACTTCAGGTCCTGCATGGAGTACTGCTGGACCTGTGTCCAGGCTCCCTCAGGGACCCGGGGGACGTGGCGGCCGAGGACCGCCTGGAAACCCGGGAGGTCCACCGGGCGTTTGTCATACAGTTCTCGCCAGAAGGCGCGAACTGCGAACATCACGTCGTGGGCCTCCGTGAGGAGCGTTTGGGTGTTGGGAACCCGCATGTTCCAGAGGCCTGACGGGCCTGGGGCCTCTACCTCTATGGCTCCCCGCACGGCTTTCCATCGCTGGGCGATGTCGGGGGCGTGGCGGCGCCAGAAGTCCTTGATGGCGCGCTTGCGGTCTGCCGCCAGGAGGGCGCGGAGCTGGCGAATGTCCTCCTCGAGGGCGGCTGCTTGCCTCTCCAGCTCCTCCTGCAGCTGGCCCTGCGTGGTCGGGCGGAACCCGGGCGACACACTCTGCAGTTCCTCCGTGAGCCGGAGCGCCGCCTCGGACCGGATGCCATGCCTGGCCGCGTCCGCCTGGTACGCTGCCGGGGCGCGCGCTGCCAGGGTGTCATAGCGGAGGACCGCTGCCTGGAGCTGCTTTCCGCTCTCCGGGAGGTCCCCCTCCGCCGGGTCCGTTCCCGCCGGAGACGGCTGCCGGCGTCCCACCACGCGCGCCAGGGCGTCATGCGTCGCGTGGAGGTGTTCGAACACCTTGTCCACCGCAGCCGCGGGCATGGACCCGTAGTCGTGCTGCTCTGCGGGACCCAGCCAGGGCGCAAGGGAGGGTTCATCCTGCGCGGCGGTGACCGCCGCCCACAGGCAGTGTTGGACGGGCGCGGCCTCGGCGTCGTACGGGAGGAGGCGGCCCTCCGTGTGGCTGTAGGGGGTGGGCATCGCCGCGCGTCCCGCTGCGCTGAGGAGGCCCGGCAGGGCCAGGCGGACCGGGAGGTGGTCCGAGCCGACCACCTGGGGGTGCGCCATGCCGCGAGCCCAGACGCTCTCCCGCAGGGACCACGGCAGGAGGGGCTCGTTGACCAGGAAAGTGTCCACCCTGTGCTGGGACGGGTGGAGCGTGGGGGTCATGTCCTCCTCGCCGCCTGCCGCGGCTCTTCGGAAGCCGCAGGCTTCCCAGCCCGCTCGGAAATGCTCCGTGGCCGGGTTGGCGGGGACATCCATGTAGATGTTGGTGTCTCCGGCGATGACCACCGGGTGCCTCCCGCCGAGGCTGCGTGCCGTGGCATACATTTGTATGTCGGCCCAGAACGCCGCCCGTCCCGCCCACGGGGAGCAACCTGCTTGCGGCCCGTGGACGTTGATGAGGGTGAGGCCTCCCCCGTCCGTGCGGATCTCCAGGGCGGCGGCTTTCCCGGGGACAATTTCCGTGAAGCTGAGCACCTCGTGCTCCGCCACGTACTTGCTGCTGACCGCGGTGAGGAGCCCCCCCCCTCTCGAGGTGGAGGTGGCCCCCGTCTCCGCCAGCCGGCTGCTGAAGTAGGCGGTGTACCCCTTGTCCCGGAGCGCCGCGGCCAAGTGCATCTCCTGCGCCCTGGTGGCGATCCCCGTTTCCTGGAGCATGATGGCAAAGCCCCCCTCCCGGGGCAGCATGCCGGTGATGAGGTGCTCCTTGTCGGTGCAGGCCGCCGGCCCCCGGCGCCGCCAAAGTGTGTCCCGGGGGGACTGGTCTGGCAGCACGAGGCCGTTGCGCAGGTTCCACGAGAGGAGCCACAGGGCTTCTCCCGTCGTGTCCTCCTGGAGTCAGCTATCCCGCATCGGCATCGCCGCCGGGTTCGCTGGTGCCGCCAGGGCATCTGGGTGCGCCGCATCCGCTGAGCCCGTTCCCAGCGGGGCCCACAGGGGGGCCCGGGGGACCGGGGGAGCCAGGGGGGCCAGGGGGGCCAGCCCCGCGGGGATGGACATGGACCCTGGTGGGGCCGCACCGCCGGCCCCCGGGGCCGCTCCGGGTGCCTCCTCACCTCCATCTGCGTGGTCGGCTGCCTGGGGCGGGGGGCGCCGGGTGTACGGGGTGTGCCACGGGGACCTCCGTGCTCTCCCCTGCAGGATGTTGGCGGCCGCCTCCTTGTCGTCCGCCGGGGCCGCAGCGTGCACCGCGTGCCACGCCAGGTGTTCCAGCATTGCCCCGCTGGTGTAGTACTTGTCCGCACACAGGGGGCATTTCGTCGGCTCCGTGGCCCCTCGCGCCGGGGGGAGCTGCACTGACTTCTGAATGGCGCCCTCCGCCGCTGGTTCGAAGGGCAGGTTGGCCAGCGGCACCGTGTGTGGTGCCAGCGTGCGGCCCGGGGCCGCCGCATCGAGGGCTCGCGTCGCGGGCGCGGGCCCGAGGCCTCGGGCGGCATCGCGCTGCGCGTCTGCTTGCAGCCACGTTTGCCAGTGCGTGGAGCCGATTTGGCGGTCGGGTTTGCTCCTCCACCGCAGGTCGTGGAAGGCCTGTAGCCAGTGGTACACCGTGGTCGGGACCGCCAGCTGGAGCTCCAGGTCGGCGGGGTGCGCCGCTGCCGGCCACACTCCCGGCCTCGCCGCCCGGGCGTTGTCCTTCAGCCTGACCTGGAGCAGGAGGGCGTGGTGTTCGCCCTCCCGCAGCGCCTTGATGATCATGCGTGTGCAGTCCGCCACGCGGATCACGGCTTCGGGCCCCGGCAGGCGTTCGGGGTCGCAGACGACGATGTGCGCGTCCGCCGGGCTGAACATGCAGACCACCCACTGTGGGTTCTGCTGCCCCCGTTGGGCCACCGCCAGGGTAGCCGCTGGGCGGGCGTGCGTGATGGGCCCCGCGTGGAGGTCCGGGACGTCCGTGGCCCTGATGGCGTCTCCCTGCCACGCGGCCCGTAGATGCTCCTCCTGGTCGGGGCTCCACACCAGTGTGGGGGGGTTGACCCACCCCGGTTCCTGCCTCTTGTTGGGGGCGCTGACAGTGTGCAGGGGGACCGCCAGCGGCCAGGGGTCCGCCGACATATAGTAGGCCTGGGTGGGCCCCCGTCGCCAGTCGACGTGGGACAGGGGCGGGAAAGCCCCCTGCCTGGCGGTGCTGTGCCAGACCGTCCATCGGCCTCCGGCTAGGATCTGCGACCGGTACCCTCCGGCGTGGCCGTGTACGATGGCTTGGTAGCCTGCCGTCTGCAGTACCAGTGCCTCCCCCTGCTTAGGCCCGGGCGGGGGTGCGCCATCGCCCGCACCCCAGACGCGGGTGCGCCCGCGGAGTTTGGCATGCCACGGGTCTGGTGCATCGCGCTGGGGCCCTTGTATGCATCCCGCAATTTGCGCCGGGCCGTGGTGGTGGACGAAGCTCTCCCGGCCGTCTGCTAGCAAAGCCACCGTGACGACGTATAGTTGCTCCGCCGTGAGGGGTGCCGTCGGCTCGTGCGTCGCGGCCGGCCGTAGGGGCCGCGTGTCGCGGCAGGGGACGTGGGGCAGCAGCTGCGCCGGCCACGCCGCCACTGGACCCATGGTGACGGCCGCGACCGCGGACGCCAGCGCCGTGCGGTCCGTGGGTCTGTACTGCCGGAGTCCCGTGGTATCTCGGGTGAGGTGCCTGCAGGCTGCCATCCAGGCCACCGCTCCGCAGTTCGTGCAGTCCGGTTCGGCACCGCTCGCATCGTCGCCTCCCCACTGCTGTACCGTGGTGGCGGTGTCGAGCGGGGGGCCCCGCTGTAGCGCCTCCGGGCCCTGCCCCGGCGGGAGGGCGGGCGGGATTGGCTGCGGGTAGTTTTGCGCGCCCCGGCGCTCCGGGTGCGTGTGATACGGGTTCTGCCGGCGGTGTTCGGGGCTGCCCATGGCTGGAAGAGGAGCTGGTGCAGGTACCAGTGGCCCTCCGCGGTGGACGGATTGCGGAGCGTTAGCCACTGTTCCACCACGCCTCCTGGGTGCGCGGCCTCGACGCGGCGCTGCAACCCCAGGCGGCCTAGGCGGTTGGACGTGCCCGCGGGTGGGATGTGTGCTTGCGGGTAGAGCACCCGCAGCGGCTCCAGCGCCAGGTCCAGCACTTCGTCGTTGAGCTGCTTCGTGAGGGCCGACGCCCTGTGTAGGGCGTGGGGGACCCCGGGTGTGGGGGCTGTGAGCTGTTCGAGCACCGGTCCCGGCGGGTACCGCGTACCCGGGTTCGTCGGCCACTCCCTGGTGTGGCTCAGTACGGCTTTCCACACGTCCCTTGTAAAGGCGTGCTGGGGGGCCAATGAGGGGACCATCCGTAGGAGGCGGTGGCACGCCGGCGGCGATCGCATGGGCTGTGGGGCGGCCGCCGTGATCCACCTGCACGCCGTGCCGGGCACGATCGCCCCCCATTCCACGGTCCCCATACCCTCGGCATGAATCAGCGCCTGGCCTTGGACCATGGGGAAATAGGGGCTCGAGCGCCCCTTCCCTTCCTTCCACCGTACCCAGGCGGCTCCCGCCTGCAGGCTGCGGAGCAGGGCCACGCCGGGGAGGGGCGGCTGCGGGAAAGCCCCCTTGACGGCCTGGGTGGCGTGGGCCAAGGTGCCCATTGGTAAGTACCACAACGGGAGGGTCCAGGGGCCCGGCAGTGGTTGCGCCACCCCTGCGTCCCATCGCCACTCGGAGTCTGGCGGGGCGGCCGGGACCGTGCCCGTCTGCAGGAAGTGGCGCGCCTGCTTGTCGGGGTGCCGTTGGAGGGTTGCCGCGAGGCTGAGCCCCTCTGCCGCTGGTGCCACCGGGAGGCCGCCCCGGGGCCTGCGCCAGGGGTATTCCTGGTCGGCAGGCCAGGTGTGGAGGTCCCGGGCGATGTCCTCCGCAGTCCCTGTGGGGGCGTTCTCTGGTGCCAGGTGCCACATGACGGCGAGCACCGCCCATGTGGAAAAGGGCCACGCCCGCGGGGGGGTGTACACCTGGATGGTCCACTGTGGGCACGCCCGCCGCACGCGGGACACGTGGAGCACCCCTCGGACCATGTCCGCCGCCAGGACCAGCACCATTTCCGAGAGATCCACAATGATCCCCTCTGCGGGTCCACCGTGGCGGCCCCGGGTGTGCAGGGCCACTGCCGCCTGTCCCGCGTGGGTGACGCGGTCGACGGCCTCCTGGATGTTCACGCTGCCGCGCGCGGTCTCATCCAGGATCCAGCCCTGTGTCACCCCGTAGCGTAGGGCGGCGCGTGCGGCCGCGGGTTTCACCTCGGGCAACGCTCCGTCGTCGGCATCGGGCAGGGGGTGCTGTTTGGGGCACCAGCCTACGCCGGTGCAATGGCCCCGTTTCCACGCGGGGCAGATTGCGGGTACGCTGCCCGCCGGCGGCGCAGGTTCCGCGGGCGCGTCCCCCGTGGGGGGCTCCGGCAATGCCTCCAGGTCGGAATCTGTGCCCGTGTCCCCTTGTGGGGGGTCTCCTTCGCCGTCTCTGAGTCCCAGCGCCCTGATGACCTCGTGTGCTTCGTCCAGCGTCGGAGATCGGGGGCGTGTCTTGCGTGGTGCCGCGGGTTCCGCCATTGCTATGTCGCTGTGTCTAAGAGCAGGGGGCGGGGTGCGGATGTCCCGTGGCTGGTGCGTTGGTGCGTTGGTGCGTTGCTCGGTGTGGGGGCGGTGAATGGGCATCCCCGGGGGGGCGCCTTCCAGTGTTGCGAGGGGCGTCCGGTGTTAGGCGCTGTCCCTCTCCCGGTCGCCCGTCCTCCGGAGCGGGCAGCCAGGGTTCCGCGACCCGTGTGTCCCGGGTGCGGTCGATGCGGACGTGCGGGCCCAGCACCGGCTCCACAGCGTGCGCCCTTGCGGGCCGGCGTTGCTCGCTGTGGGGGTGGCGGGAGGGCGTCCCCGGGGGGGGTGCCTTCCACCGTTGTGAGGGGCGCCTGGTGTCAGGCGCTGTCCCTTCCCCGGCCGCTCGTCCTCCGGAGCGTGCAGCCAGGGTTCCGCGACCCGTGTGTCCCGGGTGCGGTCGATGCGGGCATGTGGACCCAGCACCGGCCCCACAGCGTGTGCCCTTGCGGGCCGGCGTTGCTCGCTGTGGGGGTGGCGGGAGGGCGTCCCCGGGGGGGGTGCCTTCCACCGTTGTGAGGGGCGCCTGGTGTCAGGCGCTGTCCCTTCCCCGGCCGCTCGTCCTCCGGAGCGTGCAGCCAGGGTTCCGCGACCCGTGTGTCCCGGGTGCGGTCGATGCGGGCATGTGGACCCAGCACCGGCCCCACAGCGTGCGCCCTTGCGGGCCGGCGTTGCTCGCTGTGGGGGTGGCGGAAGGGCGTCCCCGGGGGGGTGCCTTCCACCGTTGTGAGGGGCGCCTGGTGCCAGGCGCTGTCCCCCCCCCGGCCGCGCTCGTCCTTCGCAGCGTGCAGCCAGGGTTCCGCGACCCGAGTGTCCCGGGCGCGGTCGATGCGGGCGTGTGGACCCAGCACCGGTCCCACAGTGTGCGCCCTTGCGGGCCGACGCTGCTCGCTGTCGGGGTGGCGGAATGGCGTCCCCGGGGGGGGTGCCTTCCACCGTTGTGAGGGGCGCCTGGTGTCGGGCGCTGTCCCTTCCCTGGCCGCTCGTCCTCCGGAGCGTGCAGCCAGGGTTCTGCGACCCGTGTGTCCCGGGTGCGGTCGATGTGGGCGTGTCGACCCAGTACCGGCCCCACGGCGTGCGCCCTTGCGGGCCGGCGTTGTTCGCTGTGGGGGTGGCGGAAGGGCGTCCCCGGGGGGGGCTGCCTTCCACCGTTGTGAGGGGCGCCTGGTGTCAGGCGCTGTCCCTCCCTCGGCCGCTCGTCCTCCGGAGCGTGCAGCCAGGGTTCCGCGACCCGCGTGTCCCGGGCGCGGTCGATGCGGGCGTGTGGACCCAGCACCAGCCCCACAGCGTGCGCCCTTGCGGGCCGACGCTGCTCGCTGTGGGGGTGGCGGAAGGGCGTCCCCGGGGGGGGTGCCTTCCACCGTTGTGAGGGGCGCCTGATGTCAGGCGCTGTCCCTCCCCCGGCCGCTCGTCCTCCGGAGCGTGCAGCTAGGGTTCCGTGACCCGCGTGTCCCGGGCGCGGTCGATGCGGGCGTGTGGACCCTGCGCCGGCCTCACAGCGTGCGCCCTTGCGGGCCGGCGTTGCTCGCTGTGGGGGTGGCGGAAGGGCGTCCCCGGGGGGGGTGCCTTCCACCGTTGTGAGGGGCGCCTGGTGTTAGGCGCTGTCCCTCCCCCGGCCGCTCGTCCTCCGGAGCGTGCAGCCAGGGTTCCGCGACCCGCGTGTCCCGGGCGCGGTCGGTGCGGGCGTGTGGACCCAGCACCGGCCCCACAGCGTGCGCCCTTGCGGGCCGGCGTTGCTCGCTGTGGGGGTGGCGGAGAGGCGCCCCCGGGGGGGGTGCCTACCACCGTTGTGAGGGGCGCCTGGTGTCAGGCGCTGTCCCTCCCCCGGCCGCTCGTCCTTTGGAGCGTGCAGCCGGGGTTCTGCGACCCGTGTGTCCCGGGTGCGGTCGATGCGGGCGTGTGGACCCAGCACCGGCCCCGCAGCGTGCGCCCTTGCGGGCCGGCGTTGCTGGCTGTGGGGGTGGCGGAAGGGCGTCCCCGGGGGGGGTGCCTTCCACCGTTGTTAGGGGCGCCTGGTGTCAGGCGCTGTCCCTTCCCCGGCCGCTCGTCCTCCGGAGCGTGCAGCCAGGGTTCCGCGACCCGTGTGTCCCGGGTGCGGTCGGTGCGGGCGTGTAGACCCAGCACCGGCCCCACAGCGTTCGCCCTTGCGGGCCGGCGTTGCTCGCTGTGGGGGTGGCGGAAGGGCGTCCCCGGGGGGGGGTGCCTTCTACCGTTGTGAGGGGCGCCTGGTGTCAGGCGCTGTCACTCCCCCGGCCGCTCGTCCTCCGGAGCGTGCGGCCAGGGTTCCGCGACTCGTGTGTCCCGGGTGCGGTCGATGCGGGCGTGTGGACCCAGCATCGGCCCCACAGCGTGCGCCCTTGCGGGCTGGCGTTGCTCGCTGTGGGGGTGGCGGAAGGGCGTCCCCGGGGGGGTGCCCTCCACCGTTGTGAGGGGCGCCTGGTGTCAGGCGCTGTCCCTCCCCCGGCCGCTCATCCTCTGGAGCGTGCAGCCAGGGTTCCGCGACCCGCGTGTCCCGGGCGCGGTTGATGCGGGCGTGTGGACCCAGCACCTGCCCCACAGCGTGCGCCCTTGCGGGCCGGCGTTGCTCGCTGTGGGGGTGGCGGAAGGGCGTCCCCGGGGGGGGTGCCTTCCACCGTTGTGAGGGGCGCCTGGTGTCAGGCGCTGTCCCTCCCCCGGCCGCTCGTCCTCCGGAGCGTGCAGCTAGGGTTCCGCGACCTGCGTGTCCCGGGTGCGGTCGATGCGGGCGTGTGGACCCAGCACCGGCCCCACAGCGTGCGCCCTTGCGGGCTGGCGTTGCTCGCTATGGGGCCGGCGGAAGGGCGTCCCCGGGGGGGGTGCCTTCCACCGTTGTGAGGGGCGCCTGGTGTCAGGCGCTGTCCCTCCCCCAGCTGCTCGTCCTCCGGAGCGTGCAGCCAGGGTTCCGCGACCCGTGTGTCCCGGGTGCGGTCGGTGTGGGCGTGGGGACCCAGCACCGGCCCCACAGCGTGCGCCCTTGCGGGTCGGCGTTGCTCGCTGTGGGGGTGGCAGAAGGGCGTCCCCGGGGGGGGTGCCTTCCACCGTTGTGAGGGGCGCTTGGTGTCAGGCGCTGTCCCTTCTCCGGCCGCTCGTCCTCTGGAGCGTGCAGCCAGGGTTCCGCGGCCCGTGTGTCCCGGGTGCGGTCGATGCGGGCGTTTGGACCCAGCACCGGCCCCACAGCGTGCGCCCTTGCGGGCCGGCGTTGCTCGCTGTGGGGGTGGCGGAAGGGCGTCCCCGGGGGGGGTGCCTTCCACCGTTGTGAGGGGCGCCTGGTGTCAGGCGCTGTCCCTCCCCCGGCTGCTCGTCCTCCGGAGCGCGCAGCCAGGGTTCCGCGACCCGTGTGTCCCGGGTGCGGTCGATGCGGGCGTGTGGACCCAGCACCGGCCCCACAGCGTGCGCCCTTGCGGGCCGGCGTTGCTCGCTGTGGGGGTGGCGGAAGGGCGTCCCCGGGGGTGTGCCTTCCACCGTTGTGAGGGGCGCCTGGTGTCAGGCGCTGCCCCTCCCCCGGCCGCTCGTCCTCCGGAGCGTGCAGCCAGGGTTCCGCGACCCGTGTGTCCCGGGTGCGGTCGGTGTGGGCGTGGGGACCCAGCATCGGCCCCACAGCGTGCGCCCTTGCGGGTCGGCGTTGCTCGCTGTGGGGGTGGCAGAAGGGCGTCCCCGGGGGGGGTGCCTTCCACCGTTGTGAGGGGCGCTTGGTGTCAGGCGCTGTCCCTTCTCCGGCCGCTCGTCCTCTGGAGCGTGCAGCCAGGGTTCCGCGGCCCGTGTGTCCCGGGTGCGGTCGATGCGGGCGTGTGGACCCAGCACCGGCCCCACAGCGTGCGCCCTTGCGGGCCGGCGTTGCTCGCTGTGGGGGTGGCGGAAGGGCGTCCCCGGGGGGGGTGCCTTCCACCGTTGTGAGGGGCGCCTGGTGTCAGGCGCTGTCCCTCCCCCAGCTGCTCGTCCTCCGGAGCGTGCAGCCAGGGTTCCGCGACCCGTGTGTCCCGGGTGCGGTCGGTGTGGGCGTGGGGACCCAGCACCGGCCCCACAGCGTGCGCCCTTGCGGGTCGGCGTTGCTCGCTGTGGGGGTGGCAGAAGGGCGTCCCCGGGGGGGGTGCCTTCCACCGTTGTGAGGGGCGCTTGGTGTCAGGCGCTGTCCCTTCTCCGGCCGCTCGTCCTCTGGAGCGTGCAGCCAGGGTTCCGCGGCCCGTGTGTCCCGGGTGCGGTCGATGCGGGCGTGTGGACCCAGCACCGGCCCCACAGCGTGCGCCCTTGCGGGCCGGCGTTGCTCGCTGTGGGGGTGGCGGAAGGGCGTCCCCGGGGGGGGTGCCTTCCACCGTTGTGAGGGGCGCCTGGTGTCAGGCGCTGTCCCTCCCCCGGCTGCTCGTCCTCCGGAGCGCGCAGCCAGGGTTCCGCGACCCGTGTGTCCCGGGTGCGGTCGATGCGGGCGTGTGGACCCAGCACCGGCCCCACAGCGTGCGCCCTTGCGGGCCGGCGTTGCTCGCTGTGGGGGTGGCGGAAGAGCGTCCCCGGGGGGGTGCCTTCCACCGTTGTGAGGGGCGCCTGGTGTCAGGCGCTGCCCCTCCCCCGGCCGCTCGTCCTCCGGAGCGTGCAGCCAGGGTTCCGCGACCCGTGTGTCCCGGGTGCGGTCGATGCGGGCGTGTGGACCCAGCACCGGCCCCACAGCGTGCGCCCTTGCGGGCCGGCGTTGCTCGCTGTGGGAGTGGCAGAAGGGCGTCCCCGGGGGGGGTGCCTTCCACCGTTGTGAGGGGCGCCTGGTGTCAGGCGCTGTCCCTCCCCCGGCCGCTCGTCCTCCGGAGCGTGCAGCCAGGGTTCCGCGACCCGTGTGTCCCGGGTGCGGTCAATGCGGGCGTGTGGACCCAGCACCGGCCACACAGCGTTCGCCCTTGTGGGCCGGCGTTGCTCGCTGTGGGGGTGGCGGAAGGGCGTCCCCGGGGGGAGCTGCCTTCCACCGTTGTGAGGGGCGCTTGGTGCCAGCCGCTGTCCCTCCCCCGGCCGCCCGTCCTCCGGAGCGTGCAGCCAGGGTTCCGCGACCCGCGTGTCCCGGGTGCGGTCGGTGTGGGCGTGGGGGCCCAGCACCGGCCCCAGAGCATGCGCCCCTGCGGGCCGGCGTTGCTCGCTGTGGGGGTGGCGGAAGGGCGTCCCCGGGGGGGGTGCCTTCCACCGTTGTGAGGGGCGCCTGGTGTCAGGCGCTGTCCCTCCCCCGGCCGCTCGTCCTCCGGAGCGTGCAGCCAGGGTTCCGCGACCCGTGTGTCCCGGGTGCAGTCGATGCGGGCGTGTGGACCCAGCACCGGCCCCACAGCGTGCGCCCTTGCGGGCCGGCGTTGCTCGCTGTGGAGGTGGCGGAAGGGCGTCCCCGGGGGGGGCTGCCTTCCACCGTTGTGAGGGGCGCTTGGTGCCAGGCGCTGTCCCTCCCCCGGCCGCCCGTCCTCCGGAGCGTGCAGCCAGGGTTCCGCGACCCGCGTGTCCCGGGTGCGGTCGGTGTGGGCGTGGGGGCCCAGCACCGGCCCCACAGCGTGCGCCCTTGCGGGCCGGCGTTGCTCGCTGTGGGGGTGGCGGAAAGGCGTCCCCGGGGGGGGTGCCTTTCACCATGGTGAGGGGCGCTTGGGGTCAGGCGCTGTCCCTCTCCCGTCTGCCCGCCCACTGCCGGGTGGGTTGCCGGGGTTCGTTGGGTGTGTGCGGTGTGTGTGGTGTCTGTGCCGTGCGTGTCGTGGTGCGTGGTGCTGCTCTTTCCTTGGTCCTCCGGTGCTCCCCTCTCCGGTGTCTCGGTGCGGTGTTGTGCTCGCCGTGTGCCCGCCGTGTCCCCTCCTCTGTGTGCGCCCCTTGCTCGTTCGCTGGCTAACCCTTGTTCCTTTCGCGGCTTCGTTGCTCTTTACCCTTTCCTCTACTCCTCTCCCTGGCATGCACTTTTTCCCTGCCTCCGCTTTGTTGCGTGTCTCTGTCTTGTTCCTTGTCGGCCCGGGCTTCCTCCTTTGAACCTGCGTAGAGAGACAAGGGTGCGTAAACAAGCGTGCGGCGGCGGCGGTTTTGTCGCGACACGGCACCTCGAGCTGGGTGGTACGTCATGCGACATGCGTGTGCGACCGGCTTGCGCGTAGGTTTATCGCCCCACTTGCTCCCGTCTTGTCTCCACCCCCCTTTGGTCGCTACCTTTTCTCGTCGCCCGTTCCGCACGCGCGGCGTGACATGCAACATACCTGCTTCTTTCCCCACTACCTTAACGTGTCCTAGTCCTCCCGCCTTGCCGGGCGTTCGCTTATGTGTGACGACGGCACGACGCAATACTTGCCTAAGCGTCTAAGACAACCCTACTTTAACGCCCGGACGACGCAGACACGAGCATACGCTTCTCCTCGGGACCTGTGAGGGGAAGAGAACATGGGTGCGTGCACGTGTGTTTGTTGGGACCCGGCACTCGTCGGCGCTATGCCATTTGTGTGTTTGCTCCCCCTGTCCCCCTCCCTGGCTATTTGTGTGTTCTAACCCACGCAACTCCGCGGTTGGCGACGTGGCACGACATGGTAACATACTTGCGTTCTTGGTGGCGGTGCGTGGCTTGTCTACTATTCGTTTGCATGCGGCGGCATACCTTTTGTCCCCTTTCGCTCCCTTTCGCCTCCTACATAAGCGGGCATGCGTTGGTTAGGTGGGCGGTGGGCACGTCTCGGTTACGTAGCGTAGCGTGGCAACATACTTGGACCCCACTAGTCACGTGTGTATGCTTGGTTTTTTTTTTTTTTTTTTTTTTTCCTTTTTTGTGTTATGCTTTACCTCGATGGTCTTTTTGTTCCTCCCCGTTTTTCCCTTCATACCATGTTGCTCGTCCTTGGCGGTGATGGCCTTGCGGCGTTCCGGGCATGCGCGTGCGGGCATACCTTTCTTTCCCTATGTGAGCGGGGGTGAGCATAGGCATTCTTTCGGTGCCACCTCTTGTTGGTTTTCCTTGCCGGTGCGGTTTTCGTTGCGCTTTTCGTGGCGGCGCACTTTGGCGTTGCTTGACACGTTACTTGTTTTGCGCTTGTTACGGCGTTCCGGGTCTCCTCAGCGCAGCGGGGCGCGCGGCGATGCCGGCCCCCTATAGCCACACAGAGGGCCGCCTCCTCCCGTACGACGCCGAGGCCGCGCCCGTCCAACACTGCCTGTGGGCGGCGGTCACCGCCACGCAGGATGAACCCTCCCTGGCGCCCTGGCTGGGTCCCGCAGAGCAGCACGACTACGGGTCCATGCCCGCGGCCGCGGTGGACAAGGTGTTCGAACACCTCCACGCGACGCATGACGCCCTGGCGCGCGTGGTGGGACGCCGGCAGCCGTCTCCGGCGGGAACGGACCCGGCGGAGGGGGACCTCCCGGTGAGCGGAAAGCAGCTCCAGGCAGCGGTCCTCCGCTATGACACCCTGGCAGCCCGCGCCCCGGCAGCGTACCAGGCGGACGCGGCCAGGCATGGCAACCGGTTCGAGGCGGCGCTCCGGCTCACGGAGGAGCTGCAGGGTGTGTGGCTCGGGTTCCGCCCGACCACGCAGGGCCAGCTACAGGAGGAGCTGGAGAGGCAAGCAGCCGCCCTCGAGGAGGAAATTCGCCAGCTCCGCGCCCTCCTGGCGGCATACCGCAAGCGCGCCATCAAGGACTTCTGGCGCCGCCACGCCCCCGACATCGCCCAGCGATGGAAAGCCGTGCGGGGAGCCATAGGGGTGGAGGCCCCAGGCCCGTCAGGCTTCTGGAACGTGCGGGTTCCCAACACCCAAAGCTCCTCACGGAGGCCCACGACGTGATGTTCGCAGTTCGCGCCTTCTGGCGAGAACTGTATGACAAACGCCCGGTGGACCTCCCGGGTTTCCAGGCGGTCCTCGGCCGCCACGTCCCCCGGGTCCCTGAGGGGGCCTGGACACAGGTTCTAGCGGTACTCCATGCAGGACCTGAAGTCCGCTCTGGACAAGGCCGATGGCAAGGCCCCAGGTCCTAACCACGTGGAGGCCCGTGTCATCAAGGCCCTCCCGGCACCCGTCCAGTGGCTCCTGGTCCATTCCTACCGGGCCATCCTCCGCGGCGCCCCGCCGCCGATGCACTGGAGGGACGCGCACATCTGGCTGAGCCCCAAGGTACCGGGCTCTGCCAGACTGGACGACTACAGGCCCATAGCCCTGGGCCAGCTGGACATGAAGCTGCTCACGGGCCCCCTCACCCGACGGGCGACGCCCTGTGGCTCCTCTCGTGGAACCTGTGCAACGGCCTCGTGCCGCCAGACCGGTTTCTCCGGGACACACTCCGGCGGCGCCGCGGGCCGGCGGCCTGCACCGACAAGGAGCACCTCATCACCGGCATGCTGCCCCAGGAGGGGGGCTTTGCCATCATGCTCCAGGAAACGGGGATCGCCACCAGGGCGCAGGAGATGCACGTGGCCGCGGCGCTCCGGGACAAGGGGTACACCGCCTTCTTCAGCAGCCGGCTGGCGGAGACGGGAGCCACCTCCACCTCGAGAGGGGGGCACCTCCTCACCCCGGTCAGCAGCAAGTACGTGGCGGAGCACGAGGTGCTCAGCTTCTCGGAAATTGTCCCTGGGAAGGCCGCGGCCCTGGAGATCCGCACGGACGCGGGAGGCCTCACCCTCATCAACGTCCACGGGCCGCAAGCAGGCTGCTCCCCGTGGGCGGGACGGGCGGCGTTCTGGGCCGACATACAAATGTATGCCACGGCACGCAGCCTCGGCGGGAGGCACCCGGTGGTCATCGCCGGCGACACCAACATCTACATGGATGTCCCCGCCAACCCGGCCACGGAGCATTTCCGAGCGGGCTGGGAGGCCTGCGGCTTCCGAAGGGCCGCGGCAGGCGGCGGGGAGGACATGACCCCCACGCTCCACCCGTCCCAGCACAGGGTGGACACCTTCCTGGTCAACGAGCCCCTCCTGCCGTGGTCCCTGCGGGAAAGCGTCTGGGCTCGCGGCATGGCACACCCCCATGTGGTCGGCTCGGACCACCTCCCGGTCCGCCTGGCCCTGCCGGGTCTCCTCAGCGCAGCGGGGCGCGCGGCGATGCCCACCCCCTACAGCCACACGGAGGGCCGCCTCCTCCCGTACGACGCCGAGGCCGCGCCCGTCCAACACTGCCTGTGGGCGGCGGTCACCGCCGCGCAGGATGAACCCTCCCTGGCGCCCTGGCTGGGTCCCGCAGAGCAGCACAACTACGGGTCCATGCCCGCGGCCGCGGTGGACAAGGTGTTCGAACACCTCCACGCGACGCATGACGCCCTGGCGCGCGTGGTGGGACGCCGGCAGCCGTCTCCGGCGGGAACGGACCCGGCGGAGGGGGACCTCCCGGAGAGCGGAAAGCAGCTCCAGGCAGCGGTCCTCCGCTATGACACCCTGGCAGCCCGCGCCCCGGCAGCGTACCAGGCGGACGCGGCCAGGCATGGCATCCGGTCCGAGGCGGCGCTCCGGCTCACGGAGGAGCTGCAGGGTGTGTCGCCCGGGTTCCGCCCGACCACGCAGGGCCAGCTACAGGAGGAGCTGGAGAGGCAAGCAGCCGCCCTCGAGGAGGACATTCGCCAGCTCCGCGCCCTCCTGGCGGCAGACCGCAAGCGCGCCATCAAGGACTTCTGGCGCCGCCACGCCCCCGACATCGCCCAGCGATGGAAAGCCGTGCGGGGAGCCATAGAGGTAGAGGCCCCAGGCCCGTCAGGCCTCTGGAACGTGCGGGTTCCCAACACCCAAACGCTCCTCACGGAGGCCCACGACGTGATGTTCGCAGTTCGCGCCTTCTGGCGAGAACTGTATGACAAACGCCCGGTGGACCTCCCGGGTTTCCAGGCGGTCCTCGGCTGCCACGTCCCCCGGGTCCCTGAGGGGGCCTGGACACAGGTCCAGCGGTACTCCATGCAGGACCTGAAGTCCGCTCTGGACAAGGCCGATGGCAAGGCCCCAGGTCCTAACCACGTGGAGGCCCGTTTCATCAAGGCCCTCCCGGCACCCGTCCAGTGGCTCCTGGTCCATTCCTACCGGGCCATCCTCCGCGGCGCCCCGCCGCCGATGCACTGGAGGGACGCGCACATCTGGCTCAGCCCCAAGGTACCGGGCTCTGCCAGACTGGACGACTACAGGCCCATAGCCCTGGGCCAGCTGGACATGAAGCTGCTCACGGGCCCCCTCACCCAGCGCATCACGGAGGTGCTCACACGGCACGGAGTGGTCAGCGACTGGCAGCAGGGGGCCCTCCCTGGCTCCAACACAGGCCCCCCGCTGTTCATGGCGCAGCGGCAGCTCCAGCGGGGAAGGCCCACCTACGTCTTCTCCTTTGACGCCGGCAAGGCCTTCGACACCGCCCCACACGGCGCCCTCCACCTCATCCTGCGCAACCTCTCCGTGCCGCTGGACGTCATTGACCTCCTGCTCTTCCTCCACACGTGCGCCAGGCTGCGGCATCGTCACAGCACACGGGCTAACGCAGCCCGTCTACATGCTACGCGGCGTCCGGCAGGGCAACCCCGAGAGCCCCCTGCTGTACGCGCTCCTCCTGGAGCCCCTGCTCAGGGCACAGGGGCACCGCCTGCGCCCGCCGGGAGGGGCCGAGCACGGCCTCATCCAGGCCTATATCGACGACCTGCTGGTGGTGGCCCACACGCTGCAGCACTTCCTCGAGGGCGTGGAGGCGGTGGCCGCGTACCTGGGGATGATAGGCATGGAGCTCAACCCCCGCAAGTGCGCCATGGCCACCACGGAGGGGGTCCCGGGCCTGCAGCTGCGCCTCTGCCCCAACCTGGAAAACCCGTGGTACTGGGTACCAGCGGCGGACTCCGTCCCCTACCTGGGACTCCAGCTGCAGCCGGACGGGGAGTTCTCCCTGCAGCGCAAGCACCGGCTACGCCTGGCGGCAGTGCACCACTGGTGCCTTAACACCCTCGCGCCACCAAAAGTGGTGCAGGACGTCATCCTGGCGATCCTCGGGGGGGGTGGTGCAGTACGTCGCCCCTTTCATCGCCGACGACTCCGACACTGCACGCCTCCTGGACCACATCACAGTCCAGGTCGAGAAGGACAGGGCGCGGTACGCCTTCGACTCCTCGCGGGACAGCCTGCAGGATGACCGGACCCTGGGGCTCACACGGGTGCCCACGCGGTGCCAGCAGGCAGCGGTGGCCCTCACGGGTACACTCCTCCACCACCGCGCAACCTCCGTGCGCGCCGAGGTCACCAAGATGTTCTGGGAGATAGCCGGCGCGCACGGAATATGTCCCGAGGTGCACTACCCCGTCCCGGAGTTCGCAACTCTGGCGGGAGGCGACTGGGTCCACCGCATACCCCGGGCCCTGGCCGCCCTGGGAGTGGGGATGTACAACCCCATCGCGTGCCCGAGGGCGGCCCATGTCTAACTACAGTCCCCGCCGGGCAAAATCGTCACGCTGCGCACCGCCAAGCTGCGACACCGCGACACGTGCCGCCTGACGGTGCCACACACAACGCCGTGGCATGGGCACCATGGGCCACGCCACCCCTTCCCCGACAACGACGATCCGTGGCCGACGGCGGTGCGGGAGTGCCTCAACCAATGCGCCGATGAACACCTCCATTATTGCCGCCGTGAGCAGGAGCCCACCAACCACCCCGGGTGGCGCGACGCCCTGGCCCACCTCGTCCACCCCACACCGGCCCACGGATGACCCCGGACGGCCTGCACCTCCACGTCGGGGGCTACCGCCGCCGGGACGGCCTATCCCCCCCGACGCGGGGGGCGGCGTACGACCCGCCAGCAGCCCTCATGTACATCCTCCGCGACGTACTCGCGGAAAGCGAGCACCAAGAGCCTAACGCGGATGTGGCGTGGCCAGAGCCCTTACGCCCCCGGCCCCACGCGCCGACGCCCTTGTGGTTGGTGACCACGGACGACCAATGCACCCAAGCGACGGGACAAGCGCAGCTCCGGGCCGAGTGGGTAATAGTGCAAGTCGGGGCAGGCCAGCCCGAACCCCGTGGGCTCCCCCGTGGCACCGCCCTACTGGTGGCTACGGGGGTGCCGCACGACCCACACATGGCGGTGCACGCTGGAGGACCATCCGGAGGACACGGGAGACCTGGTGGTGCACCAGCGCGGGGGCCCCGCGTGGCTCAAGGAACATGTGACGGCGCTACGGTCCTGGGCAAGCACGGTCGCCGGAGCAGAGATCCGGCTGCACGACCACCCGGCGATCAGCCCAGGCGACACTAGGGTGCTGAGCGTGGACCAACTGACCCCCGGCCACCCCCACGTCCGGTGGCACTCCGCCGACCCCAACGCGGGGTGGCTCAGCCCCACCGGATACTACTGGATCCCGGAGGCCTGGGGACACACCTCCTCTGACGCATCCGGGGGCGGACCCTGCAAACACGCTCTCGCCGCCGACCTCACCCGCACGTGGGCAGTGGCCATCTCGGGCACGGTGCCTGACGGGGAGGGGGTGGCCGCATCCCTCCCCCTACAATACAGCGCCCACCGACCATGGGTCCACACGGTGGACGCCGAAGTCATCCTCCACCTCCTGCGGCACGCAGACCGCGAGCGAACCACGGGGGTCCCCGCGGGCGCAGTGAAGGTGGTCAACCAGATGCCCCTGAGGTGGCTCCGGGACGGCCTGTGCGCGCGGGGGCAACACGCCGGGCACCCGTTCTGGTACGTCCGAGCCACCTCGCACCACAGTGACGCCCTACTGCACAAGGCGGACTGGGCGGCGTCCCAGGACACCGTCTTGCAGAACACGCCCCCGGACCCTGGCCACGCCCAACTCATTGTCGCCGGCCGTGACGGCCATCTAGATCTACGGCCCCCCACGATGCGGGTGCTCGGCAAGGTCGCGCAACTGGCGCAGACGGACCATGCGCTGACGCACCGGGGACACACACCTTTGGGCGCGGCCCACGCCACGGCCTACGTCCACGCCCAGGACCCCACTGCAGCGGCCACCAACCGCCGGGCGCTGCGGGCCCGAGACGGCCACACGCCGGTGCAGCGCAGGCTCCGCGTCCGGAAGGAGCGGCTCTCCGGCGTCGCCATCGTCCCACAACCGTGCCTTTTCTGTGGCGGCCCGGAGGAGACCCCGGTGCACATGCACGTGGGTTGCACCCACTCACGGCTCCTCTGGCCCCACTACCGCCGGGCGGTACACGAGGCGGCCCGCCACCTCCCACCTGGGGACAAGGCCCTGTGGGTGGCCTCGTGGCGCTCCGCAGGCGCCACGTGGACGGAGGTGTTCTGCTCCGGACTGGTGCCCGAGGACGCGGAGGCGCAGCTCCGCGCCATAACCCGATACGACCCGCCGGGAGGGACCTCGGTGGACGACTTACTCCACCACATGCTCCGGCTGGGGGACTTCGCGTGGGAGCTTCGCAACCACCGGCTGGAGCAACTCCTCCGCGAGCCCCAGAGCGCGGCGGCCCGGGCGCACCGGTGCCTCACTGCGGCGGAGGGCGACCACCCTCCCCCTCCCCCGCGCCCTGACAAGGACTTCGTAGCCACCCTCCGTGTTGTGAATGGCACTCTGGAGTGCCCGCCCCAAGAGAGCCCCCACCCGTACCAGGACCTGCCGGGGGGGTTCTCGAGGCACCTACAAGACGCCCTCTTCCCACCGTGGATCATCGGGCGCGGCTCCATGACCGCATGAGAGGCGCGCATCGTGGGGGAGGAGTGAGCGCGGGATTGGAGCCCGTGGTGCGCCGCCACACGCGCCCCGGAGACCCCTGCGCAACGATACGCCGCCATCTCGCTGCGGTGGTGGGGGCCGGACACCCGGCCGAGACCCGGGGCCTGACCACCCGTGGGACGCGGCGACGGGGGAATGGCTGCAGGCGGCCCCGGGGCCGCAAACGGGATGGACTGGGGACGTGTCCTCACTCGTCAGGACACCCGTCCCGCCCCGCATCGTCCTTCACGCCGCCAACGTGCTCCGGGCTACGGAGATACGCACGTGGGGACACGCTGCGGCCACCGTCCGTTGCACCCCCCAGAGGACGGGGCCACCCAACTCACCGTGGCGCACTTCAAAGCTGGGGGGCCGGTATACGACGACGCCCTGTCCCGGCTGGGCGACACCCAGGGGCCCTTGCTCCTCATGCTCCCATCCGGCATTGCAGCCGCGCTGCGCCAGGAGCTAGACGGCTGCGAAGGGCTGCGAGTGGGGTGGGAGGCAGTCGCGGACGGCACCCTGCTGGCCCTCCTCCACAGAGACACCGCGAACGGGTGCCAATGGGATGCGCTGACGCCCCACCTCACTGGGCGCCACGTGTACATGGCGAGCCCCCCCCAGGGGCACCCCCGCCCGACGTGGGACGACCTCATTGCCGCCTTCCACGACCACGGGATCCTCCCTGGCGACACGTGGCAGGAGGTCCAGCGGAACACGCTTGGCAAGGACTACTGGCGCCGCGTCCACGCCCGCCTGCTCGAGAAATGGGACCCCCTCCGACAGAGGTGGGACGACCTCTGGCTCCGCCATCTCGACCCTTGGTCGCCGCCCTCCCACCTCCCACACACCTGCCGACTCTGCGGAGAATGTGACACGGTGTCCTCCGCAGCGTCGACAGGCGCCAACAGGTGCGCGCGGTGCACCCAGGTAGCCGCGTGCCCCTGGCCCGAACCTCCCGCAGAACCGCGCAGGCGCACAGAGGAGGAGGCCTTGCGCCGGCGCATCGAGGGGGCACACACCCCCTCGCACGAACAAGCGGGCCCCGCGGGCGCTGCCCTTCTGTGGATCCACGTGCACCTGCGGGACCCCACATCCGTTGCGCACCTGTCGCAAGTGTTCGCCCCCTAACCCCCACCCGCCGCCGCCCTTTGCAGAGCCCGCAGCACCATGCCACGCCGACGGGGGGATGGGCCGGGGCACACCAGGGCCCGCCGCAGTGCGCAGGAGGCGGCCGTCCGGGGCCTGGTGGCGGACGCGGTGGCGGAGGCACAAGAAGCGCACGCTGCCGCACGGTTTGACCTGGAGGGCAGTGCGAGGGCTTTTCTCAACGAGACCGCCCTTCCGGCTGTCCGCGCCCTGAACGGAGCGGGGGCCCCTACGCTGCTCCCGGCAATGCACCGGATCGTGAACGCCATCCAGCTGGGGATCATCAGCCCGGAGGCGGCCGTCTACGGGCACTGGATGGAGTGGCGCGAGTCCAATCGGTCGGCAGGCCCCTGTCCATGGGGGACACCCTCCGGCTGACGGGAGTTGGGTCTGCCATGTCCCTCCGCAGTAGCGCCCCAGCCCTGCTGCACGCCCTCAGGACGCGCTACCCCGGGGACACGGCCCCGTACCTGAACCAGGCGCGGGCCACGTACCGAGCTGGATGCGGCGCTCCACCTTCTACACCCGCCGGACGAGGACCTGGAAGTGGGCGAGGTCACGGTGTTTGTGGAAGGCGCGGACGAGGCGTCCGCTTGCCCCAGGCCGACCAACCCGGTGTACGACGGCACCGGGCCTACCCCCCCGTACGCCGTCGTCTACGAGGCGTTCCCCAGGGAGCCCACTTGGTGCCCCGCCCTCCCACCGGCGACGCACGCGCCCCGCGGCTGCGCTAACCCAGACCTGTCCCCCCCCCTCTCCAGGACCAGGGGTGCCCACCACAGGGGGCAGGTCCTCTGGCAGGAGTGCCCTGGCACGCCCCTCCTCCTCCTCGTCGTCGCAACCCGCGGGGACCCAGGGCGGATCCTGGGGATGACCCCCACCCACCTCTATGGGGCAACACCCGTACCCCGCCCCCCCCTCCCGGCGCCCGCGGCGCGGGACGGAGTACACACCTTCCTGCGCACACAGGAGGTCACCGCCGTTACGGGGGTCCACCTGGTGCGGCTGCCCCCGACACCGCTCGACGACCCCAGGGGGCCCAGGGCCCTGGGCCCCGCCCCAGACTGGGAGCTGTGGCGCAACGCGTGGGCCGCCTGGCTCCCCCGCTTCCCCTCCCAATGCCGGTGGATGGCCGCCGGCCCCCGGCCGTGCGGGGCTGACGCCACAGCCGGCCCCCCACCCCCTCCCCCCCTCCCCCCCGCAGAACACCACACGGCACTGCCCACGGCACGGCACTGATACACAAGGAGGTAGTGGGAAGGGCGCGCCTGCCACCACGCATGCCTACCAGAGTAACAGTGATGGCAGACTCCGATGGGTCCCCCCAGCGGGACGACCGCCACCACCGCCGGTCCCGCTCCCGCTCCCCCGTCTCCTCCCCAGAGTGGACGGGGGAGACCCTCGCGGAGCGTGAGGAGCGGAGGCTGGCGGGGGCGGCGGTGCTGGTCGGGCCGCCGCCGCCGGCCCGGGAACCTGGGCCAGCCCAGACGGCCGCCCCCGCCGCCCAAGCGGCCAGCCCCGCCGCCCCGCCCCGCCCAGACGCGCAGGAAGCTGAGACCGCGGCGAGCCACGCCGCGGCCCCGGCCGCGGCCCCCGGCACGCCGCCGACAAGGGGGGCAGCCCCGGCGCAGGAGCCAGACGCATCGCCGAGGGCTGCCGCAACCGCAGAGGAGCGCAAGAAGGGCGCGCGAGGGGTTGGGACGGACCCCGCACGGGCCGCGGGCGCCTCGACGGCGGCCGCCGCGGCAGCAGAGGAGAACGAGGAGGGCGTGCGAGGGGTTGCGACCGCGGCCACGGGCGCCTCGTCGGCGGCCGCCACGGCAGCGAAGGAGAGCGAGGAGGGCGCGCGAGGGGCTGCGGCCGCGACCCCGGCGGGCCGCGACGCCGCCTCGGCCGGCCACGCCGCGGCCCCCAGCACGCCGCGCAAGCGGGGGAAGAACCCCGCACGGGCCGCGGACGCCTCGCCGGCGGCCGCCGCAGCAGCAGCAGTGGGCAGGGAGAGCGCGAAGTACCGCGCCCACGCCAACCCCACCTACACCCACACCAGCCCCCCCAAGCCGTTCCCCCCCAAGCCCTTCCCCCCGGGGCGGGAGCGGCACGTCCGCCCCCCGACGCGCGAGCGCTCGGCGCCGGGCGTCACGCTGCCGCAGCTGCAAAGGCAGCAGGACGCCCGGCGAGTGGTCCAGGAAGGGCGCAGCGGCGGGGGGGAGGGGAGCAGCGGACGGCGCGACAGGCAGGGGGCAGAGGAGGGGCCAGGGCACGGGAAGGGCGCGCAGGGGCGCGGGCAGGGAGCCCAGGTGCAGGGGACAGGGCGAGGGGAGGTGGGAGAGCGAGCGGGCCAGGGCGTGGTGGACGGGAGGCGGGACCCGCGACACAGGCAGGGGGCCGGGGAGGGGCCAGGGCACGGGAAGGGCGCTCAGGGGCGCGGGAAGGGAACCCAGGTGCAGGGGGCAGGACGAGGGGGGGTGGGAGAGCGAGCGGGCCAGGGCGTGGGGGACGGGAGGCGGGACCCGCGACACGGGCAGGGGGCTGGAAAGGGGCCCAAGGGCAAGGGCAAGGGCGCCGCGGGCCCCAAGGGACAGGCGGGACGGGGCATGGGAGCCCAGGGAGGAGGGCGGGGCGGAGGGAGGGGGGCAGAGGGCGGAGCGCCCCCGCAGCCGGACGTGCAGCCGGTGAGGTGCATCCCCCCCGGCATCCAACAGATGCCGGCACACCACACCCACCACCACCACCACCACCACCACCAGCACCTCTACAACATCGACCCTGACGCCGGCGAGCTCGTCCCCCCCCAACCCCCACGACACCAGCACCAGCAAGCCCCCCCCGCGCCGAGGGCGGAGCCGGCGCGGATGACCTCGGCGGAGGGGGGACGGGGCGCGGCATCGGCGCTAAGGCGCAGGGGCAGCGAGGGGGGCCGGCACGAGGGGCGGAGGAGGGCCGGCCATGGGACCGGGAGTGGGGCGCGGTCCCGGACCCGCCCGGGGAGGAGACCCTCCCCCTGGTGGGGGAAGTGTACGGGTGGTTGTGCTGGGCCAACCAGGGGACCTCCAGGAGGTCGAGGAACCGGCCCTTCGATGCCGTGCTCCTCCGGAGGGACAGAGGAAACCGAGAGGTACCCCCGGGGGGGTGGGCGGCCCCAGAGGACCACGAGAGGGTCCTCAGGTCAGTGATCCGGGCGGCGTGGCCCGACAGGGAGCCGACGTGGCCGGCCTTCCTGGAAGGGTAAAGGTAAGGTAAGTTGCTCGGGCGATCTCCGAACTCCAGCGTATCAGTGATCCCCACCTGTCCCTCGCAGCATCCCTTCCGGCTCGCGGGGTCACCGACACCCTAGCGCCTAGGACACTGCGTTCCGCCCCCACCGGGGTTCGAACCGACGCAGCATCCCTTCCGGCTCGCGGGGTCACCGACACCCTAGCGCCTAGGATACTGCGTTCGGCCTCCACCGGGATTCGAACCGGGCACCTTTAGTTTAGGCGTCACGTGCATGACCGCTGAACTACGAGACCTTCAGTCAGTGATCCGGGCGGCGTGGCCCGACAGGGAGCCGACGTGGCCGGCCTTCCTGGAAGGGGGAGCGGTGCTCCGCATCACAGATGCGGACGCCAACAACTGGCTCCCCCGGGCTTTGCGTAGCGCCCTCGCCCACTGGCGCTACCGCCGGCACAACCCGCCGCCGCCGCAGCCCCAGCCCCCACACAAGCGGCGGCGCAGGTGAAGGCCCAGACGGCGGGTACGGGAGAGTTTGGGGGGGGGGGCTGGGCCCCCCGACCCACACCCCCCCCCACGGTATGGCACGACGTACCAGGGCGCACCACCTCCCGCGGGAGGGAGTGCGGAGACAACGAGCGCGGGGGGAACCTGCTGCCCCGCAACCCGCTAACCACTGACCGCTGACCCTCACGGCCACCCCCGGCCGGTCAGCGCCGCGCGACAACGGCCGGGGGATGAGGGGCCCCGGCGAGGGCCTGCGCGAGAATCCAGCTCTCGATAGAGGGGGGCGGGAGAAGGGCGCGACCCCCTGGCCCGATGGCTGGCCCCTGGGGCCAGGACTGCCATGCCGCCCCCGCCCCTCCCCCCTGGCCGACGAGAGGCATCGCCAGGGGACCAAAGGCCCCCCCCCAACCCACCCCCCCCTCACCCCACACAGACCCGAGGGCGGGCGGGGGGGCGGCCCCCCAACCCCCCCCCCCCGCACCCACCACAGCAGGGGAGCCACAGGCACGGCCCTCCGCCCCCCCAGAGCCGGGGGGGCGCCCCCCCCCTCAGGAGGAACGGCGACGCGGTAAGGGCAACGGCGGCTGGACCTGCTCCCGCGAACCCACACCGGCGTGCCGGAGCAACGCGCACAACGGAACAGGAAGGAGGCCGCGCCCCACATGACCCTCCCGTAACCACAGCCCACTCCGAGGTGACAGAGGGGGGGTTTCAGGTCGGATGGGGCCCCCAGGGGAGCGGTCTACGGGCCGCCCCTCCACCCCCCCCCCCGCCCCGGGGCGGCACTTCAGCCCCGACCGCACGCGCGCGCCAGAACGGAGCGCGACGGCGACACGGAGAGAGCCAGAAAGGAGTACCGCAGGCCGCCGCCCGGAACGAGAGCAGGGAGGCCGCGGCGCGACACCCCCCCCCCCCCGCCCCCCCACCAGCCCGCCAGCCGCGGGGGGCCCGGCCCCCACCCCCCGAGGCAGGGGGGATGGACCCCCCCTGCCCGAGAGGGGAGCCGGAGTGTGACCCGCCCCCCCGCCCCAGCCGCCGGCTCAAATGGGGGCCGCGAAGAACAAGTGGGCCCACGCCTGCGCACCGGGACGCCGCGCAGATCGTGCCCAGAGAAGCCGGGTGGGCGCGAACCGGAGTGGTATGGGGGGCCACGCCCCCCATGGACAGCACGACGCCAGTGACGCCCGCTTCGTTGCCTGCCCAAGGAAAGCGGCGCGCCACCTCCCGCGGGAGGGAGTGCGGAGACAACAAGCGCGGGGGGAAACCTGCTGCCCCGCAGCCCGCTAACCACTGACCGCTAACCCTCACGGCCACCCCCGGCCGGCCAGCGCCGCGCGACAACGGCCGGGGGATGAGGGGCCCCAGAGAGGGCCTGCGCGAGAATCCGGCTCTCGGTAGAGGGGGGCGGGGGAAGGGCGCGACCCCCTGGCCGATGGCTGGCCCCCGGGGCCAGGACTGCCAAGCCCCCCCCCCCCCCTTCGCCGACAGGAGGCATCGCCAGGGGACCAAAGGGCCCCCCCCACTCCCCCCCCCCCCCTCCCACACAGGCCCGAGAGCGGGCGGGGGGGCGGCCCACCAACCCCCCCCCCCGCACCCACCCCAACTGGGGAGCCACAGGCGCGGCCCTCCGCCCCCCCAGGGCCGGGGGGGCGCCCCCACCCTCAGGAGGAACGGCGACGCGGTAAGGGCAACGGCGGCTGGACCTGCTCCCGCGAACCCACACCGGCGTGCCGGAGCAACGCGCACAACGGAACACGAAGGAGGCCGCGCCCCACATGACCCTCCCGTAACCACAGCCCACTCCGAGGTGACAGAGGGGGGGTTCGCAGGTCAGCTGGGGCCCCCAGGGGAGCGGTCCACGGGCCGCCCCTCACCCCCCCCCAACCCGGGGCGGCACTTCAGCCCGGACCGCACGCGCGCGCCGGAAGAGAGCGCGCCAGCGACACGGAGAGAGCCAGAAAGGAGTACCGCAGACCGCCGCCCGGAACGAGAGCAGGGAGGCCGCGGCGCGACACCCCCCCCCCCCGCCCCCCCACCAGCCCGCCAGCCGCGGGGGCCCCGGCCCCCACCCCCCGAGGCAGGGGGGATGGGCCCCCCCCACCCGAGAGGGGAGCCGGAATGTGACCCGCCCCCCCGCTCCAGCCGCCGGCTCACATGAGGGCCGCGAAGAACAAGCGGGCCCACGCCTGCGCACCGGGGCGCTGCACAGATCGTACCCAGAGAAGCCGGGTGAGCACGAACCGGAGTGGTATGGGGGGCCACGCCCTCCATGGACAGCACAACGCCAGTGACGCCCGCTTTGTTGCCTGCCCAGGGAAGGCAGAGGGACGGAAAGAAGCAGAGCGACCCCCCGCCCTACAGGCCCCGCCCCGGCCGCACAGCCGGAGGAAACGGCGCACCCCCCCCCGCCCCCCAGCCCGCCCCTGTCAGGTGGAGCTTGCACCGCTAGGCAGTGCCCTGTCGCCTCAGAGATGGCGTGTCAACCTTGGGGCCTCCCACGGGGAAGGGGTGTACAAACGCAAGCACAGGCCGTGGTGGCCTGTCTTCCCCTGTTCTCCCTCCCAACGGGCAGATCGGCAACCGGGCGGGACATCCCCAGCTCTAGGGCGCGGCGGCCGGCGATCCGACGGTGCGACGGTCCCTCCTCTTCCACCCTGCACGTCAATCGGCGATCCGGCGGTGCCTCTGTCCGCCTCCTGCCCCCGTGCACGTCAGTCGGCGATCCGGCGGTGCTACTGTCCGCCTCTTACCCCTGTGCACGTCAGTCAGCGATCCGACGGTGCCGCACCCCACCCAGCCCCCTCCCCCCCTGTCCCGGCCCCGTACACGTAGACTGGGGCCTCCCGGCACGCGCAACACGCTTCACAACGCACAGCCCCACCCTCGGGACTAGATTCATAGCCGACGGCACCCCTAAGTCGCATAACAGACTCCCGCGGCCCAGTAGTGAGGGCGTCGGTCTTCAATCGTCCAGTGCGGGGGTTTGATTGCAGGCGTTGGTGCTCCTGGGATCCCTGCACGTAGAGCTCTCTAGTTGGCGACGTGGGAACCACCCCCCCCTCCAGCAACTCGCGCCACCACCGATACCGGTGGATTGGGTGGAGGTCTCGTTCGTTTTACCCCCCAACCTAGAAAAACAAAACACATGGGAGCCACCCACCCCTGCAGCAGTGCGCACCGTCACCTGTACTCGAACAGGTCGACGGGAGGCCTCGTCCGGTATTCGAAGGGATCGGTGGGAGACCACCGATCACGGGGTTCGAACCAGCTCCTTCGCGGCGCGCGCCGGGTGCGCTACCTCCAGGGCGGCTGCCTTCTGAGATACACTGGCACCCGGGTCACAGAACAAACGCGCCCGCAACCCCCTCCCCCTGTGCTAAGTGTAAGCCTGCAGTAGGGGTGCTCTGCTGGGCCATGAACCGGAACATTGGTGCACCACCCCAGCCACCCCAACCCCCCCTCGCATCCCGCAGGGCGAAGCGCCGTGCGCATCGGGCTCGTCATGGGAATCCGGCGGACCGGCGCCTGGACACGAAGTCGACACCTCTCTTCCACCCCACAGGAACAGAGCGGGGCCCCCACAACCGCACGCCCGCGCCCACAACGCGGACCCCGACAGCCCGCCCAGTGGACGGGCAGTCGGGGGAGGAGGAGCGCAAGACCCCAAACGCCCCACACAACGGTCGAATGCACCCCCCAGGGGACGCCCTGCCGCCGCCCCCACAACCCCAAGCCAAGTAGGGGGGAACCGGGACCGGACCGCCCCCCCCCAAGCACGCCAGACGGAGCACCGGATCGGGGCAGGACACGCGGAGGGGCACGGACCACGTGGAACGGCCCTACCAGCGCCCAGTGCCGGGACCACGCGAGATGCGCGCGCCACACCACGCAGCGGGGAGCGGACACCGCGAGAGCGCGAGCACACACACACGAAAAGGACACGCGGGGACTACCGGAAGGGCAACCGGACCGAGCGCGCGGAACGCACAGACCGCATGGAATGGCGTACCAGCGAGCGAGGGTAAGGGACACCCGGACAGGACGGCCCGCCACACGCAGCTCGGAACACGTGGAGCGGGAAGGGGGAAGAAGGGGAGACACAACACCAGGCACCGGCCCGAACCCCCCCGAACCGGCCGCGAGCGCCGCGCACACACAGACGGGACACTGCACCCGCCAAGGCAGTAGTGTTGCACAGCGCCACGCCCCAACCCCTAGGCTAGGCAGCCTCCGCGCCAGCCCAAGGGGGTCCCACTGGCGACAAGCCAGTAGCACGGGCCCGGCGGCACCGGCGCCCCAGGCGACCACCCATTAGGGGGGCGACGCAGTGGGTAAGCGCCCGCAGCCACGGCTGCGAATTGATGCACTGACCGGGGAGTGGCGAATCGGGGACGCCGGGGAAGGACGGGGCTCCGAGCTCTGTGAACCCGGGGGACTCCGCCACCAGGCAGGAGGTGCGTCTTGGAGGGCTTCCCACTAGGACCCGGTGGGGAGGATATCACCTGGCCCGACCAGGTGGCCCCCCGGGGCCGAAAGGCGTCTAGTACCCGCAAAATCAAACCTCAAACCTCAAACCTTTTCACGTTGTATTTTCATGCCAGAAATTACAAGATTGATGAGAATGTTGGCCAAGTACTACTTTACCGAACTCTCGAGCATGCTGCCGCCGCTGGGTTCCAAGTGCCCTCTGAAAGTCCCACTTTTGCAGCCTCGAAACATTGTGCCTGCAACAATGACAATAAAGATGAGAATGGCATCGTGGATGTGGCTCCAAATGAGGTTGTTGAACACATTGAATTCCATTTGGAATCGGAAAATGCGGAGAACAATGAAGGTGTTGAGCTCATGAATGGAGAGGATGACATAGAAGGTACCATGCAGGAACTCAATCCTTGGTTACAGGAGGCCAAATCCTTGGAAGATATCAATGCTTAAGTTGATGAACATGAAGGCGCAAAAAACGCTGTGGAGGACTTGATAGAGAATGTTGACACGCTACTGGATGTCAGTCCGTTGGATGCCGTTTCAGAGATTATCTCAGTGGAGGATGACCCACATCGGTTGATCAAGCCGTGCATGTTCCGTCTCCTGAAGCGGTGGACGCTAGTTCAGGAAGTGCCTCACCCGTTTCAAAATATCTCAACATCTATGCGGCTGTCCATTTGGGTTCATCTATCTACATTGTGGCTATTTACAGCATAGAGGGGGGGGTGTTCAGGCCACGTGTGGCTATGCCTGAGTTCTCTTGGCCGAGTGTGGCTTTTTAGCGCCCCTGTGGGTTTTGGAGGTCTCACACTGCACACATGAGGCCCTACCCAGCACATCTCTCACATGTGATAAATTATATCCAACCTGGGTGCAACCCATGTGCAGCCAAAGGCTGCCACCCCACAAAACCAAGGATTTCGTCCGCTGGTGGGTGTGAAGAAGTCAGCTGTGCTTGACAAAAGGAGTTGCAAAGTCACTTTCTGAGTGGCTTTTTTTTTCTGTATATTATCTTTCGATCTTTGTATACATCGCCATGGGAATCCCCTGAATGGGATATGCTCAATACCATTCGCCAGATCGCAGATCCAGATTCGACTGCGCAGCTCTATTCACCGACCTACTCGCCTGAGATGACTTAGCAGCACATTCAGTGACTGCTGCAGCTCACAGGCACTCAGAAAGTGTCACTTATATCGCCATGTCCCACCTCTACGTGCCGCTGACGGTTCTAACTACGCTCGTGCAGAATATCGCAACTGGACACGAAATCGCTCCTTCGTGCGCTTATCCGTTTGCCAAACAGTTCACCTAATCGACCTCATCCGTTCAGGCAGGACAGCCATGGATATCCAGGCGCCTGGTCAACAGGCCATGCGCCGACGGCAGCAGCAAGCGCCGGCAGTCCGGGACTGACGGATACACGCTCCCCGCTGCTTCACTGCGCTCTCCAACGTACTGTGCTGCCCCGCTGCATGAAACGCCGTAAGAGCAACCCAGTACCCCAGAGTTCGCAGTTCACAGCGAGTGACAGACTGTTGAAGAGCCCTTGTTGGATTACTCGTATGCTGAAAAGCTCCGTCAATACAGCGATGCGCAGGTGCACAGCCCTTACGCTCAGACAGCTTACCCAAGCTGCACGCCGCAGCCTATCCCAAAGGTAGAAGTTGACGACAACGGCATCACTCCATCGCCAGGCTATACCGAATAACCAGCATCGTACTGTGAATACAACCAACGTGAACGCTGCAACACTCGCGGAAACCTTTTCTCTAGTTTGCCACCTCAATTCCTCGGGAAACTGAGGGTTCATTTTGTGGAAGAATTGGGAGATGATGTGCAAGAGCACTACTCCACGGATACGGTACCCAACAACATGGTGGAAACTATCTGCTGTGAGTATACTACAGCAAGGAACGAACTGTTACGCGCTGAGATGTACTCCTGGGTGACCATTGACAAAATCAAAGCCCAGTCTGAAGAGTGCGCCAATCGAACACGGCTGTTGTGCGATGAGGTCTACGACACAAGCGCTGTGCTGCTGTCACAGCTTCAGTGGATGGAAAAGAGTTCGAGAAAGGAACTTATGCAACGTGCTATGGCATATCAAAGTTGGGTTACTCAACTTCAGCAAGAACAGATCCTACGCCGTAATGTCATCACCTTGCACGCAGAGGAACGCCGGCGTCTTATAGGTCACAAGCACCTACCGTTTCACATAAGAGTATTGGCCTGGACCACGAAAGCCCATTCGCGAGGGCAACAAGAAGAGCGTTGCATGAAATTCGCAGGTCAACATCTCCACCCCTTTACACATACGCGTGACACTTTGCACAAGTACCTTCGCTCAATCGGCGTGCTGCGCGACGCCTACGCGTACAACCTACCCACATCGTCATCTAAGGTTCAGAACTGATTCTGCCGATTAACCGATTCATCGATTAATCGGCAATGATTGGCAAGCCACACAAAATAATTGCAATCTACCTAATATTTTGCTACCTGCATTGAAATCGAATTGGCACACCAAAGTTGAGCTGCCAGTGCAATCAGCAAGGAATCAAAAATGGCAAACTGTCGCTGAACTGCAGAAGAAGCGAAAACGTATGATGTACACCACTGTGGTTTTTCTTTTTAAAGGCACCGGGGTTATGAGCACCAGGCAAAACACAAGAAACACAGGTTGCAAAAACGAGTCTGAAAGGCAGCTTCTGAGCAGTGCCGGTGTGGTACGACACCACGACTGTTACATGGACGATGGTTGCAGCATGAAACAGCGCGTACAACCGCCATCGCGAAGCTGAACCTGATTCGTGATCATCCTGATTATAATGATCAGAATCTGAACGACAAAGAGATCACCGAACGTCAAAGCAGCAACACTGAGGAGCCGTTCCACTCCAGCAGAAGTGGCAGGTGTCGCAAGGTACTGTCGCACCTTTCTAATCAAGTTGGAAAAATTGGTGATTGTAATGATCAGAATCTGAACAACAAATACGCACGCTTAAGGATAACAATACAAAGCGTGCGTGTAGTTGTATGCGGCGAGCAACCTGCAGACGAGCGTGTCCTCTTTCATAGCGTGCGCGAGATCACCGAACGTCAAACCAGCTGCGCTGAAGAGCCGTTCTGCTCCAGCAGAATCGACAGGCGTTGCAAGGTACTGTCGCGCCATCCTACTCAGGTTGGGAAAAACAGTTCGGTGTCAACGCCACCATTCTATGACATTTGTCTGCATGTTTTCTACTGGCTGTGCCATATATGCTAACAGTTCGTCGTCAGGTTGCAAATCTGGAACATGAACACGTGGACCTGCTGCCTCTTCTAATTCATCCTGAAGAAGAGCTGACAGTCTGTCTTTTTTTGTGCTGCAGGTTTTGGTTGAGGGCGTTCAGCATGCCGAGGCTGCCACTTCTGTGTCCATTGCGCCCTGAAGGCTTCAACAGCAGTGTCCCTCTGTCCCTGTGAAAAAAACCTGAAGGACTTCAATAAAGGATCAAGAAGTGTGGCAATACTATGTTGTTCAAAGAAATGGTCTGGCAGAGCCTTAATGAAGCGATCCTCCAAAGCTGTTCGCAGGTTTGCACGCTCTGCTCTGACCTCCGGTGTAGTTTGTTGTGGTTGAACAAGTGAGTCGTCCCAATTGCACACTATCTCACCTTTGCGAACCTTGTGGATGAGCATGTACACACCGGGTAAAACAAGCGACGCTGTCACATACTGAGTACCTTCAATCTCATTCACCACTGTGGCTGCTGGATAAAGTACTGCCACAGAGTGCTCATTCACCTTCCAATCATTGTAGTCCATGTGACTGTCAGCATAGGGTCCATCTTCATGTCGCACTTCAGCACCATAGTTGATATCATAGTTCTGAACAATCACTTTCTGCTCCCGGAACCAATTCATGGAGTCATGTGTGTAGTGCCATCGAACAGGGTTGCCTGTTTGTGGTGGCTTCCTTTGAGGCATGTCAAACCGCTCCCGTAGGTCCGCCAGCCGGTCAACACGGTTCCCTGATGTATGAAAATATGTCGTCATCCCTTCCGCCTTCTGCACGACTTCAAAAATTCCTTCACTTTGCAGGTATTCCTTCACTGCCAGTTCGATGGTGTGACCGACACAGTAGCCACCCGGCAATCCACCTCAGGCCTTTTTAATATTACTTCCTTGATCGGAAACCTTGGTGTGAATTTCCTCAAACGTCAGTCCAACAGTAAGAAGATCCTCCATGGCTTGCTTTCGAATGTCTTCGCCAGTATGCCGTTCACCAGTGAAACCTGTACAGCCAATGAGCATGGCGTGCAGGTTCTCCCAGTCTTCGTCAATGTAGTATAAAAAGGTACCCATCAGTGATACATTGCTGTCACTCCAAATGTCAGAGGCCATGCTCGGCTTCACTTTCTGCTTCTTCAACTGTGTGATGATCCTGCAATTGTTGACCCTGCCAGCTGCAACCATCTCCAAAGTCTGCTTCAGTACCACCTCCTCAGAACAGGGCTGATACTTGCTGCATGAAATTTCATCACAAAAATCCTTGAACTCTTCGTCAGTGACCAAGTGTGGTGCATGTTTCCGGCGGCACAGCCAGTAGCTCAGTTTTCCATTGGGCAGATGTATCTTCTGCGCAGTCCACTTTGGTGTTGTTTGTAATTCGATAGCACCAGTGCCATTTGCCACGAATTCGTCCTGCATGTCACACTTTTTTTCCGTCTCCTGAATGAACCACTCCTTGTAGTGTGCCATCAGATGTGCACACAAATTCGTCGTGCTACCCCAGTGTTCGAATGCCGCAGACTCCATTTCCTCTCTGGAGGAGACATCAGGGAAACCCTGGCTCTTCACCGTCTTCTGTGAAAGCTGTCCAGACAACCGAAGTTCGCCGACCTGTCTGAGCCTGCAGTGGTGCTGACGTGGCAGAATCTAATAAGGCAGTCCCAGACTCTGACTTTTGCTTCTTCTGGCGCTCTTCTTCCTGTGCATCTCTTGGTCTCTTGCGCTTGTCAAGGTCAGCCCGTTCATTTGCTTCACGCCCCTCGTTGAACCGTGCGATGAAGGCCTCACAGCCACTGAGATTCTCAAGTGGCTCCCATGTTTGGGCGGAGGCAGGAAAACCCTTCCAGTGGACCAGCCATTGCTTTTCACTGTTGCCTTTGCCCTTCTTTGCCATGCATTCTGCAAAAATGTCCCAAACTTCGTAGGTATCACACAGGCCCGCAGGGTCTGCAATGTGTTGTGGAGTGCGGCGAGGTCGCCCTGGTTTTCCCTTGGCTGCCAGTATGCTTGCAGGTGCCTTTGGTTTTGGTTTCACACCACGGTTTCCAATGATTTTGCCTGCAAGGAGACAAAAATAAGCAGTACAACAAGTTAAGGTTCGGAATTGGTTTCAAAAAAAATAATCGGTTTTTTCCGATTATCTCCAAAAATAACCGATTGTTCCGATTATTGCTCCTTCAAATAATCAGTTTTTTCCGATCGATTTGCAACAAATAACCGATTGTCTGGATTATTGCCCCTTCAAATAATCAGTTTTTTCTGATTGTTGCAATCAAAATAATTTGTTTCGAAACAATTATGCCCATTTTTTTGCCTTCTTGTCCACACCCAGAGGTACCCATCTGCCTGGTCGCATGGGTTATTTCCCACAGTGTGTTTTTTTCCTTTTTTGGATCTTTCATTTTCCAACAAAAATTTTTTGCACATGAAAAATTCACTAGTATTTTCTGTGATGATGTCATCTTTGCTTATCATCATGCCATCACTGTTGACGTCACCACAATGACGTCATCACGGTATCACTGATGACGTCACCACTAAGGTTCGGAATTGGTTTCATGCAAAAATAACCGATTGTTTTCAATCATTTCTATAAAAAAAACCAATTATTCCGATTATATGACACAAAAATAATCCGTTATTTTCGATTGTTGTCTCTACAAAATGCAATTATTGCCGAAAAGCCGTGAACTTTAACCTAAGGGATAGTAAACAGAATAGTAAAGGTGAAAGACATGCTAAGCCTTTGACTTTTATCCCAAATTGCCTGTGATTTTGCAAAATCATCTGGTTTTTGATAAGAAACATTTCATGGTGTATCAACGAAATATTTCTTTTTCATACATAACTTGTCCGATTAATTGGTTTATACCAGTTTTCAAAAAAATCAGTTTTACCGATTATGTGTCACATTAGACCCAATTAATCCAATTAATCCGATTATCCGATTAATTGGTAAAACCAAATCCGAACCTTAGACGAGGCCCGGTCCCGCAAGCGGCAGCGCTCGCGCTTCCCCCCCACGCCGTGCACCCGCGCCCGGCTCTCACGCTCCCTACAGCGCCGCCCCGCCTCAACCGTTCACTCGCGTCGCTGCCGCTCCCCGAGGCGCCACCACGACGCCGCAGGGCCCAAGTCCCGCCGCTCCCGCTCCCCCGGGCCCCGCCACGCACGCCTGCGCCATCCCATGTCCGCGTCCCCCTCCCCCCACAAACAGCACCGCGCTTCCCGTTTGCGGCGCTGCTCATACACATCCTCCACCCCCAGCCCCCGCCACCGCCGCTCCCGCTCCCCGGGGGTCCGCCACGCCCGCCACTGCGTCCCATGTCCACATCCTCCTCCCCCCAGGAACAGCACGGAGCTTCCTGTTCCCCGCGCTGCCTGTACACATCCTCCACCCCCAGCCCCCGCCACCGCCGCTCCAGGACTTCAAGCTCGGAGCCCTCCGCCCCCCAGGCCCGCGCCCACCCCGCCTGGTGGTCTGCCCCCGCCTTGCGGGAGCTCCAACGATGGGTGAAGTGGGCCGGGGGAGCGGGAAGGCGAGAGGGGGTGCACATGGTGCACACTTTCGAGGATATCTGTACCCGCACCCCCGCCAACCCCAGCGAGGCCGCCTCGGAGGCCGCCATGCTGCAAGCGGCATGGGAAGCCCTCCTCTGGGACGCGGTCCAGGGCCTCCGCCCCCCCCCCCACCCCCGCAACCCTCCGCCGGTGGCTTCAGACCACCCACCCCCAGGCATGGGCCATCGGCGCCCCGCAGACCCCCCCCCACCCCACCACGACCACACCGGGAAGGGAAAGGGCAAGGGCAAGGGAAGGGCGAGGGAAGGAAAAGGACACCCCGGCAAGGGGGCGACGAGAGGCCCAAGGTAGCGGGCAGGCGCCCACAGGGACTGGGCACTGGCAGCGACACAACAATAGGGGACGAAACCACCATCGGGCCAGAAAGAGAAGGACCAGGGGCCGTGGCACAGAGGGAGAGGGCGCAACGGCGGGCACCAGGGCGCACACACAGGAAGGGCACGCCACAACGGATGGGCCAGCACCGCCCCACCCCAAGCCAACACCGCGCGACCCCCGGAGGGGCACGCCTGCCAGGATGCGCCGCCGAAGCACGGACCTGACGCCGCACGAACCGCACCAGCTAACGCCAACCGACCACCGGACCCAGCACAGGGGAAGGAGGGCACACCAACACGGGGAGAAGTGGCTACACCCACTGATGGAGCCGCAGAGAACGCCACCGCACAACCCACCAGAACGCCCTCACCACCAGGCGACGACCCCGGCCGCAGCAAGGGCCACCACACAGGCACCAGAGGAGGAAGAGGACCCGGGCGCGACACCCAGGACTAGGGGCAAGGACCCCCAGAGGACACAGGGCCAAGGCACAGGCCCCGAGGGAGGGCAACCCCGCGGACACCCGCCAGACCCTCCAACCCGAACGACACACCCGGACCCCCGCACCACGGTTCCAACGAGCCACACCACACCTAAAAACGCCCCGCAGCCACCAGCCAGCCACATAACCTCGGCCTGCGTCCCGCACCACGAAACGGGCCAGTCTAACCAGCACCGACGCCACCCCTCGCCGGAATGGCAGTGGGAAGGGCCCAACACTCAGCACGGCACAGCGGTACACCGCAGAACACGAAGCAACACGGCACACCGCACCGCAGCGCACCGCCGTGCAACGCACCACAACAAGGCACCCCACGACACGACACACCACAACACCACACGAAGCGGCGCGGTAGAGCACGGCGCAGCCAGCCACGCCACAGCACGACACACCACGGCATAACACAGCGCAGCACGGCACAACAGAACAGAGGGCACCGTAATACAGCACAGACCAGCAGGGCGCAGCACGGCAATGCACGGGACGACACAGCACGGCGCACCAGAGCACACCACAGCAACAAAGCAAGGGACACTAACCGTGGATCTAACCCGAGCAAGCCGCCGCACGCCCCGGAAGGGGAGGAAACGCGCCCACAACCGTGCGACAACGCCACACCAACCCGCCGCACACTGGCTAGGGGCCACCGCACGCCCGGCAAGGACGGCGACGGCGCGCCCACACAAGCCACCACCAGAAAGTTAAAGCCGGCACCACAAAGGCGGAGGGACACGGAAAGTCCCACCTCCCTTAACCGAAGACGTTGCGAAACCGCCTGGCGCAACCGCCCAGCTGGCAGAGCCAGAATCTAACCCGACAGGAAAAGCCACCAGGCCAAGCGTGTACATGACCCACCCAACCCATGGGGCCGGGGCAGCGCCCGGCCAAGTGCAAGCACCAACAGCAACTCGGTTAGCCACACCAAAAGACGACTGGTGCGTGCACCAGCCCAGGGAAGGCAGAGGGAGGAACAGGCAGACCCCCCCCACCCAAAAAAAAAGGTACAGAAACAAACAAACAGCACAGACGAGAAAAAAAAAGGGGGGGGGGGCAAGAGACAGACACACAGCCGCGAAGCCGCGCACTCATTTCACAAGAGGCGGGCAAACCCCCCAGCCAGGCAACACCGAAGGCGACACCAACGGGGCGCCCTGAAAGAACGGTGGAGGACCGCCCTGCCAACCCTGGCGTCACTAAGCCAAGAGCAGCGGCCCACCGCACAAAAGGACACCCCGGACACGCCGGCACACACCCCACTGGAGGAGTGGCGGGCAGAAAAAAAAATGGGCGCAGCCCAAACGACAGGGGAAGGGGGGACGGAGACCAAGAGCCCCAAGACCGGGACACGCAGCGCCGGACACCACAAGGCCACTACACGACAGGGCCCAAAACCACACACCCCCCAGTCGCCCGAAAAAAAACAAAAGGTGAGGGGGGGGGGGCACAAACGACCCACGGTAATTCCCGCACACCCCCACGCCACAAGCAGCCCCACCAGAAGAATGCGGGAAACAGACGCGGCGCACGCAAGAGGCCACACGCCCCAGCACCCAAGCTAGAAAAAAGCGGAGGGCAGGCAAAACCCAAACCCACACACACATACACACCACAAACCCCGGCCAGAAAAGGCGGAGCGCGACCAAAACCCGTGTCCAGACACACACACCCTAGACCCCAGCCAGGAATGGCGAGGTTACCGCTGAACCCAACCCAAAACCCACGCACCACGAAACCCAGCCAGAAATGGCAGGGCAAAGCCAAACCTGAGCTCAGGCACACACACCCTAGATCCCAGGGAGGAATAGCGGAGTCACCGCGGAACCTAGACCCAAACGCAAATACCGCACAACAATAGGAAACCCGGTGTCCATAGCCCGGGCACTGGGGCAGCCCGTGCGATGCAGGTGACCCGGCCGAAACGAGACCCGCAGCCCGGGGATAAGGCTGCATCCTAAGGCTAGCGCTGCTTTGGGACTTGAAACGGAGCGTGCGACACCGAAGCGCCTCAGAACCCCAGTACCAAGAACATGCATGCATGCCTTGGGAACGGGATATGCCAGGATTCCCGGTGAACCCCTAGGGTTCCGCCCAAAGGATGGGACGTGCGCAAGCACGGGGGTACACCCTCCGGGCATGACAAGTACCTCACGCTGGCGACAATCAGCCCTTCCGCTGTTGCCCGGGGCTGCTTTGTTGGGGGCCACCAGTCAGGTATAGCGGGATGTAAGTCGCCTTTCCTCTTCAAGCACGGAGCCTGTTCCTGTCCGTCACAGGGGCGACGCCAGGAGGAACCATGGGAGCCTCTCGACAACCGAGTGCACTTACCCTACCTACCTGAATTAGTGGATGATAGGGTGTATTTCACATAAGTGCATATCAGGTATTTCAATGGCTATGTGTATCATATCTGTTTGCAGGATACTATACAGCTTTCACAATTGTTATGTTTTCTATGCCAAGCAAGGTTGCTGCCCATGCCACTGCAGCCTCTGCTCCTGACCATTCGGTCTGGTTCTAGGGTTAGGCGTGTTCCGAACCGGTCCTACTGAGTTGACTTGTCGGCTGACTTCGGCGCTGTTTGCGGTTGAATTTGGCGTGGCTACGGCGTTTTTCCCGGCGTTCCCTGAAATGGCGAGAAGGCATGGAGTGAGGTGAGAAGGAGGGCTAGGGAAGGAAATGGCGTGGGAGATTGTGACAAGGGTGAAGTAGAGGGGAAGAAGGGAAGGACTATTGGGGGTGTAGTAAGGAAAAGTCACTGCCATGTCGTTATTGGGGTATTTGATCCAGGCTAAGCCCCCCGAAAACCTCGACCTGAAGTTGAGACTAACAGTTAATCATTTTCATCACTCTTTTGAAGTTTGAAGTACACGTTCTCAAAGTAACTAGGGTTATAACCTCAACCCCCCATAAAGTTCACCCCTACCACTCAAGAGAGCAGAGATATCTTCCTTCATGGAGGTAATACCGAAATAAAGTAGGCACCTCTTGCTTAGGGCCTTGTAGGTTAAGCCTAGTGGTCCCTCACCTCAAGACCCCATATACTCAATTGTTTGTATCACTTATTGTGGTTCTACCTATCAAGTGATTCTGAATTCAGTTGCCTGGCCATGCTCGCCAAGTCATGTCCTGTGTCTGGCCCACCTCCCTCGCCCCAGATTCCTCACCAACTCCATTTTGTCCAGAAGAGTGCACATGAAGTGCTTGGTACTATCTTGGGGACCTGAGTCACGTCAGCTTTAACATAAAATCATCTATTTTGTTTACAAACCATTGGAGCATTGTATGTAGATCTACACTTGTCTATCTGCAGCCCCTCTTTGCTACACATGCTTTGATTGCCGAAGGACTTATCCTGATATGATTGATCCGGTGCCTGGACTTGCTCTACTTTATATTTATGTTGACTTCATTTTGACTTGGGGAAAATCAGCAACGTTTTTCTATAACAAATAAAAGGAACAAGCACAAGTGTGAGCAAACCAGAAACCTTTTCTGGTAGCATAGGAAGTCCCTAGAAGACTAAACCAGAACACGAAGAACACCAAAAAAAACTTGTTTCCTGAACTGTGAAAATGTCTGTCACGCTCAGCTCCAAAGCAGGGCCGATCACAAGCACCAGGTCAAAGACTGATGATGTGAGAGCTCGACCTTCATCTACAAGTGGTGTACCCCGTGATACTGGTCCTCTAGGGGAACATGCAGAATCATGAGGGGTGGAAGAAATTACGGAGAAATATACAGAATGAGTCCGCACGAGCGCAAGCGCTGAAGCGGCCGGCTTAGAGCGGGCGAACCTCAGGAGCCTCAAAGGCAAGGACCCTGTGGCAGCCACCTTAGCTTCCATCGTGCCCTCGATGCCCCCACCCCAAAACTACGCCTACCCCAGGGATCAAAGTGGCCAATACCAAGGTCAACGCCTGGAGAAGAGCAGCAAGGAAAGTAAAGGGGGGGGGGGCACCTTTGGAACGATGTTCGGAGCTACTTGGGGAGAGGAGACGTTCCAGATACCTCACGGCGAAATGGACTGGTCGGCATCGGCCCAATTATCAGAGTGGAAACCCGACTGGGTGTCTGAAGAACCTACGCCTCCAGAAGAACCAATGGAACATGAATGCCTGAAGCGTGGCCCCAGTCCTAGGGCAGTGGCACCCGAACCTACATGCGTGGATTGAGGTCTGCCCCCGCGCATGGCAGCCCCCGGGCTGGGTCTCGATGACACCATGGAATTGCTTTCCCGGGTCCTGGGTGCAGGCGATGAAGGTTCTGATCTGACTGCATTGTCTGCAGCACTCAAGACTAAATTGGGGCTCTCCAATTTGAAGAAGCCCGCACCTACCAGGTCCCCTGGTGTGGAACTGTTAACCAGGGATGTGAAGACCTGCAGAGGCATCCGCAGCTCCCCAATGGACACCTGTCCTAGCCCTTTCCACCCTCCTGTGAGGACTGTGCCTGTCTGCAGTATAGATGACACCACAGAGGCCGAGATGAAAGGCTATGGCCTCGCAGCAATGGCTCCACTAGCCACAGTGTACCGCTCACCCCCTTCACATGGAGCAGGTGACCCAGGTGTACCAGGTAGGGGAACCAAGGCCATAGCTACGGCGAACCTTCAGATCGAACTCCCCGAGTTCGATACCAAAAACCTGCCTGAATGGGGTGAGGAGTTTTCCGAATTTTGGCTCCTCACAGGTCAGCAACATGCTGATGTCCGGACCAAATGCACGTTCATAAAAAAGTCGTGCAAAAAGAAATGCCTTCAGCGGCAAGTTAAGACCGTCATCAGGAATAGCTCCAACCGGGGCGACTTACTGAAGAGACTGGGGCAAATGCATCCCGTCTACGGAACGGACCTGAGTGTCGGAACGGAGATTGAGGGACCGGGTCCACACACGCCAAACCACCACAGCGCACGCAGCCCAAGACCGAAGCCAGAGGGACCAGCCAGAGACAACCCCATCGCGGGGCCCCGAACGGGTACGACGCGGAGCGCGCTCAGCGCACTTGCCTCGGCAGGGGCCAGCGGCAGGCACAATGAGCCCGGTTCTCGGCCGACCTCCACGTGCCCCGCGCAGCCAAGCAGTAAAGCCGGGGGCGACAGCCCCCGGGGTGGGGGCAGGCACCACGGCGACAGGAAAGCCGACCGGAGCACCGAGAGCGACCGGACTGGACGAGGAGCGGCGCACCAACGCGGGGCCACCAGGCACGCCAGAGAGGCACGCCGCCGGCAACAACCACGGCACGAGGACAGGTGCCAAGCAACAACGGCCACAGGGTGCCGCGAACCCGGGAAGCGCGCACAACACACGAAGAACCGCGCCACGGGACAAGGTGCCCAGGACAGCCGGGCCCCCACGCCCGCACACCGCACCCACGGCCAGTGGGAAGCGGGCCCCGGCCGCACGCCCGAAAGGACGGGTTGTGGGGAATGGGAGAGCGCCCGACCCCGGACGCCCTACAGCCAGGCAAGAGGCGCCCCCCCCCGGGCACCCTCATGCCGCCCCCACAGCACGCAAGAGCGCACGCTGTGGGGTCGGAGACGGGTCCCCAGGCCTGCACCCCCGCACCCACAGCCAGTGGGTAGTGGGCCCCGGCCCCATGCCCGAACGGACGAGAGGTTGGGGGTGGGAGAGCGCCTGTCCCCGGACGCCCCACACCCAGGCAAGAGGCGCCCCCCGAGGGCACCCTCATGCCGCCCCCACAGCACGCAAGAGCGCGCGCTGTGGGGTTGGTGACGGGTCCCCACGCCCGCACCCCCCGCACCCACAGCCAGTGGGTAGTGGGCCCCGGCCGCACGCCCGAACAGACAAGAGGTGGGGGGTGGGAGAGCGCTCGTCCCCGGACAGCCCACACCCAGGCAAGAGGGGCCCCCCCTCGGCACCCTCATGCCGCCCCCACAGCACGCACGAGCGCGCGCTGTGGGGTTGGTGACGGGTCCCCACGCCCGCACCCCCCGCACCCACAGCCAGTGGGTAGTGGGGCATACACCCACACCAGAGCCCTAAGCACGTGGCAAGCGAGCCCCGGCAGCCCGCCCAGAGGGCGGGCAGCCGTGGGAGGGGGAGCGCCTGACCCCAGACGCCCCTCACAACGGCGGACGGCACCCCCCCCGAGACGCCCTTCCGCCTCCCCCACGATGCGCAACGCCGGCCCGCAAGGGCGCGCGCCGTGGGGCCGGTGCTGGGTCCCCACGCCAGCACGGACCGCATCCGGGACACACGGGTCGCGGAACCCCGGCTGCCCGCTCCAGAGGACGGGCGGCCGGGGGAGGGACAGCGCCTGACACCAGACGCCCCTCACAACGGTGGCGGGCCATCCTTCCCGGGGACGGCCCCCCACCACCCCCGCAGCACGCAGCCCCCACAGGGCATGCAGGCCAAGGGGACAGTATTGGGCCCCCACACCCACACACCCATGCCCACAGCATGTGGGAGGCGGACCCCAACAGCCCGCCCAGTGGGCGGGCAGCCAGGGGAGAGACAGCGCCTGCCCTCAGCCACCCCCACAGCGAGCAACGCCGGCCCGCAAGGGCGCACGCTGTGGGGCCGCTGCTGGGTCCCCATGCCCGCACCGACCGCACGCAGGACACACCGGTCGCGGAACCCTGGCTGCCCGCTCCAGAGGACGGGCGGCCGGGGGAGGGACAGCGCCTGACACCAGACGCCCCTCACAACGGTGGCAGGCCAGCCCCCCCCCCGGGACGCCCCCCCGCCACCCCCGCGGCACGCAGCCCCCCCAGGGCATGCAGGCCAATGGGACGGTCTTGGGCCCCCACACCCACACACCCGCGCCCACAGCACTTTGGTGGCGGACCCCAACAGCCCACCCAGTGGGCGGGCAGTCAGGGGAGGGACAGCGCCTGACCTCAGACGCCCCTCACAATGGTGGAAGGCACCCCCCCCAGGGACGCCCTTCCGCCACTGGCACAGCGAGCAACGCCGGCCCGCAAGGGCGCACGCTGTGGGGCCGGTGCTGGGTCCCCACGCCCGCACCGACCGCACCCGGGACACACGGGTCGCGGACCCCTGGCTGCCCGCTCCAGAGGACGGGCGGCCGGGGGAGGGACAGCGCCTGACACCAGACTCCCCTCACAACGGTGGCAGGCCACCCCCCCCGGTGACGGCCACCCACCACCCCCGTGGCACGCAGCCCCCACAGGGCATGCAGGCCAAGGGGACAGTGTTGGGCCCCCACATCCACACACCCGCGCCCACAGCACGTGGGTGGCAGACCCCAACAGCCCGCCCAGTGGGCGGGCAGTCGGGGGAGGGACAGCGCCTGACCTCAGACGCCCCTCACAATGGTGGAAGGCACCCCCCCCGGGGATGCCCTTCCGCCACCCCCACAGCGAGCAACGCCGACCCGCAAGGGCGCACGTTGCTCGGCCAGTGCTGGGTCCCCACGCCCACACCGACCGCACCCGGGACACACGGGTCGCAGAACCCCGACTGCCCGCTCCACAGGACGGGCGGCCGGGAGAGGGACAGCGCCTGACACAAGACGCCCCTCACAACGGTGGCAGGTCATCCCCCCCGGGGACGGCCCCCCGCCAACCCAGCGGCACGCAGCTCCCACAGGGCATACGCCACGGACCCGCCCCACGGGGGGAGCACAGCCCCAAGCCAGGTAGGGGGGACCCGGGACCGGATAGCCCCCCCCCAGGCACGCCAGACGGAGCAAGGGACCAGGGGAAGGACACGCAGAGGGGCACGGACCACGTGGATTGGCCCTACCAGCGCCCAGTGCCGGGACCGCGCGAGGTGCGCACGCCACACCACCCAGGGGGGGGGGAACGGACGCCGCGGGAGCGCGAGCGCACACACACGCAAAGGGCAGGCGGGGACTACCAGAAGGGCAACCGGACCGAGCTCGCGGAACGCACAGACCGCGTGGAATGGCGTACCAGCGAGCGAGGGAAAGGGACACCCGAGCGGGACGGCCCGCCACACGCAGCGCGGGACACGCAGGGCGGGAAGGGGGAAACGGGAGGACACAACACCAGGTACCAGCCCGAGCCCCCCGAACCGGCCGCGAGCGCCGCGCACACACGGACGGGGCACTGCACCCGCCAAGGACGTAGTGGCGCACTGCGCAACGCCCCAACCCCTAGGCTAGGCAGCCTCCGCGCCAGCCCAAGGGGGTCCCACTGGCGACAAGCCAGTAGGACGGGCCCGGCGGCGCCGGCGCCCCGGGCGACCACGCATTAGGGGGGCTACGCGGTAGGTAAGCGCCCGCAGCCACGGCTGCGAATTGATGCTATGACCGGGGAGTGGCGAAACGTTGAAGCCGGGGAGGGACGGGGCTCCCAGCCCTGTGAACCCGGGGGACTCCGCCACCAGGCAGGAGGTGCGTCTTGGAGGGCCCCCCACTGGGACCCGGTGGGGAGGATATCACCTGGCCCGACCAGGTGCCCCCCGGGGCCGAAAGGCGTCTAGTACCCGCAAAATCAAACCTCAAACCTCAAACCTGATGATGAGAGAGCTCGACCTTCATCTACAAGTGGTTTTCCCCGTGATACTGGTCCTCTAGGGGAACATGCAGAATCAAGAGGGGTGGAAGAAATTACAGAGCTATATACGGAATGAGTCCGCACGAGCGGGCGAACCTCAGGAGCCTCAAAGGCAAGGACCCTGTGGCAGCCACCTCAGCTTCCATCGTGCCCTCGATGCCCCCACCCCAAAAATACGCCTACCCCAGGGATCAAAGTGGCCAATACCAAGGTCAACGCCTGGAGAAGAGCAGCAAGGAACGTAGAGGGGGGGGGTGCACCTTTGGAACGATGTTCGGAGCTACTTGGGGCGAGGAGACGTTCCAGATACCTCACAGCACAATGGACTGGTCGGCATCGGCCCAATCATCAGAGTGGGAACCTGACTGGGTGTCTGAAGAACCTACGCCTCCAGAAGAACCGAAGGAACATGAATGCCTGAAGCGTGGCGCCAGTCCTAGGGCAGTGGCACCCGAACCTACATGCGTGGATCGGGGTTTGTCCCCACGCATGGCAGCCCCTAAGCTGGGTCTCGATGACACCATGGAATTGCTTTCCCGGGTCCTGGGTGCAGGCGATGAAGATTCTGATCTGACTGCATTGTCAGCAGCACTCAAGATTAAATTGGGGCTCTCCGATTTGAAGAAGCCCGCACCTACCAGGTCCCCTGGTGTGGAACTGTTAACCAGGGATGTGAAGACCTGCAGAGGCATCCGCAGCTCCCCAAAGGACACCTGTCCTAGCCCTTTCCACCCTCGTGTGAGGAATGTGACTGTCTGCAGTGTAGATGACACCACAGAGGCCGAGATGAAAAGCTATGGCCTGGCAGCAATGGCCCCACTAGCCACAGTGTACCGCTCAGCCCCTTCACGTGGAGCAGGTGACCCAGGTGTAACAGGTAGGGGAACGAAGGCCATAGCTACGGCGAACCTTCAGATCGAACTCCCCGAGTTCGATCCCGAAAAACCTGCCTGAATGGGGTGAGGAGTTTTCGGAATTTTGGCTCCTCACGGGTCAGCAACATGCTGATTTCCGAACCAAATGCATGTTCATAAAAAAGTAGTGCAAAAAGAAATGCCTTCAGCGGCAAGTTAAGACCGCTATCAGGAAGAGCTCCAACTGGGGCGACTTCCTGAAAAGACTGGGGCAAATGCATCCCGTCTACGGAACGGACCTGAGTGTCGGAACGGAGATTGAGGAGTTGCCTCCTCTCGCCGAATTCCCCACAGCTGCCCGCATCTCTGAGTTCTTGGCGCAGCTGGAAGAGCTCATGGGGCGTATGAACCCCTCGTCCTATGGGCCTACTGAGCCTCATCTGTGGCTTGTGGGGCAACTTCCTACCAGGACATGGGAGAACTGCAGAGAGACGTCCGAGAGGAAATCTCGGACGCACCCTTACGATGACTTGGTCCATCTGTTGAGCCAACTGGCCATGGAGAGGGACATTGAGTCCCACATGGACAAGTATCTGCGCAAAATTCTGCGAAGGGAGACCCCTGCTGAGAAGGCACCTGGAGGGAGGTCGCCTTCCCCCCCACTCTAACCCTGGGAAGGGCCCTGGTGGGCAGCTGAAGCACATGACTGAGATGCCCCCCAAAAGGTAAAGGGCCCCCTAGTCTTTTCTACTGTTGTCCTATGGACAATAAAGGTGGACCCTGCGACGCGCCAGACTGTGATCGGCCAAGTGCCTGCATGCTCAGACTGAACCGCACGCGGAAATCCAAAGCTGCTCAGGAGGTAAAGCACCAAGACCATTTCTGCTGCACAATAACGTGCGGATATTGCGGCAAAAGGAGGCATTATGAAGATTAATGCCACATAAAACGCTGCGAATCCGAAGAACTAAAGAAAGCGGAAGAGGAGCGGAGTAAGAACGCAGGTAAGGGTGGTAGACCCGAAGGGGGGAGCCCTAACCCTGGAGGTTTTAAGGGTAAGAGAAACCCTGGTGGAGGACAAAGGTCGTCAGCCCCCCCCATTGGTGGAAGAATAGGACCGAACCCCTCACCTAAGGGTGAGCCATCGGTTAAAAAAAACGGCCTGCCCCCTCCACGCCAAGCGCTGGTGGCGCCGACAAGAGCAGCGAGAACGCCAAGAAACGCCGCCTCAACTTGCACTCTAAGTGCCTGCAGGCGGCGGGGGTTGAACCAAAGTTCCCTGAAGAGGGATAGGGGGGCGACTCCGAGGATGAGGATTTGGTTTTCTGGATCACCGTGAAAATTGGTGATCAGGTTTACAAGGCTGTCTTAGACACGGGCGCTACGCTTTCAATCGTGGCCTGCAGACTGCTGAATCAAGCGAAGATTCGGAAGACGAAAACCGTGGCCATAAGGGTTGGGGACCGTCGGACCATCGGTTCCCTTGTAGGGCTTGATGTGACCGTTTGTCTGGGCAATGAGCAGGTGACTGAGCACTGCAGAGTGCTCGACACCGCGCGTTTGACATTGTCATAAGCACAGATTTTCTACGCCGTAACGCCGAGGTGAAACTGTTGTCTTTGCAACCTCCCTATGCCCTTCACTGCAACTTTGGCAGTGGGCTTTTCTGTGTCCCTCTGGAGCTTTCAGGACGAAAGGAATCCGGTCTACGCTGCGTGAACCGGTCTTATCGAACTGGAAACTATCAGTTGGTGCGGCCCGTCTTGGAAAATGGGCTGGCCGCCCTTCAGGTAGACCTGAATGAAGTTCAGGTGGAATTCTTGGCGAGTAAAAAGCAGCATATGATGCAGCTCTATTGCTCGCGGTATCTCCATAACGCCTATCGCTTCTATTGGCCATGGATGGGGTTGTACTATGCTAGCCTGCCACTCTCTCAACTCGCTAAGGTGCTTACCTAAATCGCCCTTGAAGGAGCGAGAGTGATCCTGTGTACCCCCGACTCGGGTACCACGGGGGAACACGCCTATTGGAGACGACTGTTGGACCGTATGATAGTGGGAAGAACTGAACTCCCCAGTGGTCTATTCTACGTCCCTGAGGACTCTCAGGAGACCATGCCCGCCCCTGAATGGCACAGTTTCTTGTTCGTCGTAGATGGCTCTGTAAACCCTGTATCAGTGAGTGACCTCGACCAGGTGGTACTCAAGGAGTTGATGGCCCAAAATAGAGGCCTTATCCCCCTGGATCTCAAGAAAAGATTCGAGTACTCTTCGTTCACTACTTCGAGTGGAGAGTGCTCCGATGAGCAGGGGATCCCAGCAGTCTCCACACCTTTGGCTGATGCTGACGACCGCCTAAGCAATATCGCCAGTCCTATAACCCCCAAAGACCCGGAGGTGCTGACACTGAAGCACAGCGCTTTCCTAGCGCAGCTGCTCATAGATGAGATGGACCTTGGTGAGTCCACTCATGGCGGGTCCCATGACCACGCTGTTTTCTCCATGCAGGCCACAGATGACCATACAGGTCAGGTCCCTGGCGCTCAACCCTCACCCAACAACCTGCCCGTTTCTTGGTCCGATGTGCAGAATCTCCAGCAGGTTCTATGGGCTAAGGCTGAGGGTATCGAGCAACAGACCCGGCTGCACCTCCTCAAGAGGACCTGGAAATTGACTATATGGTCCGAGGAGAATGATGAAGAGATGAGTCTCCCCGATCCTGAGGAGCCTCTGGTATACTCCCTTCACTATGCCCAGCAGGGTCGCTAGGAGTGGGAGGATGAACTACCCCCTGAAACAATGGGGCGTATGAAGAAACAGGCAAAAAGGGAAGAGCAACCTCCATGCTGAGGACTATTTCGTTGGGAAACTGGAGAGCATGAACCTAGACCCCCGTCTCAGTAAGCTCATCGAGAAATACCATGAGGACTTTGGAGCGTTGCCCCCACCCCTGTCTTGCAAAAAACTGGTCCAGATGGACCTCAAACTGATAGGAAACGTCGCCCGTTGCGTGGAAATATGAGACAACAAAGGAGAAAAAACTGCTTAAATTTCCTTGTTACCACAAAAAAACCCTTCACACAATAGTTTATTGCACTGTTTCTGAATCCGCATTCCAACAATCGCACAGTCAAATCTCCAGATAACAACGACGATCTTGCAAATCGTCGCCATTCATCTTCCTGAAAGGGAAACAAATCAACTTCAGCTCAAAAACTACCCATCAACACAAAAAGAAAGCTCAGCCTGCAAACTAAACCATCAGACATCACCCCGAACCTACGAGTTACCTGAAGCCCAAAAGATACTATCTCCAACAACCTCCAACCCAACTGCTTCGCCACCTAGAGGTAAACATGCAGAGTCCCCGCTACGGGAAGACAACGCATGGACATCATCAGAGCTGCCCGCAGATGAGGCAGTCAACGCACAACGTGCAGAGTCGCCCACGCTCACAGCACACGACGATAACTGGACAATGGTACCTCCTTTCTCTTCCCCACAATCTCCTGTGCAACCGTCCGACAACTCAAAGACAGGCCACACCCAACCGTGCTCACCACGAACGTTTCTTTCCAAAGACACAACACGATGCCTTCCAGTGATCTGCCCAGCAGTGCAAACGTACCCGCCGCGCAACCCAGAAAATGACAAGGTCGTTAACAATTCCTTCGTAAACTCCAATAACTCCGATGATGAACTCCCAGAATTACTAGAAGAAAGCAGCGATGACGATACACTTTCAGAACGGCTCCACCCGCCGTTTGCGTCAACACCAAAAGATTCCGCAGCGTCGCCGAAGGAAAGGAAGACACAAATCCACACAGCAGAAGGGTACCCGGCACTTTCTGCCCTGGAACCGCCGATACTGCCGGCCTCAGGAGACAACCACGCACCACGGAAATTACGAGGAACCAGCCCACTCCCTCCAGCCAAACCAAAGATCACGAAGCTTCACGACCTTGCCAAACATCCTTCGCGTAGAGCAAGAAGAAAGACAGCGCGTCGAACCCTCCAGATGCAAGTGTGTGCCCCTGGTCCAGTTCTCCGCGACTTCTACAACTGTTCATTGAGCATGAAGCCACGATACGGACCGACACCGCTAACTCCGAGATGGTCAGAAGGAAGGAACTGTGCGATGACTTTGACATCTCCTTGGTACTATTAATGGACTCAACTCTAAGAATGCCTGTTGCTGGGACAATGTCTGCCCTTCTGGATGACTATAATGCATCCCGTCACGCTTCCCTTTGCGAGTTTCCGCATCTTCACCTACGGTTATGCCGCAAGATTGAGATTTCTTACCGCGATGCCATCGTCCAGGAGTCAGTCAACTCTGAAACACATCTTCTCGAATCTCTGGAAAACCAGGTCCGTAATGACATCAATCACACACACAAATCAAAGACTTACAAACTCTTCGGGCCTGCCCATTTAACCACAAACAGATTGGTCATGGCTCACGCAATCAAAATCAATTGCAAAGACAAACCCTTCAGGTTAGCCTGGCTACAAATGTCCAACCAAAACGGTGGCAATACCGACCCATTCCACCACTCAGAGGTCACACTTCAAAACTTCCTCAGGATGCAGGGACTACTCAGAGGCCCTGCGATTTCTCACTTCCCTGTCAAAATGTCAACCAAAAATTGGTCTGAGTAAGCCATGATTAAGCTACCCCCGAAGTCCTGGTTTCAAATGGTTGAAGACGAGCAGTCGGCTCATGATCACATGGAATACATGGCAGCAATTCTGCTGCAATCTGCTGATATATTTTCCTCTTCCTCAGCGTTGTCAACCTCGAGTGCCTACAGTGAAGCCCTACCAACAGTGCCCGACTTGCCCGCAGACCTGCATTTGAGTTTCGATTTGGCTTTTTATACTTCTGCTATAGTGGAAAGTGCCTCCAGGCTTGCTATACAGATTTACAATTGATATACAATTTCTGAAAGAGAGAGACCAACTCACGGGCTCAGCACCAGCAATACACAGCACCTCACACTTGCTTCAACAAAACGAGCTTTTCTATGAGTCCTGCAAACTGTTATGCTCATCAGTGAACGAAACTTCTTTATGTTCCGGATAGAGGAGGAAAAACCGAGTCCTGACTCAGCGAAGAGGTGAAAACCAAGTCCCGGGGAGGTAGACAGGGTAACACCAAGTCCCGGATACCCTCGTTGATCATGAGAGAAGAAGGAAACTGAGTGCCGAAAATGGCACAGCCAACAGTAGGTGACAACGTGAAAACCGAGTCGCAAAAAAGGCACAGTCAAAAATAGGTGACGATATAACTGAGTTCCCATTGAGCAACGTACACATGCCCGCAAAATCCAGAACTTTCTGTCCATTTTAAGGGGAATTTTGAGGCCCTTTCACCGGATGGAAGCCATTCCAATTCACTCGGGTATCGGTCCCAACCAACCTTACCTTCCTATTGTTCATACAACCAGATGTCAGAGCTGCTTAGTTTTCTGAGTGGTAGGACACGCCAACCCTACTCACAGCCTCACCATCACACTTACGGAATGAAGCCTGCTGTGAAAGCTTACACAGCCCCTAGCACCCCGGGGATCGAGGGGATGCACAGTGCAAAAGAGATGGACCTGAAACTCAAACCGAAGTTTGAAGGGTCTGTGGTGATACAACGTCCATACCCCGCCCCAACAGACCACATCGACGGGATCGAACGCCAGATCCAGGAATGCATAGATGCTGGCCTTGTCGAGCAATATAAATACGGGCACTATCCCCGCCATTGTAGCCCTATTGTAAACCTAGCTCCACTGCCATGCGCTTGGTCGTTGACTACGGAGAGGTCAACAAAAAGACCGAGAACCACTCAAGGAGTAGCTCAAAGATGGAGAACACCCTGGAGAGAATTGCTAAATGCCCATTCAAAACTAAGATGGACCACTGCAGAGGCTTCTGGTGGGTAGACCTAACCCGAGCAGCCCAGGAACTGCTCGCCTTTGTAACCCCTAAGGGCCGTGTCTTCCGCTGGAGGGTCATGCCCTTCGGTGTCGCGAATGCCCCTGCTCTCTTTCAGGAGCTGATGAATAAAATCCTATATATCCTGAGACGCAGACCCTTTGTACAGGAACTGGTTTCCAACGGGGCTGAGATGGGGGCACACATCGATGAGGTGAGCCTGGATACCAATACCCAGGCGGATCATATCCTCCTCCTACAAGAGTTTTTCACTGTCTGTCAGGAGAAGCATCCCGCATCAAACTCCAGAACTGTGAGTTCATGCGTGAGGAGATCGAGTATCTAGGTTTTGACGTTTGGTATGGCTAGTGGAAACCAGCCGCATCTAAGATGCAACCCCTGCAGGACATGCAGATACGTGACGACCCTAAGAAGGGTCTGCACGACGTTCGGAGTTTCATTGGCGCCTGCAATTTTTACCGGCGCCATATCCACGATTTTACGTGTTCATCCACCCCCCTGACTGACCTTATAAAAAAGACCAACCCTCGGCGATGGACCGACAAGGAAGAGGCCTGTTTCCAGGAGTTGACGAAAAAAACTTCCTCTACCAACTGCCTGGGGGTACCCCGCCCTAAGGGCGAAATAATACTCCTCACAGATGCCTGTGATGTAGGGGGGAATGGTACCCTATACCAGCGGCAGGAGCTTAACCCCGCTGAGTTGTCTCACTGCCAGTTTCAAACTTCAGGTCTGAACCGCGATGGATCCTTGAAGCATGGCTACTCTGCCAAGGAATGGCGTCTGGTACCTCTTGGTTCTGGGACCTGGAAGTGGAATCAAGCACGATCCGACTACAGTATGTACGACGAGGAACTCCTGGCTTGCATGCTGGTGCTTTCTTCCCAGTCCCGTCTACTAGGCACTAACCCTATCGTCTGGCTCTGGGAGCAAGAGCCTGTGGAAAAGTTTCAGAAGGGTCTCCCTCCTGAAAAAGCGAAACTAGAGCGATGGTGGACCTATCTTAGTCAGTTGAGGCTGACTGTCCACCATATACAGGGTATAAAGAATGAGATGGCTGACTATATATCCCGTAACAACTTGGAAGCCCTCTGATGTGAGAGCTAGGAGGCGTTGGCCAAAGAGGCGTTCAAGCGCATGGACGTCCAGCTGGACCTATCGATGCGCACTGCAGGTGTACTGGAGGGCTGGAGTCCGAAGGACTACCATGCGGAGTACAAATGCGTACTCAACCCCCTCAGTGATGGCCTAGAGGCAAGCCTGATAGACTGCAACCGTTGGTATAAAGATAACCAAAATTTGTATTATGAAGACCGTATAGTCGTGCCTGAGGCACGACTGGATGGTTGCCCACAGTGGGCCCATCTCATTTCTGGGCACACGGGATGCAACCGGTCTGTTGACTTTTTTAGGGACTGCTTCTACCACCGAATAACCTGTGGTGAGGTACGTGCTCGTATGCAGTCCATAGTGGACTCCTGTGGCTGTCTTGCCAGCAAACAGGGCGTCTCACGTGACCGGGGACTGGTCTCCAGTCTGCCTATCCCCTACAGTGCTAATTCTTTGTTGTACGTGGATTTCATCCAAGGTCTGCCTAAGTTTGGTGGTTATGACAGTTGTTTGGTTGTCACCTGTGGCCTGATCGGTTTCACCCGTGCGTTCCCCTGCACCAAAAAGATCACAGGGGAACAAACTTTGAAACTGTTGGTTGAACAATGGTTTGAACACTATGGGGCGCCTAAGGAGGTGCACTCTGACAAGGATGTACCCATCCGGGTGACACCGGATGGTACAAGCGAGTACTGGACGCCCTGAACGTCCATGTAACCACAGGTGTGCCCTACACTCACACTTCTACCCCTCTGTGCGAGAGACAGAACCGTGTGTGGGAGCAGAACCTGAGGATTCTGACCAATCAGGGGGATACCAAGGACTGGGTGCACCTGTTATCCTTGGCTGTCCTAACCATGAACTCTCAGGAGAGTTCTTCAACTGGCTATACCCCCGACAAAGTGTTCCATGGCAGGCGTCACCCCTTTTCCAGAGGACTAAAAGAGCCCCGTAGGGGACAGTCTGGAGCCTAGGCAGGACCTCGCTAAACTGGCTAGAGCTAACGTGAAACACGTTGGAGAACGTGAGTTGACTAGGCGTAACCGCACGAGGCGTCCTGCCACCTTCAAAGTAGAAGACCTTGTGCTGGTACACCACTCGCCATTGCCCACGTGGCCCCGCAACTGTCTGCAGAACCCCTACTTTGGGCCTTACCGCATTATAAAGATAGATGGATCCAGGATCCATGTGAGACGCGGTCCCCGCCTAGGAGGAGAGTTCCTTTGGGCACCTAAGCAGCTGATACAACACCACTCGCCTGAAGAACTGTCCTGGGATCAGTGGTGTCTGTCTGACAGGGAGGTCGAGCGCATCAACCTAGTGAGCGCTGCCAGCCCTGAGGAGGCAGACGAACTCGATGAAATGACTGCTGATGAGATGGCAGTTGATGGCTACTACGTGGTTGCAGGTATTGCACCCCATGCGTATAAACAGGGCCGGAAATTCCTTACCCTGTGGGACAGATATTGGCTATCTGAGGCAGCCTCGGACCCCACGTCCGCCTATATACAGCCAGATGGGAGTATCAACCCCATCTTTCGTTCCCACATCGTTGAGATCAACGAGGGCCAGCTACTAACCCATGCTGAGACTGTGTCCCAACGGAAGAAGAAAAACTAATCTCCTTGTGCCTATCTATTTATTGTGCCCAACCGAACTGAGAAGGTTGCAAGCTTCAGGAGGCGGTTGTGTACCCCAGACATCCCCTCTTCCTTTTGGGAGTCTCCTTCGGGCCACCCCTGCAGGAATATTGGCTCCCCACGGAGGTACACTTCCCCCGCACAAAGGGAGAAGGTAGGTAGGTAGGTATCTTCGGGAGCTCGGGATGCCTCCTTTGACATTGCAGGAAGAAGGTCTTACCAAGGGGACGTCCTGTCCCTCCCACTGCCCTATGTCAGGTGCCTCTTGAGCCGCTCCCGCATGTGCTTGGGAAGGCATTGTCGCCGCCACCCGGTCCATGTGTCCCAGGTGGGAGGGTGTCCCCACATGTGTCCATGGGTAGGGCCACATGCCCCCTCCTTTGGGCGGCAGCTCTGGGGGGCTGCCCAGCCGTGTGGAGTATCTCTCACCACAAGGGGTATTGCTCCCGCTTGTCTACGGTACGACCGCCTCACCCTTGTGGCTTGAGTTGCGGGGCCACTCTGCTTGGCAGGTGACCCCCTCCTGGACTGTGTACCGGCTCGCCTGTCACCGGTTGCTTCCATGGCTCCGGGTGACGTTTGCCATGGTCTCCGGTGCAGCCTGGCCGGGCTCGGACCAGTGGCCTTGGAGTACCGCTCCTGCCACTGGCCCGTTGGGTCGGCTGGGTCGCCCCAGTGCGTCCGACCCATGGGGTATTGGTTCTTTCCTGTCCCTCGGCCGCCCTACGTGTGTGCAGTGTCCTGGGCCGCTGGGCTCCTGTTGATCGGTGTGCCCGCGCGGTTTGCTGTGGTGCGTCTGCGGTGTCCTGGGCCAGCCGGCTCCTGTTCACCGGTGTGCTCGCTCGGTGTGTTGTGTTGCATGTGCGGTCCCCTGGGCCACTGGGCTCCTGTTCACCGGTGTGCGTCCTGTGTGCGGTGCGCGTGTGCCATGGGTGGTTGTGTCCCTCTTCCTCCCCCCCTAATTTTCGTTTTTTTTTCTTCTTTTTTTTGTTTTTTTTTGTTTTTTTTTTTGTGTTTTTTTTTTTTTGGAAAAAAACAAAGAAAAACAAAAAAGTGAAAAACAGGGGCGCGTGTACACTGCAGGCACAGGCAGGGGCAGGTGGTGCGGCGGTGCAATAGCGTTGTTTCCTCTGGCGTGTGTCGTCGGTGCTGTGGCGGCGGTCGCGCCCCAGGGGTGCGGCTCGTGCGTCCTGATGTACACGGGCTTGGGTCAGGGTGGGTTTGGTGAGGTGTCTCTTTGCTTCTGGAGCTGGCTGGTTAGGCGGCTGTGCGGGCTGTGGGTGTTGGCTGTGGTTACGTTGTTTCCTCGGCGGGTTTGGTTGGGAGTCAAGGGTTAGCGGTCTCGGGGTGTGGCTCGGGTTTGATTTGTGCTTGAGTTCTGGCTCGGTTAGGCGGTTGCGCGGGGCCGGGCGTGTGGGTAGCGGCGTCCACGGGGTCGTGCGCCCGAGGCGAGTGCGGGGTGGTGCGTGCGGGCCGCCCGTCGGCCGGTGGCCTCACTGGGAGTCCCACACGGAGGGGTCGACGGGCGTGCCGGGGGCGTACGCAGCGTGCAGGTTGGGCAGCAGCGGGCGCACGTGCAGGGCGTCGGCGTGGCCGATGAGGACCTCACTGAGGACGGAGGGGTTGGCGGCAAGCAGTATGCGATGCCCGGGAGGGGTGGTGGCGAGGAGCGGGAGGATGTCCGCGGCCCGCGACGTGGGGGCGAACACGACGTGGGCCGGGTGCGGCCCCGGGAGCGGTGCTGGGGGGAGCGGGACCACAGGACGGCGGTCTACTGTGAGGTGCCAAGTGGCGCGATGGTGGAGGAGCCGGACTAGGGCGATGCTGTGGCGCAGTGTGTGGGGCTGGGTGCTGGGCGGCGTGAGGGCGTGTGGCGGGAGGGGGGGGGGGGCGGGGCGGTGGCGTGGGAGGGGGCACAGCGGAGGAGTGACGTCAGTGACGTGTGTGTCGTGCTGAGGGTGGAGAGGAGCCCACGGTATTGGGCCTGGGTTCGGCGCCTTCGGGCGTAGTTGTGCTCGTTGTCGTGTGCGTTGGCTTTCTTCGGCGTCCGGTTCGTTTGGTGACTTTTGGGCGGGGCCTGGCGTGGCGCCCCGTGGTGGTGGTGTGCTGGGTAACGGGGTTAGACGGCGGCGCCGCTGGCCGGGGGGGTCAGGCGCGTCGTGTTGTGTGGCGCGCAGGGCTCCTGGGGTGCTGTGGGTGTCGCCGGTGTCGGTGCGCTGACGCTTGTGGGGTGGTGAGGGCCCGTGTGCGTGCGGGGCTGGGCTTTTGGTGATGTCCCACAGGCGGATGCCGTCTCGCCGCGTTTCCTGGAGGGTCTCCCGCAGGCGCCTGAGGACATACGGGTGGTCCTGGGGCGCGGGGGAGTTGCGGGGGTGGACTCCCAGGGGGTGGAGCACATTGGCCAGCATGGCTTCCCATGCGGCCTGCGGCATCCACCCCCCCGCCGGCCGGAGGCGGCAGTTCCCCACCGACCCCTTGCGGGGCCGATGGACCAGGCCCTCGAGGGAGGGCTCTCCCCGGGCCTATTTCCGCAGCTCCCAGAGCTGCGTGTGGGTCCAGCGCTGCCACCACTGTTCCTGGGCGGGCCTGCGGTCTTGGGCGGAGGAGTGGGCGTGGGTGGGTGTGATGGGGTCGTGGGGACTGGCGGCGGTGGCGGGCCTGGGGGATTCTTCGTAGTCCTGTTCCGTGGGGGTGCGTGGGGAGTGGGGGTGCACGCGGATGTGGACCCGCGGGTGTGCGCGTACGGTCTCTGCCTCGGGGTTGGGCGGGGATTCGCGGCGGCGGCGGTAGTGGGGCATGCGTTGCATGTGGGCTGTCATCGGGGGCCGGTAGGGGGGCGGGGACGCTGCTGGTGGACCCTGGCGTTGTTCTGGCTTGGTCGGGAGCGGTCCGTGGGCCTGGGGTGCGGGCTTTGGGAGGTGGCGGGACGAGGCGCGTCGCGCTTCGGCCGCGGCGCGCTCCGCCATGAAGGTGGTGGCGGTGGCGTCGGTGACAGTGGGGGGGCGCCGCGCTGGGCGCTGCTGCCTTCGGGCCTGGGACGGCTGGGGCCGGATGTCGTAGAGGACATCCTCGGGGGGCCGGGCTCGCGCTGCCGTCGTGGCGCCGGGTTTGGGCTTGGGTTTGGGCTTGGCTGCGGGTTGCCGTTTGGCAGCAGTCTTAGGCTTCGGCTGGATCGTGGGCGTGGGCTTCGTCGGGGCGTGGGCCTTGGCGGCGGCGGGGCTGCTCGCGGTGGGGGCGGGTTCGGAGGCCCGTTTGGGAGGTGTCCCCCGCGGCCTGGGGGGTGGAGTGCTGGATGAGGACGTGGTGGTGGTGGTGGATGAGGTGGTCGTGGTGGTGGAGGTTGTGGAGTCGGAGGCGGAGGAGAGGGCTGCGGGGGACGGCGGAGGGTCCCGGGCCTCGGGGGCGGGCGTATGATGCTTGGTCCTGTAAGTAGCGAGAACGAGGGTGCAGGTTCGGGCATCGGGCGTGTGCGCGCGTTTTCCCTGGTGATCCGTGCGTGCTGGTGTTGGCGTGGCGGCGTTGTCTCGGCTGCGCGGGCACGTGGGTTACCCGGGGGGTGGCCATATTGGCTCCAGGACGTGGGGGTGTGTTTGCTGGAGGTAGTCGAGGGTCCGGAAGAAGCATCGCTGGATGCCGGGCATGTCCTCCTCTGTGAGGTGGGGGTAGTTCTGGGTGGGGGTGTAGGGGCCCGGCCATAGCAGCGTCATGAGGCGGGCTGCCACCATGTACGGGCATAGTTGTAGGGTGGTGGGGCGTGGGGGGGTGGGTCCCCTGCGGTTTGGGGGGGCTTCCCTCTGCTGGGGGCGCAGCGTGACCACCCACACCCATCGGTCCGTGGGGTCCCCCAGGTCCGTTGGGTCCACTTGGCGAGGCAATACATCGCCCTACCAAGGCCCTGGTAGCCGCTGCGGATGGAGAGCAGCGTGTCCAGGGATTCGTGTTCCCACGTGCCCCAGATGTGGGGGTCGTCCGGGTCGTCCCCCCTGGCGTACGTGTCGGGGCCTGGGTTGTGTGGGGGGGGGGTGTAGTCGGCGGGGAGGAGGGAGTCGGTGCCGTGTACCACCCAGTGGTCTGTGGGTGCGTCGTAGGTGGTGGTGGAGAGGGTGTAGTGCAGATTGTACATGAGGGTCATGTACGTGGAGGGGGCTGGCTGCTGCTCGTCGGGGGTGGGGATGTCCCCCGGGACGTGGTGCCGGAAGTTGCTTAGGGAGGCCATCCGGGCTACCCATGTTTCCCGCTCCCACTCTTTGGTGCTGTCAGGGGCGGCGTCGGGTGGGGGGTGGGCCATGTTGGGCTCGCGGTAGCGGGTGCGGCCCTGGGTGCTGTCCCGCTCCGGCACGGGGTGTCCGACCAGGTGTCACCCCCAGTCGATGGGGGGCACCCAGATCCGGCTCCCCGTGGGGGGCGGGCTCTCGCCGTCTGGGGTGGCGTGTGGGGGGCGCTCGTGTCGGGCGACGTGGAGGAAGGCGTCGAAGAGGAAGTCTCTGACGCCTTCCCCCAGGGTGGCCGCCTGGACCAGGGTGGCCGCCCGGATGGGGGTGCTGGTGCCGGAGGTGCCGAGGTACAGCACGACGCCCTGTTCCCCGAGTCCCCGGAGGTGCTGCCGTACCGCTGCGGGGTTGTGTAGGGCGTAGGGTTCGGCCGGTGCGGCGACTGTGTGGTGCGGGGTGTGATGGGGGGGGTGGTGTGGGTTGGGGGGGGTGGTCGTCGTTGTCGCGCGTGGGGTCCGGTGATGGGGTCTCTTGTGGCGGTCGCGGGAGGGGGGATTCGCGGTGGCGTGTGTCGGCGGCGGTATCGACGTCAATTGGCTGGTGCTGGCTGCCGCGTGTTGTGTCCGTGGCCTGGTCTCGGAAGGGGGGCGGGGGGGGGTGTTGTGGGGGTGGCGCTGTTGGTGGTGGGGGGGGCGGGGGTGGGTGTTGTGCTGGCTGGGGGTCTGGGCGTCCCTGTGGGTCGTGTGGGTCTTGCGTGTGTGCGCCGTGCGGCCCTTGCGGTTCTTGACTGGTTGTGGTGCCGGGGTGTGGGTGGGAGGCGGCCGCATGGGCGTCCGGGTGGGGCTGTGGTCCGTATGTAATGGGTGGCTGCTGGTGGATGGTGCTCGCTGGTATGGGGTGTGGGTGGGGGGGCTGCTGGTGGTGGTGGGGTTGGGGGGGCAGGGGTCGGTGTTGTGCTGGCTGGGTGTCCAGGCGTCCCTGTGGGTCGTGTGGGTGTTGCGTGTGTGCGCCGTGTGGCCCTTGCGGTTCTTGACTGGTTGTGGTGCCGGGGTGCGGTTGGGAGGCGACCGCATGAGCCCCCGGGTGGGGCTGTGGTCCGTATGTGATGGGTGGCTGCTGGTGGATGGTGCTCGCTGGTATGGGGTGTGGGTGGGGGGGCTGTTGGTGGTGGTGGGGCGCTCCTACTAGGCCCTGGTGTTGCTGGTGTGCGTGCCCGGTTCCTCGCGGGTCCGTGGGGGTGTACCGTGGCTCGTATGTCGTGGGCCCGTGTAGCGGGGGCGGCGGGTGGTGCTGGACCGCGTGGTGGTGGTGTGGAGGGTGTGCCGGTTGTGTGTGGTACCCCGGCGTTGGTGGGTGTGGTGGCAGGGGCTGGTGGTGGTGGAATACGTGATGGTGTGGTGCGGTGATGTGCGCTATGTGGGGTGGGTGGTTCGCGGGGCCTGGTTGTGCTGGGGCGTGGTGGGGATGTAGCTGGTGGGGGTCGCTGTAGCATGGGGGCATTAGGGGGTAGGGGTTGGGAGGGACGGGGGCGTGGTGGTGGTGTTGGTGGTGCCATGTCCCCTGGCTCTGCGCGTACGGTGGTCCTGGCATGGTGTGGACGTGTGTGGGCGGTGGTGGCTGACTGGGCTGCAGGGTTTGGGTGCTGCGGTACGGTGGTGGTGGTGGGCGCTGGCGGTGGTGGTGTTGTTGGTGTGCCCCGGGGGTCTGGGCGTGGGGCGGTGCGGTGTGGCTGGACCCGGGCCTTGGTTGGGGCGTTGCGCCCTGCTGGCGGGCGCGTTGGCGGGCCCCCTGACCTGTCTTGGTCTTCTTGGCCTGGTGGGTGTCGGGGGCGGGTGAACCCCCCTGTCCCCATGGGGGCGACGGGGAGCGGGCGTGCCAGCGGTGTGCCTCTTGGAGGCTCGTCTTGAGGCCTCTGACGTAGGCTTCCTGGTCCGTGAGGCCCATCCGTGTGGCGGTGGCCTCATCGGGGGCGGCCAGGTGGGCGTCCCAAAAGGACGCCCAGCCCTCCAGGGGCTTCTGTTGTGCGGGATGGGGGTGGTGTGCCGGGTAGAGGAGTGCGCTGAGTGGGTAAGGTGTTCCTTGCCGTCGGCCGAGGGCGTGTTTGAATCGGCGGCAAGTGATTCGGAGGTAGGCTGCTATCTCCTCTGGTGCCGTGTCGGCCCACGCTTCCGGCGTCAGGGCTGCTGCTTGGGGGGCCGGGAGTTGTGGGTCTGGGGGGTGTAGGTCTCGGTGGTGGAGGTACAGGGCGAGGAGGATGTGGCGGGCCGCCACGTTCAAGCCGCCTCCGCTGTGGCGTAGGGGTGGGCTGTGGGGGGGCAGGGGTGTGTTGCCCGAGGCCACGGCTATGGTCCATGCGTGGTCCGCCGCGTCCGCCACGTAGTACCCTCCCAGTTGGTCCCGGAGGGTGTCGGTGAGGAACCCGAAGAAGCTGGGGTGGCTGGCGGGGGGGGGTGCGGCTGGGGCCGCGGGCCGTTCGCGGTGGCGGGGGTTGAGGTACCCGCAGTGGGGGCAGTGGGTGAGGCGGTGCGCGGCTCCCAGGGAGACCCAGTGGTCTGGGTTGCAGGGCAGGGCTGTCTGTGGTAGCCGCTGGCGAACGTAGAGGGGACATGCGGTGGCTGGTGGTTGGTGGTACCTGTGGACGGACGGCGGCGTGGGGGGATGGGGGCTGGTGGCGCGCGCATGCTGGTGGGAGCGTGTGCGGTGCCTGTGGCGCCCGTGTGTGCTGTGCCAGTGCTGTGCTCGGTGGACGGTGTGTAGACGTGGTGGGGGTTCCGTGTTGGTATGTCACGGGGTAGGTTCTCATGGTTGGTAGAACAGGAGTTTGAGGAGGTGGGCTTGGTCTGTTGGGGGCAGGGTTGCCGCATGCTGCAGGTATTTGTGGGTGCGGTATGTGAGCTGCTTCGCCGTCTTGGCAACGGCCGTCCGCTGCATGTGCGCCGCCGTGGCCTGGGGGTCCTCCGCGTGGGTGCGTAGCAAGGTGTAGACGGCAGTGGGGACGAGTCCCCTGCGGACTGCCTCGAGCACCTCTGTCAGCTTGAGGACGGTGGTGAGTTGCTGGGTCGCCGGGGACTGCGCCAGCCATCCGGCGTGCTGTGCGATGGTGTGGGTTGGGTTCCAGTCTGTGAGGGTGTCCAGTCCTCTGTACAGGGGGCACGCCTTGAAGTGGTCCCATGTTTCTTCTTCCGCGTGGCTGCAGATGCATTTGATGTGTCCTGCGGGGACGTGGATCGAGCGGCGCGTATACCATCGGTGGTATCGGGTGAGGAGGGGAAGTTGTTCGAGGGCGAGTTGGAGTCGGGGCTTTTGTAGGTGTGCTGGGAGGCTATCCGGGCGCAGGGCGGAGTAGTAGAGGGGGGTGTGGACGGAGTCTTCGAGGCGTCGGAGGAGTTCGGTGTTCGCTGGGTGGCCCAGTGTGGTGGCCAGTTGCTGGATGGGTGTGGGGTAGTGGTACTGCTTGTCTCGATCCGTGTACGGCGTGTCCTCGGGCATCCATTGGGGGGGCTGTGTGGCCAGGGGTATCGGGGGCAGGTGCTGCAGGTGGCTGTGGTGTGGGGTGTCCAGTCGCACGCGCTCGAGCCCTGGGGTGTGGTTGGTGTTCTGGTGTTTGGCCTGCGTGTCTGCGCGTCCATTGCCGTATGCGTAGCGGTGTGACTCCTGCTTGACGATGTGTAGGGCGTCCTGGGGGTGCATGCCCTTGAAGGCCATCCATAGTCCCAACGCTTGTGTGGTGAGGCCAGACTCGAGTGCTTTGTGGAGGGGCAGGTCCGCAAGGCGCCTGGTGAGGTGGATGTCGACCGTGGCGTCCACGACTACCCAGATGTTGCGGGGCCGGACCGTCGTGGGTGGCGGTGTGGCGGTGACGGCGTCTGCCATGGTGCGCAGTTCGCCGTGGGAGGACGCCCCAAAGATGGTGGTCCCGGTGTGGTGTTCCACGTGGAGGCCGTCCGCGTGCCGGGTGATGCGCACGGAGGCGCAACCGACCGTGGCGGTGCGTTGCAGGGTGCCGGATGCATCAGTGAAGTAGATGATGTCGGTGTCGCTGGGTATGGGTAGGCGGGCGATTGCTGTGGGGTGATAGACGTAGATGGGGTTCCCCTGGGTGGTTCTGGCGGTGATTTGCGTGGGTTGCAGTAGTGGCGCTGCATAGACGCCTATTCCCTGGGTGATGATGGTCTGGGCTCGTGGGGTGAGGCGGAGGAGGCCCCTGTCTGGGCGTCCCTGGGTGATATACGCGTACATCAGGTGGAAGAGGTATCCCGTATTGGGGTGGAACTTCTGGCACGTGATGGTCTGTCGCCGCTCCTTGTCGTCTTTGTCGCCGCGGAGGGTGGGGCATTTGTGCTGTAGGGGGCGCATGGGTGCCTCCTGAGGTCCTGCGCGGTGTGGGTCGCAGCGGTCGTACTCCATGGCTACGCTGTCCGGGTCTGCCCGCTCGTTGGTGAACGTCCACGTCGCCGTGGGTGTTCGGGTCAAGGCTACGTGCGCCGGGTGGTCTGGGGGTACCGTGTGAAACCAGGGGGAGAGCCATGCCTGCCCGTCGGCGGTGGCGGCGGCGGTTAGGGTGCGGTAGTGGGTGGAGATGAGGTGCAGCAGGGGCCACGGAGTGTCGAGGGCTGCCGGGCCGCAGTGCCAGCACGTGCGTGGTATGCCCTGGTCACTGTGTCTGACTGGTGGTACATCGGTCTCCGGTGCATTGTGTCTGGGGATGGACCAGGGGGCATGGTGTCGTTGGACAGTGCGGGTAGCATGTTTGTGGCCGTTTGGTGCTAGTAGCAGGATGGTGGGTGGTGTCCAGCCTTCGGCTGACGGGTTGGGCTCCCCCTGCGTCGTGCCGCCGTCGTTGGGGGTCTCGTGCTCGCTCGGGCGGGGCCGGGGGTGCTGGCGCTGGAAGGCTGTGTACGCCGTGTCGATGTCCTTGGGCCCCGGCATGTCGCGCCCTGCCTTCGTAGCACACGTGCGGAGGTACGCTTGGAAGACGTGGCGTGCTGGCCATTGTGGGTCGGAAAGGAACGGGGCGTGGTGGGCGTCGCATTGGGCCATGATTTTCATCTGTGTTGGGGTGATATACACTATGGTGATGGTGGCCCCTACGAGGCGCAGGTTGTCCACCTCGCCTGCCGGGCGTCGGTGGATGTCGGTGTGTGTGGCCACGAGTGGCCCCTGTTGATCGCAGTGGTGGTTTGTCAGGATGGCGTGTGTGTGGTGCGGTAGGAGGAGTTGTAGCTGGGCCCAGATGCCAGTGCCCACGGGGGTGGAGACGCCGTGTTGCGCCAGTATCCACCGGGGGCAGGTGTTGCGGGCCATTTGCGCTTCTTTTATGCGTATGGCTGCCGCCTCGCGAACTTCTGGTTGGTGGTTGTGTGTTACCCTGTGTAGGAGGTGTGCTGCGTGATTGGCATAGGCCATGTCGACCAGGGCGCCCGTATTGTCTCCGTAGTAGCGCCAGTGGGCCATCATGGCCTCCTTGGGGAAAGACGTGGGCCAGCCTCCGTCTTGCGCCCATGCCTTCGTCACTTGCTGTTGAGCGTGGCGTAGTGCGTCTTGGGGGCGCGGGAGGTGCAGGGCTTGGTACCCGATGGCCGCGTTGAGAACTGCTTCCATGAAGTACGCCAGGCCCTGCGTAGACAGGAGGCCCCCCCTGGCAATTTGGGGTAGCCGGGCGAGGCGCTCTTCTAGCTTGCTTGGGAGTGTGATGTGGTGGTGCCGCGTGGCCTGTGTGACTCCCAGGTGGACTGTGGTGTCTTCCAGGTGTAGGGGTTCGCCTTTCCGGATGTGGGGGGTTGGTGTCTTGGCATCGGCCAGCCCGATCGATTTGCGGGGGTGCACTAGGAGCTGGTGGGCGTCCAGGTAGGTTGTGGTGAGTTGGAGAATGGCAGACGCTTGTTCGGTGGTCGTTGGTAGCCCTGCGTTCTCAGGGTCCCGGTGGCGGGTGGCCGTAGTGAGGAGGTTGTCATCTGCGAAGTTGATGAGGGGGGACCGTAGCGGGTATGGGGCGTACCCCGGGTATACCCGTGCTAGCTCGAATGCCAGTGGCAGGGTGACGAGGAGGTAGAGGAAGGGGCCTTCGGCGCCTCCCTGGGGGACCCCGCTGTCTGTGCCGGTCCAGGGGGTGAGGCCCGTGGCCGTGATGACGGCGTAGAGTCGGGTCTGGATGTACCCGGTCATGAAGGATAGGAATGGGAGGCCCATGGCATCCCATACCTCCGTGAGGAGCCGGTGTGGGGCGTGGGGGAACGCGCCTTGGACATCGAGGGAGGCGATGATCATCTCGTAGGGGTTCATGTCCAGTGCGGTGTCCTGGAGGAAGATGGCCTCCTGGGGGGACCTGCCGGCCATGGCTCCCCACATGCTGGCGGGCACGTGGGCGAAGACCGCTGGCGCGATGCGGCCTAGGATGAGCGTCCACACCAGCTTGACCTCGGTGGTGGCGCAGACTATGGGCCGCCAGTTCCTCGGCTGCGCCCAGTCCCCCTTTTTGTAGAGGGGGTGGACCAGGTTGGCCCATCCAGGGGGGATGGGCGTGGCGCCCGTGACGATGTCCCACAGGCGGGCTGCCAGGCGGCGTTTGGTGGGCAGGGTGAGACGTTGGTACGCTCTGGCCGGCAAACCGTCGACGCCGGGCACGACCCCCTTCTTCAGGCGGTCTAGGGCGCGTTACAGTTCTGAGATGCTGAAGGGGTCGTGTTCGATGGCGCGCCGCTGTTCCCGGTTGAAGACCCTGGGCACATGCTCGCGGATGGTGTTTCTGGTGTGGGGGTCGACCTCGGGGAGGGCGTCCCCGTGTTGTGCCTGGAAGCTGTCCAGGACTGCTTGGAGGACGGCGTCGGGGTCATTGGTGAGGCCTTTTTTGGGGGTGCGTACCGCGTGGATGGTACGGCGCCCCGTGTCCTCCAGGATGCGGCTGACGTACCGTAGGGACTTGTACGGCGTGTCGTTTCTGCCGTATCTTTCGCGTTCTTGGGCTGCGGCTGCTATGCGGTGGGCGTGCCATTCCTGGAGTTGGTGGCGGCGGGTGGTGAGGAGCGCACGGAGGTGGGCGTCCCGGTCTCGTGCCTCCGGTGTGCTGGGGCGTAGCAGGGTGGCGAGTTCCCCTTTCGTGGTCCTAATGTCATGGACGAGTTGCTGGAGGGTGAGGTCTGGTGGTGCTCCCGTGTGGTTGGTGTCACGCTCCATGCCGCATGCTTGTGCCGCCCGGCGCATGGCGGTGGTGAGTGTCGGTGCACCCGGGCGGCGCAGGATGGCGTGTAGGGCCCTGTTATACCTGTGCCAGGCGCCGTGGTCGTCCTCGGCCGGGAACTGCAGTGTGGGTGGGAGGATGTCGTCTGGCAGGGTGGCCGCGGGTGGGGGTAGGTTGGGGATGATGAGGTCGATGTAGAGGGGCCGGTGGCCCGTGCCTGTGGGCGGGAGGTCCCCGTAGGCTGCTTCGTGGACGCGCACCGTAGCACGTGTCGATGCGGGATGGGTGCATGCTGGCTTGGTGGGGGTAATGGGAGGGTGTGCCGGTGAGTCTTGCCGTGAGGTCGGTGAGGCCCAGTTGGTGCATGGCGTCCCGGACAGCTGTATCGGTAGCTGTGGGTGGGCCGGTGCGGTCGTCGTCGGTGGGGGCGGCGTTTAGGTCGCCTATGATGATGGTGGGTGCCAGGGGGGAGAGTCGGCGGTACACCAGGCTCAGGGTGTCCAGGAAGTCCTTGGTCTCCTCCCCGAGCGGGACGTGCGTGAGTAGCACGTTTAGCTCCCATCCGGGCCCCACGCACTCGTACGCCCCGAGGCGACCATCCACTCCGAGGTCGGGGTGGGCATGTACCGTGACCGACGTCTTGTGGTAGAGGGGTACCCCCCGTTCCCAGTGGGCGTGATATTTGTTCCCCTCCGGGTCCAGGATCGGTGCTGGTTCGGGTTGGTCCGCTCTGCGGAGGGCTTGCTCCAGGAACCCCAGGAGGTCTGCGCCTTGGGGGTGCGGCCCGGGCATGGCTTGCAGTGTGGCGGCCTTGGTGGGGTCGTAGGTGACCGCGGGCTCGTTGAGGATGTTGATGCGGGCGTGGGCTTCCGCAGGCGCCGGTTTCTGGGGACCGGTAGTTGGGGGGGCGGGCCGTGTCCGGCACCGGCCCCGTCAGGCGTCGAGGAGGTCGATGACGCCCTGAGCTGCGGGTGCCCTGCGGTTCCGCTTCTGGGGCTGGGGTAGGCCCATGCATTGTGGACTTCGCCCGTGTACTCGGTGCCGGTGAGGTGCTCCGTGTCGGGGGTGCACAGCTGCATGGGGACCATCTCACGACCGGCTTGCTCTCGCTAGAGTTCGATGGTGCGCGCCAGCTTCTTGTCGTTGGGGGTGGCCGGGTCCCATTTGACGTGGATCTTGAACCCCTGGTGGTCCCCGGTGACGAGGTACTGGTGCTTGACCTCCCCTGCGGCCCATATCCACTTGGAGGGGCCTGCGGCCGTGGGGTACTTGAAGGGCAGCAGCACCCGGGTGTTGATGGCGTATTCGGGATACAGGGCAGCGGCTTCCTCTTTGGTCCAGCTCTTTGGCTTGGCCTTTGGCTTTGGCGCGGGTTTGGCCTGTGTTGGGGCCTTGCGCTTCTGCGCACCTTGGCGGCGCCAGGCAGCGGGTTGTCCCCGTTGGGGAGGTGCGCCCTGGGGCCGCTGTACGGGTGCGCCGCCCGGTGCAAACACGGGGTGTCCGCGGGCGGCTGGGACGTCGGGCTTGGACGTGGGGACGGGGTCCGTCAGCTGGAACACTTGCTTGGTCATGAGGCCAAGCACTTCCTCGGCCTCCTGCAGGGCGTCGGGCGGGTCCGTGGGCCAGGTGAGGAGCCGGTGCCCGGTGCCTGCCCCGTGGCGGCGCATGTGGGCCGTGTAGCGGATGGCGTGGCGTGTCCACGCTGGGGTGCGTTCCGGGGGGAGGGGGCCTTCTGGCGCCCCCTGCGCCCAGTAGAGGGCGTAGTGCAGCGCTTCCCAGGCTGCCTCTGGGGTGTGGGGGATGCGTGCGGCGAGTCGCAAGCGGTCTCCTCCGCGTGGTGGGGGCGGGACTTCGCCGTCGGGGGCGTGTGCTGTTGCCCGTCTGACCTTGCCGTGGTCGTCCCATTCCACCGTCAACCAGGTGTCCCGGTGTTTGAGGATGTGGACCTCCGTGGTGGTCAAGGGGGGCGTCCATGGCGTCCCAGCTGACGAGCTGGATGGGGCGGACTGCAGGGTGGGTCTTCGGGGGTGCTCGCATGTTGAGGATTTGGTGGATGTCTTCGGCGGTGGGGCCCGTGTCGGGGGCGTCCTGCGCTGCTTGGGGTAGGGGTGGGGAGGGGCGGTCCTCCCAGAGGCAGGATGCAGACGCCGTGGCGTACATGGCTGCGATCAGGACGTGTTCCGTCAGCCCTTCCACCATGAGGTGGTGTTCCCCCTCCAGGTCTCGGGGGATGGCGGCTTCCGCCTTTAGGGTGAGGAGTGCGATGGCGCGTTTGGGTCCAGGTGTGGCGTGTGTCGGCTCATCTGGCGGGCGTCCGTCGGATCGGGTGTGGGGGGGGCGCTTCTGGAAGGGGGATGGTCCCACCGCCAGGTGCTCGACAAGGTGTAGTGGTATGGCTCGGTGGCGGTCCGCTGCGGGCGGGAGGTAGGGGTGTGGGTCCCCGGGTACCGTGCCGAGGTATATGCCCGCCCTGTAGGTAGGGGTGGGCAGGGGTTGCTGCAGAGCGCCTGCGCATGGTAGCGCGCACCGAGGGTTGCAGTGGGTGCATGGGGCTGTTATGGGGTGCGGTACCGCGTACACGGTGAAGGGCCCTACCGCTCGGTGGATGTGGCGGGGGATGATGTTGCGGAGGTCCGCCACCCGTGCCGTGCGGCCTTCGCCATAGTATATCCAGAGCGTGTCCTCCAGTGCCATTTTGGGGCGTAGCTTGCGGGCCAGTAGGTTCAAGGTGCTTTTGTGGGTGGCCTCGGTGACGGTGCCGGGTGCAGCGTTAATGCGTGGGAGCAGGTGGCTTTGGTGGTGTGCCGCGGCCCGTCTGCGGGCGGTGTGGAGGGCGGTGCTGTCAGCGGGAGGGGGCGCGTGGAGGGTGGGCCTTTTGCGTGGGGTCGGGGCGACGTGTAGGGGATGCTTCCATGCCGGGCGCGGGTGGTGTTGCGGTGGCTTGAAGCCAGGGTAGGTGGTGAAGGTGTATACGGTGATGGGGGAGCGCTCATGCGTGGCCTGGAGGTAGTAGTGGTCGCGACCCGTGTTGTGGGTGACGATGACGTTGGGCGTTGGTATGTCGTAGTGGAGTGCCGTATTGGGGAGTTGTTTGGTGATGCGTGCCGTCACGTCCCCTGTTTTGGGCGCGGTGTCGTGGGGCACGAGGATGTGGACTGCCCACGCATCGTGGGCGGGGAGGTCGAGGTCCGGTAGGGTGGGATGAATGGGGCGTCCCCGGAAGTGTGCGAAAGCTGGGTTGTGGCTTGCCGCCGTTTCCTTGATGATGGACGGTGCCCACTGGGGTGGCGCCCCAACTTGCTGGGCCATGGCGGCGACGGCGCGGGCGATCGCCGTGAGGTCTGGGCCGATGCCAGGCTGGTCTGCTGGTGGTTGCAGGCCCCCTTCTGGTGCGGGGTGGTGCCACCATAGGGTGTAGCCCTTTTGTGTGTTATCGTGGGGGGTGTGCACGAGGCCCTGGTGGTTGGAGATGGCGGTCTTGAGGGCTTCCGCTGCCTCGCGGTGGAGGGTGCGTGTGTAGGCCCAGACTCCGGTGGGGGGGGGCGCCCCGGTGTGGGATTTGGCCGTGGTGGGGGCCGGCTCGAGGGTGTGACTGGTGAGGGAGGGTCTGTGCAGCCCTTCGTGCAGGGAGGCGCACACGTGTGCCCACCTGTCCGCCCATCCCTGTTGGGCGCTTTCTGTGTCTGCTCCTGTGGGCAGTCGCACGATGACCACGTGCCAGGGGTGTGACCCCGGTACTACGGTGGGGGGTGTGGTGTGCTCGTGAGCGTGTAGCCATACTGCGGTGTCTGCATTCGCCGTCACGTAGTCCTCTCCTTCCGCGAGTCGTTGGTGGCATGGTAGTCGTGGGGGAGGTGACGTTTGGTGAGCCGGTGCGGCATGCGTTCGGTGGTGGCTGTGGGGGGGTCCCAATTACAGTCCTCCGGTGGGGGTGCGTCTGCGTCGTCCTCCTGGGGCTGGGCCAGCGGCAGCGCCTGTGCATTGGGTGCGGCGTCGGGTAATCCGCTGTGCGTGAGGGTGTAGAAGCCCTCGGGGGTGAGTTGGAGGACGATGTCCCACTTCGCCGTTTGCTCTGGGGACCACTGGTGGGGCCCGTCCTGCGGTCGGTGGAGGGTGACCTGGTGGCCCCATCTCCAGCTGTGGTAGGCGAGGAGGCTGAGGACGGTGTCTTGCTCCGGGTCCTCCACGCTTACCATGTATGCCGTCATGTCGGTGACATCGACGGCGTACTCGTCCTCCCATTCTTGTGTGGGGGTGCCTTGTGTGGTGTACCCGTGGAGTCCCGGCCCCGTGACGTCGGCCAGGTCGTGCTCGAGTGACGCCCGGTACTCGGCGGGCCCGTTGCTGGCTTCGTGGGTGGGGTGGTGGCGCCGCAGGGCGTTGGACAGGTGCGTCCAGGGCGCCCTCTCGCGGGGGGGGGGGGGCGCGGGGGGGCATTTTGCGGGTTGGGGTCCGCGGGGCTGCTTGCTGTGGGCTCGAGCTCCGGCGGGGTGAGGTCCATATGATGCTCTGTGTCCTCCGTGTGTTGGAGTTCCAGTTCTAGCAGGCTGTCGATGTCCAGGGCCATGGGGTCATCGTGCGTGTTCACATGCTGGGGTGCTGCTTCATGGCACGGTGGGCGTGTGATGCTGGTGTTCGGGGCACGTGCGGCGGCGAGTGCGGGGTCGTGCGCCGGGGGAGGCGCGCCGTTTGGCGTGGTTGTGGTGTGTGGCTGCACGCTGGTGGCTGTCCTGGCCGGTGGTGTTGCCCCTGTGTGCGGTTCGGGTTGTGGCCGGTGGTGGGTGTTGAGCTGGCGCGGGGTGTGCGGGGTTTCCAGGGGTGGTGCTGGTGGGGTGGGGTGCGGAGTCGGCGGGGCGCGGCTTCGTTCCTGTGTTGGTGGGCTGTGGTGTCCCGTGCCCCCGGGAGGGGGGTGCGGTGCGGTATGGTGGTGTTGTGCTGTGTGGTGGCCTTCCCGTTGGGGGGGGGGGGCACCGTGTCCAGGTCTGACGGGGTTGGCTGTCGCCCGTGGTTTGTCCTCTGGCGGTGTGGGGCAGCCCCGCGTGGTCTCTTGCTCGTCCTCCTGGCGTGTTTCAGTACGTGGCCTGTGCGGGGTCGGTGTGGCGTGGGGCCTGGGGTCCCCTGGGGCGGGGTGTGCGGGACTGGAGTGTCGCAACCAGGGGGGTGTGGTCGTGTGGTGCTTGGGGGTGTCGGCCCGCCGTTGGGTCGGCCTGGTGGTGTGGGGTATTGCGTTTGCGGGGTCCGCGGGTCGGTCAGTCGCGGCTGCTTGGGCGTGTTGTGGCCCCGGTGCGGTGCCTGCGGGTGGTGAGTGGCGGTGTGTGGCTGGGGTGTATCGTTTCCACGGTGGGGGGGGGGCTATTTGCTCGGGTGTGGGGTGGGCCCGCGGTAGGTTGCCGGCGGGTAGCGGGTGTCGGGGCCGCACTGTGGGTGGGTATTCCGCGGCGTCCCCTTGGTGCGTCCCGTGGTGGCCTCTGGTCGGCTGGCTGAAGGGGGTTTTTGGGGTGTACCGCATCCATGGGGGCACCATTGTGTGTTGGGGCGCCGCAGCGGTGGGTGCGGCGGGTTGTGGGGGTGGGGCTTGTGTCGGTGTCGACCGTGTGTTTGGCGGTGGTGTGTCGTGTGTCGTCCTCGGCGGCTTGTCATGGTGGTCTGTTGTGGTGGTGCCTGGGGGGTGGTCTTGGGCTTTGCGGTTCCTGGGAGGGTGCGGGACATGCGGGGTCGGGTTGGCTGGGGGGGGGGGGGGCGTGTGTGGGCTTGCGTGTTTGCCCTCTGCTCCCCCCGTGGCCCCTTCCTCTGCCTGTCCCTTACTCCTCTCTTTTCGCTGGTTTGTTTGGCTTTGTTTTTTTTTTTTTTTTCGGGGGGGTGGCTGGGGTGCTGTGCGTGGGTGTGGGTGTGTGCCGGTGTCGGCTCCCGGTTCCCAGGGCGCCGGTCCGGGGGGGGCTGACGGCGGGTGGTTGGCGGCAGTGGTGGTGTGGCGCTTGCGTGGCTGGCTGCGGCTCCTGGTTAGTGTCTGGGTGGCGTGGCCGGGCGTGGGCGTGCGTGTGGGTGTGTTCGTGGCGTGGGCTGATGGGGTGGTGGGCAGTGTGGGCGTGGTTGGTTTGTGTGGGTGTCGGGTATGTGTGCGCCGAAGGCGCAGTGGGTTGGGCTGGGGTACCGTGGGCGATGCAATGGGTGGAGGAGATGCTGGTGACGCCTACGGGGGGGTGCTGTAGGCGTCGAAACGGGTCTGTGTTGTTGACGTGGGTGCTTCGGGTGACGCGCCGGGCGGCGACGGGGTTGGTGACGCTGTTGGTGTCATAGGTGACGGGGTGGGCGCTGGGGGGGGCCTGCGGCTCCGGTGGTCGCTGTAAGTGGTGCACTGGGTGGTGGCGCGACTGGTGGTGCCTGCGGTGAGGGTGCTGCCGGTGACGTCGATCGTAAGGGCGCTGTGGGTGATGTCATGGGTGGTGGCGATGTTGATGTGGGTGTTGCAGGTGGTGTGCGGGCTGGTGGCGCCGCTGGTACTGTCCCTACGTAGGGTGTTGCCGGGGGTGCTGTGGGCGGTGGTGTCGTCGGTGGTGCCGATGGCGAGGGTGACGTAGGCGATGCACTGGGTGACGGTGAGGCCGGTGTGTGCCGTAGGTGACGCGTTGGGAACGGGTGGTGGGGGGCCGGAGGGGGGTTTGCCGTTGGTGCAACGGGCGATGGTGGCGTTGGTGCCGCAGGTGGTGGCTTGGGCCATGGTGCTGTTGATGATGCCGACGGGGTGGTTTGTCTGCCTGTCTGCCCGCGGAGTCGGTGCCGGCGTTGGGCGGTTGCCTGTGCGCGTGGTGGCCGGTGCGCCGGGCGCTTGGTGGGCGTGGTTGGGTGCGGGTGTGCGTGTTGGTGTGTACGTGGCGCGGGTTGCGGGGGGTCTGCAGGCGTCGGGTGCGCTGTTGCCGTGCGTGTGGTGGTTTGTGTTGTCTGGTGGAGCGTGGCCGGTGTGTGCGTTGCGTGGGTGTTGTGGGGTCTGGTCGGCGTGGGTGGTGTCGGTGTGGGTGTTTGGGGTTGGGTGCTGGTTGTGGGCGTGTCGTCCGCGCGGTGCAGTCAGGCGTGATGGTGGTGCCGCTGGCGACGTCGATGGTGACGGTGTTGCAGGTGGTAAGGGTGGGACGGTGGTGTTGGCGGTTTCCGGTGTGGGTGGTGTGGAGTGTGGGGGTGTGGCAGGTGTGGTGCGGGGCGGATGGTGGTGTGCTTGGCGACGGCGTCGCGAGTGCTGCCGGGGGGGAGGGTGTTGTTGGTGATGTTGTGGGCGGCCGGTGGCGGGTGGTGGTGGTGGTTGTGGCTGGACTGCTTGGTGGTTGTGGTGTCGGCAGGTGGCCCTGATGACGGGCCCTGGGTGTGTGGTGGCGGGTGGGCGTGCTTGGTGGTGGTGATGGTGTGTCCTTGCGGGTGGTGTTGGGTGTGGTACCATTGGGCGTGTGATTTGCGATAACTGAGTACACACCCCCCCGGGCGGCGCGGGCCCGGTGGTCCGGTAGCCCGTCCCGCAGGTGGCGCCAGGTGCTCACGCGTCCCTCCGGACGGCGGCTGCTCTGTAGCCGGCAGGAGCTGGGTTCACTGCCGGGCGCACACACGTCCCTCCGGACGGCGGCTGTTTCGTAGCCGGCAGGGGCTGGGTTCACTGCCGGGCGCACACACGTCCGTCCGGACGGCGCTGTTTCGTAGCCGGCAGGGGCTGGGTTCACCGCCGGGCGCACACACGTCCATCTGCACGGCGGCTGTTTCGTAGCCGGCAGGGGCTGGGTTCACTGCCGGGCGCACACACGTCCATCCGGATGGCGGCTGGTTCGTAGCCGGCAGGGGCTGGGTTCACTGCCGGGCGCACACACGTCCATCCGGACGGCGGCTGTCGCGCTGTGGGGACTGCGGGGTTTGGACTTGTTCTTGGCGGCTCTTTCGTCGTCGGGTGTGGGTGTTTGCCGTGGTGGTGTCGTGTCTTTGTGCCGTGGTGGGTGCTGGCGTGCGGTGCTGCGTGTGTGCCCTGCTTGGCCTGTGTGTGGCGCGCGCTCCTTGCCCGGGCGTGCTGCTGCGCAGGCGCGGGGACACACCCTCTCTCTGGCGGGCCCGTTTGGCTCCATGGCGGGCCCTGTTGGTGCCCGGCTGTGGCCCGGCGTGCGGCAGTGGGGTGTGTGCACGTTCGGGGGGGGGGGGGGTTCGGACCCCTCCTCTCGTTTTCCCCGCCTTGTCCCTCTGTCCCTCTTCGCCGGCCTGCCCTGCCTGCCCACCCTCTTCGTACCCGCTGGGTTGGCCTTGGCCGGTCGGTTGGTCTTGGCGGTCTGACATGGTGTTTCTTTCCTGCAGGGCGGCGTGGGCTGGGTTCGTTTTGGGGGCAGGTTGCTCGTGTGGTGTGCCGCGCCGCTTGGCTCCTGTTCACCGGTGTGCACGCTATGTGTGTGGTGTTGTGTGTACGGTGTCCTGGGCCCCCCGGCTCCTGTTCACCGGTGTGCACGCCCTGCGTGTGGTGTCGCGTGTACGGCGTCCTGGGCCTGCCGGCTCCTGTTCACCGGTGTGCACGCTCTGCGTGTGGTGTCGCGTGTACGGCGTCCTGGGCCTCCCGGCTCCTGTTCACCGGTGTGCACGTTCTGTGTGTGGTGTTGCGTGTACGGTGTCCTGGGCCCCCCGGCTCCTGTTCACCGGTGTGCACGCTCTGTGCGTGGTGTTGCGTGTACGGTGTCCTGGGCCTCCCGGCTCCTGTTCACCGGTGCGCACGCTCTGCGTGTGGCGTTGCGTGTACGGCGTCCTGGGCCTCCCGGCTCCTGTTCACCGGTGTGCACGCTCTGTTTGTGGTGTTGCGTGTACGGCGTCCTGGGGCTCCCGGCTCCAGTTCGCCGGTGTGCACGCCCTGTGTGTGGTGTTGCGTGTACGGTGTCCTGGGCTCCCCGGCTCCTGTTCACCGGTGCGCACGCCCTGCGTGTGGTGTCGTGTGTACGGTGTCCTGGGCCTCCCGGCTCCTGTTCACCGGTGTGAACGCCCTGTGCGTGGTGTTGCGCGTACGGTGTCCTGGGCCTCCCGGCTCCTGTTCACCGGTGCGCACGCCCTGTGTGTGGTGTTGTGTGTACGGTGCCCTTGGCCTCCCGGCTCCTGTTCACCGGTGCGCACGCTCTGCGTGTGGTGTTGCGTGTACGGCGTCCTGGGCCTCCTGGTTCCTGTTCACCGGTGTGCACGCTCTGTGTGTGGTGTCGCGTGTACGGCGTCCTGGGCCTCCCGGCTCCTGTTCACCGGTGTGCACGCCCTGTGTGTGGCGTTGCGTGTACGGTGTCCTGGGCTCCCTGGCTCCTGTTCACCGGTGCGCACGCCCTGCGTGTGGTGTTGTGTGTACGGTGTCCTGGGCCTCCTGGCTCCTGTTCACCGGTGTGCACGCTCTGCGTGTACGGTGTCCTGGGCCCCCCGGCTCCTGTTCACGGGTGTGCACGCTCTGCGTGTGGTGTTGCGTGTACGGTGTCCTGGGCCTCCCGGCTCCTGTTCACCGGTGTGCATGCTCTGCGTGTGGTGCTGTGTGTACGGTGTCCTGGGCCTCCCGGCTCCTGTTCACCGGTGCGCACGCCCTGCGTGTGGTGTTGCGTGTACGGTGACCTGGGCCTCCCGGCTCCTGTTCACCGGTGTGCACGCTCTGTGTGCGTGTGCGGTGTCCTGGGCCTCCTGGCTCCTGTTCACCGGTGTGCACGCTTTGTGTGTTGTGGTGCGTGTACGGCGTCCTGGGCCTCCCGGCTCCCGTTCACCGGTGTGCACGCTCTGTGTGTGGTGGTGCGTGTGCGGTGTCCTGGGCCTTTTGGCTCGTGTTCACCGGTGTGCAAGCTCTGTGTGTGGTGTTGTGTGTACGGTGTCCTGGGCCCCCCGGCTCCTGTTCACCGGTGTGCACGCCCTGCGTGTGGTGTCGCGTGTACGGCGTCCTGGGCCTGCCGGCTCCTGTTCACCGGTGTGCACGCTCTGCGTGTGGTGTCGCGTGTACGGCGTCCTGGGCCTCCCGGCTCCTGTTCACCGGTGTGCACGTTCTGTGTGTGGTGTTGCGTGTACGGTGTCCTGGGCCCCCCGGCTCCTGTTCACCGGTGTGCACGCTCTGTGCGTGGTGTTGCGTGTACGGTGTCCTGGGCCTCCCGGCTCCTGTTCACCTGTGCGCACGCTCTGCGTGTGGCGTTGCGTGTACGGCGTCCTGGGCCTCCCGGCTCCTGTTCACCGGTGTGCACGCTATGTGTGTGGTGTTGTGTGTACGGTGTCCTGGGCCCCCCGGCTCCTGTTCACCGGTGTGCACGCCCTGCGTGTGGTGTCGCGTGTACGGCGTCCTGGGCCTGCCGGCTCCTGTTCACCGGTGTGCACGCTCTGCGTGTGGTGTCGCGTGTACGGCGTCCTGGGCCTCCCGGCTCCTGTTCACCGGTGTGCACGTTCTGTGTGTGGTGTTGCGTGTACGGTGTCCTGGGCCCCCCGGCTCCTGTTCACCGGTGTGCACGCTCTGTGCGTGGTGTTGCGTGTACGGTGTCCTGGGCCTCCCGGCTCCTGTTCACCGGTGCGCACGCTCTGCGTGTGGCGTTGCGTGTACGGCGTCCTGGGCCTCCCGGCTCCTGTTCACCGGTGTGCACGCTCTGTGTGTGGTGTTGCGTGTACGGCGTCCTGGGGCTCCCGGCTCCAGTTCGCCGGTGTGCACGCCCTGTGTGTGGTGTTGCGTGTACGGTGTCCTGGGCTCCCCGGCTCCTGTTCACCGGTGCGCACGCCCTGCGTGTGGTGTCGTGTGTACGGTGTCCTGGGCCTCCCGGCTCCTGTTCACCGGTGTGAACGCCCTGTGCGTGGTGTTGCGCGTACGGTGTCCTGGGCCTCCCGGCTCCTGTTCACCGGTGCGCACGCCCTGTGTGTGGTGTTGTGTGTACGGTGCCCTTGGCCTCCCGGCTCCTGTTCACCGGTGCGCACGCTCTGCGTGTGGTGTTGCGTGTACGGCGTCCTGGGCCTCCTGGTTCCTGTTCACCGGTGTGCACGCTCTGTGTGTGGTGTCGCGTGTACGGCGTCCTGGGCCTCCCGGCTCCTGTTCACCGGTGTGCACGCCCTGTGTGTGGCGTTGCGTGTACGGTGTCCTGGGCTCCCTGGCTCCTGTTCACCGGTGCGCACGCCCTGCGTGTGGTGTTGTGTGTACGGTGTCCTGGGCCTCCTGGCTCCTGTTCACCGGTGTGCACGCTCTGCGTGTACGGTGTCCTGGGCCCCCCGGCTCCTGTTCACGGGTGTGCACGCTCTGCGTGTGGTGTTGCGTGTACGGTGTCCTGGGCCTCCCGGCTCCTGTTCACCGGTGTGCATGCTCTGCGTGTGGTGCTGTGTGTACGGTGTCCTGGGCCTCCCGGCTCCTGTTCACCGGTGCGCACGCCCTGCGTGTGGTGTTGCGTGTACGGTGACCTGGGCCTCCCGGCTCCTGTTCACCGGTGTGCACGCTCTGTGTGCGTGTGCGGTGTCCTGGGCCTCCTGGCTCCTGTTCACCGGTGTGCACGCTTTGTGTGTGGTGGTGCGTGTACGGCGTCCTGGGCCTCCCGGCTCCCGTTCACCCGTGTGCACGCTCTGTGTGTGGTGGTGCGTGTGCGGTGTCCTGGGCCTTTTGGCTCGTGTTCACCGGTGTGCAAGCTCTGTGTGTGGTGTTGTGTGTACGGTGTCCTGGGCCTCCCCGCTCCTGTTCACCGGTGTGAACGCTCTGTGCGTGGTGTTGCGTGTGCCGTTTGGCCCTTTTGCGCTCGTGTGGTGCGTGTTATGTTGTGCGTGTGGTGTCCTGGGACACTTGGTTCGTGTTTCCCGGTGTCGCGGTGTGTTGCGGTGTGTGTGGTGTCCGGTGTGCGGTGTTGCGTGTGCGGTGTCCTGGGCCTCCCGGCCCCTGTTCACCGGTGCGCGTGCTCGGTGTGTTTCGTGGTGTGTGCGGTGTGGGTGTGGGTGCCTGCTCGCGTGTGCCATACCGTGGCCGCATCGTTGCGGACTCTTTGTTTTTGCGGAAACATTTTTCTTTACACATTGCTTTCTATGGCGTCTGATGTATTCTTCCCGTTTTGGACTCTTTGATTTTGGCGACGCCCAAGAGTAAGCGTGTCTTATTGCATGCATGGCGGTGTATGCTATTTACGCGTTGGTTTGCGGACTCTTTGCATTTTGCGACGCCCAAGAGTAGGCGTGTTTGTTTAATGCATTCATGCTATGCCACTTATTCTTCATGTCTTGGACTCTTTGTTTTTTGCGACGCCCAAGAGTAAGCGTGTCTTAATGCTTGCATGGCGGCATATGCTATTTAACCGTTGGTTTGCGGACTCTTTGTATTTTGCGACGCCCAAGAGTAGGCGTGTTCGTTTAATGCATTCATGCTATGCTACTTATTCTTTATGTCTTGGACTCTTTGTTTTTTGCGACGCCCAAGAGTAAGCGTGTCTTAATGGGCTCAAAGATGGGTGGGGAGGTACATGGAGAAGGACAAAGGAAGAGGAAGCGTGCAAGTCGGAGGGTGCGGCGTGTTAGTTATCCATTTCTTCGGTGTTTACACGCCGCTCGTGACGCGTTTTTGTTTACCTATACGGCGTGTTAGGGGGCGGGAGGCACGGTTTGTGGACTCTTTGTTTTTTGCGACGCCCAAGAGTAAGCGTGTCTTAATGCATGCAAGGCGGTACAAGGTACTTACTCGTTGTACCTTGGGACTCCCACGCTACTTATTCCCTTTGTCTTGGACTCTTTGTTTTATGCGACGCCCAAGAGTAAGCGTGTCTTAATGCATGCATGGCGGCATATGCCACTCACTTTTTGGTTGGTGTTGGGGCGCGCACAAGTCCCCTACTCCTATTGCATGCACTTTGCTAAGTGATTCGGGGCACGCAACGTTCCGCTTTCCCGTCTTGGCGTCTCTTTTGCGCTACAAAAAAAGGGCAGTTGGTGTGTAAGAGCGGTTGTCATGGTTGCCCCGCTTTGCACAGCAGGACAGGACCGTTAGCCCCCCATGACAACCACTCCCTGGCCGAAGGCCATCGTTTTGGCCCTACTCTCGCCTCTAATCTTCTTCTTTGTTGCTGTCGCGACTCTGTTGTTCTGCTTTTTCTGTGAGTGTCCTAAACTTTTCGACCTAGCCAAACAGCGGCGTAAAATGTTTCTGGGGGTTTCTGAGGTCGGAAAAATCGATTTTGCCCTTTTTTTTTGCTAGTTGTGCGTCTTTTTCGTGATTTTTTATATTCTTCTGCTGCGATCGCGCGACGTTGGACCCACCAACCTGGCAGAGGGAGAAGCAACACTGACGATTGTCGGACCACCAGGCCGCTTATCTTGTTTGCAGCCCAATGGTCGGTGCGTCATATTGCCCCAGCCTCCCACCACACACTCTCTGCGCAGTGTAGTACGAGGAACGCGCCCACGCGCTGGACTAGGTACCCATTGGGTTGGTTTAGTCCGGTGTGCCAACCTGCATACGCCTCCACTGCGGGTCACCTGAACACACCGGCCTACGTGAACAGATTCCCCCCAGATTGAGACTCACAGTTGAGGCCCTTTACTCGCAACCCCCTCTTTTTTCTATCCTCCCAAGGGCGGTGAGCACTGGTGTGCTGACAACTAGACCTAATCAGTGTGTACCAGGACAGGTTCAGGACTCCGGTAGAGCTCCAATTAGGGTGATTGTACTAACACCCTCCCCCAATGGGGATCGGCTTTCCAAACACCTACACATCCGCTGCCTGTGGAGTCCATCCCCCGCCCAGGTTGTGCCCTGCAGTCCCATGCCAGTGGTTACCAGCGTGAACCAGGTGGCCGCTTATCAGGTTTGCAGCCACCCAGCGAGTGTCTGCCTTGTTGACCACGTGTTGCATTGTATATGCCCTAATGTTATGACCTTGGGGAGCCAACGAAGAGCGGTGGCTTTCTGGTACACCACTCGCCATTGCCCACGTGGCCCCGCAACTGTCTGCAGAACCCCTACTTTGGGCCTTACCGCATTATAAAGATAGATGGATCCAGGATCCATGTGAGGCGCGGTCCCCGCCTAGGAGGAGAGTTTCTTTTGTGCACCTAAGCAGCTGAGACAATACCACTCGCCTGAAGAACTGTCCTGGGATCAGTGGCGTCTGTCTGACAGAGAGGTCGAGCGCATCAACCTAGTGAGCGCTGCCAGCCCTGAGGAGGCAGACGAACTCGAAGAAATGACTGCTGATGAGATGGCAGTTGATGGCTACTACGTGGTTGCAGGTATTGCACCCCACGCGTATAAACGGGGCGGGAAATTCTTTACCCTGTGGGACAGATATTGGCTATCTGAGGCAGCCTCGGACCCCACTTCCGCCTATATACAGCCCGATGGGAGTATCAACCCCATCTTTCGTTCCCACCTCGTTGAGATCAACGAGGGCCAGCTACTAACCCATGCTGAGACTGTGTCCCAACGGAAGAAGAAAAACTAATCTCCGTGTGCCTATCTATTTATTGTGCTCAACCGAACTGAGAAGGTTGCAAGCTTCAGGAGGCGGTTGTGTACCCCAGACATCCCCTCTTCCTTTTGGGAGTCTCCTTCGGGCCACCGCTGCAGGAATATTGGCTCCCCGCGGAGGTACACTTCCCCCGCACAAAGGGAGAAGCAACACTGAGGATTGTTGGACCACCAGGCCGCTTATCTTGTTTGCAGCCCAATGGTCGGTGCGTCCTATTGCCCAAGCCTCCCACCACACACTCTCTGCGCAGTGTAGTACCAAGAACGCGCCCACGCGCTGGACTAGGTACCCGTTGGGTTGGTTTAGTCCGGTGTGCCAACCTCCATACGACCACCTCCACTGCGGGTCACCTGAACACGCCGGCCTACGTGAACAGATTCCCCCCAGATTGGGACTCACAGTTGAGGCCCTTTACTCGCAACCCCCTCTTTTTTCTATCCTCCCAAGGGCGGTGAGCACTGGTGTGCTGACAACTAGACCTAATCAGTGTGTACCAGGACAGGTTCAGGACTCCGGTAGAGCTCCAATTAGGGTGATTGTACTAACACCCTCCCCCAATGGGGATCGGCTTTCCAAACACCTACACATCCGCTGCCTGTGGAGTCCATCCCCTGCCCAGGTTGTGCCCTGCAGTCCCATGCCAGTGGTTACCAGCGTGAACCAGGTGGCCGCTTATCAGGTTTGCAGCCACCCAGCGAGTGTCTGCCTTGTTGACCACGTGTTGCATTGTATATGCCCTAATGTTATGACCTTGGGGAGCCAACGAAGAGCGGTGGCTTTCTAGTCCAGGGAGGAATGACAAGCAAGGTTCTGTGAAGCAAGGTGTGTACACCCTCCTTGGCGACAACCGTGCCCACAGTTAGGACCCCTAACTGGTGCAGACCCATGGGGTTCTACCCTTCCTGGCGGTGTTACCATACCTCTAAGTGTGCTATGTATGTCGATGTGTGTCCCACTTCACTCCCCGGCATGGCTCCCTCTCAGGTTTCGCTGATGTCGGACCGAACATCCTAGTCAGGTACTATTACCACTCCGATGGCGCCCATTTTGTGTGCTGGCGCCTATCCTTTGGGGAAGACGGCAAAAGCCCTACCTACTGGAGGGGAGGGGTGGCCAAGTCTGCTGAGGGCACACAAAACGCCCATCTTTCCAAAGGCCAGAAACTAACACACTCCCCTGCCCACGAGGAGAAACACGCGGAGCAGGAGACACCACTACACTACACTCACTAATGCCAGCACCAGCCTTCGAAGGCAGCGTGAGCACAGCTGCACTCAGTCCCTGCAAAGCTTGCTCACCCTAACCCCTACACACGCTACTGGGTGGCCATGGCAAGGAGGTCACGAGCCCTATTTGCTTCCCTGTGAAATTGCAAGAGAGCACAGCGCCTGTTGGGCAACTGTGGCCTGCCAGGGACGCCCTCGCGTGCTTCCCTGACACGGCTTGGAGGGAAGGAGTGCTCTATCAGCGTGCACATCGTGGATGATGATGAGGTCGGACTTTCCTCGCCACTCGTGGCTGAGGCACAGTTTGTCGTTTGTGTGATCTGCGCCCTTTTTAGGATGGGCGAAAAATGGGAAGTAGTCGAAGGCAACTGCTGCTGCACCACTTCCCCGTTTTCCCTTTCTCGCCTCAGAATAAAGGCGGAAGACGGACGGACAGCGACTGAGGAACCTAGCCAACCTCGCTGTATTATACAGGTCTTGGGTTGGAAAATAATAAGCTGTCCTCTGACCGTCCTGCAAGCAAGCAGGCTTAAGGACTGCGCCCGTTCTCTTATGGAACGTAGGGCGGAGCCCTGGGTAGCCTAAACAAGGGTTATACCCTGTGCACAGCGCGTGGCCTACAGCCCTTTAATGCATCATGTGCATGCAGGGAAGGGAGGCGAACAACAACAATTTTCTTCCTAACATTAACACAATCTCACCAATCATCACGAAACTCAGCCAGGAGGTGAGCTCCCCCTGGGCTTACTTATCTTACTCACCACGCATGCCGAAGGACATCGAACACAAGGGCAACTCTAAGTGTTGAATCAAACCTCGGGTGAATTATAAACCGCCCCAAGCGACTGATGCATCGTGTGTATCATGCATGCACTTCGCACCTCGCCACCTGACTGCTGGGGGACGACGCGGACGCTGGTGCTCTGTGCCAGAAAAAAATGAAAAGATGGGTAAAACACGACCAAAAATGTTTCTAAATAGCTGAAAATAGAGCAAAATAGCATAACAAACGCGTAGGCCAAAAAGCGCGCTGCGAATCGCGTAAAAACGCGACGAAAAAGTTTTTCATGTTAAATAGGTGAATAGTTAACGCTGTAAGCACTGTAACGCTCGTAGGAGCATAACGCTGTCTCTCTCGTCGTCCAACTAGCCATAGGCGCAAAGGAAAATGGGTCGCGAGCAGCGCGTAAAACTCAAAAATTTAACGTAACTCGCCACGGCCCCTCACGACGCCCCCTGCTGCCTTTTTCTTATTCCTCTCCATGTACCTCCCTCCCCACCCTCGTGCCCATCACTTCAGTTGCCCTGCAGCTCAGGCGGCGGCCCTGGGGGAACGCGGTTAACCCCTAGCAATGGACACCAACAACTTTCACAACGACAAGCAAAAACACAAGCCCAAGTACATCCACATACCCGTCAACGTCGAGCTCGCGGGGCTACACGTAAGACAGTGAGCGCGAAATGGTCTTGCTGCCTGCATGTGTGCATTGGGTAGCTGTTATTTTTTTTTATTTATTTATTTTCAAAAACCCAAAAATATCTTTTAAAGGAAAAAGGAACACCCGCAGCAAAGGAGAACACACAGCACAGCACAGCACCACGGCACCAGAAGGCGACGCAGCACCTCAGAACACAGCACGACACAGCAAGACACCACGACGCACCAGAGCAGCACCACCACACCACAGAAAGCCAAGGGAGACACCACAACACACAACGACACACCACAGCACAAAGCACCAACAACAGCGCAGACCAAACTGGCACCGAGCAACACGACGCGCAGCTCAACACGGCACCGTACACACAGGGAAAGTACACAAACCGACACCACCAGCAATGGAAAACGGACAGCAGGGCGCCACAGCACAGCACCACACCGCAACACAGGACTACGGAACATTGGACACAGCACAGGGAAGCGGAGCACCACAACAAACCACAGCACACAGCAGGGCAGCAAGCCACGCGGCCAGGCAGGAGCACCCGCGACAACACACGCAAGCGGAAAACAACAGCAGGCTACAAGACCCAGCAACGAACAGCCGGCAACCACAGGCAACAACACGCAGCACCAGCAAGCGCGAACGGAACAACACGGCACCACCAGCAAGACACAGCGCGACAGCAGCATACCACACGACAGGCGGCACACCAGAGCAACACAGCACCGCACCTCAGGACAGAACACAACCACAGGCCACGACAGGGGACCAGGCAACGGCAACATGGGGCAGCAGCACTGAGCAAGAACCAGGCCCAACACACGCACGCCACGCACCAACGGGCAAAACACAAAACACACCACAACACCGGAACAGGACAGGCAACAACACACACAGAACGGGCACAACCAGGGAGCACCCAACGACACAGCGCAAGCCCTAACCAGCCCCGACGCCCACAGCAACACACACCAGCACACCCCACAGCCCAGGACACACAAACCAGCCGGGGGGGGCGGTGAAGGAGGCAGAAAAAAAACAAAGAGGGGTGCTAGGGGGGAGGACCACGGAGTGCCAAGGCCCAAGGCACCCCGGGCCGGAAAGCACGGAACATCAGAAACAAGGGGGCGCAAGAAAAAAAGCAAACAAGGGGGGGACAAGCGGAAGCACCACAAGACGTGAAGGCCCAAGGCATCCCGGGCCGGAGTACAGAGAACGCTGCAGACAACGGGGGCGCAACAAGGAAAAAAAACAAGAAGAACACCCAACAACAACCACAAACAGGGCAACCCCAGCCCGGAGGGGGCCGAACAAACAAAGAGCGCACCAGGACGGGCCACAGAAAAAGGTGAGGCGCACCAAAACGCGCCCCGGAGGCCGGCTTGCCGGACCCGGCCAAGAGGGGCGCGCACACGCACACACGCACGGGACCCGGGTGTGGCGTCCTCCGACCCGAAAGAGGCGGTGTTGGCGTCCATACGAAACAGCCCCGGTGCACCGGCCAACTCCCCTATCGGAAGAGGGGCGGTACAGGAAACCGGACGCGTCAGTGACCTGGTCGACACACGCAAACCACCGCAGTGCACGCAGCCCAAGACCGACGCAGGAAGGACCCGCCAGGGACAACCCCATCGCGGGGCCCCGAATGGGTATGATGCGGAGTGGGCCGGGAGCCCCTGCCTCGGCGGGGGCCAGCGGCAGGCACAAAGAGCCCGGTTCTCGGCTGGCCTCCACGTGCCCCGCGCAGCCGCCCAGTAAATCCGGGGACGCAAGTGAAGCGGTACCCAGAACCCCATGACAATGGTGGGGTATACAACCGGTCTCCGTGTGCCCACTAACCCCATGTACGGAGGGGAAGACGCCCGGTGAAGCCCGGTGAGAGCCTGGCAGGAGCGTGTCCCTTGCCGTAAAGCCCCCGTGACCTTCGGCCGTCAATTCGGCAACCTAACTCTAACAACAGATGTAGGTAAGACGTGTTTGTGTGAGAGATCTGGGCATTTCAGCTATCAGCGGCCGCATCGGCAACCGATGCGTCGCCCGCTGAGATTCACACGTCAGAATATCAGGAATCAACAGGGTTTTATTTTCATATTGTTTCCGTAAATTTTGACGCTTCCGTTCTGATAATCAATGTTTTGACTGCTGGCGGTTGGCTGGCGACTTTAGCGTAACCGCCAGTTTAACTGTTATTTACAGACATTTTAGCGCAATCCGTGACGAAGACTCTAAAGTCTTCAGGAATTGCATTGATGCATCTGCAATTTTCACATTCTACACTTGCAACCTTAATCCCAATTTTTCAGGATGTCGAAATCGAATTTTCGACTTCGACATCCCCGCACTTGATTTGACCTCTTTCGAGTGGACCTACGTGCTTCCCTATGCACGAATCAACTTTCCTTTTGTCTTGCCCTCCATTTGTCTTAGAGATATGGGCAAACCAAAGTTGATTCGTGAGGCCACTTGTGAGGGTCATATCTCGTGCTGCTTGCGAGGAATGACAATAAGAAAGCATGGGATGTATTCACAATACTCCCGACGTAATTTTGGAAGCTTTATACGCCTTGCGTCTCCACACGTGCGCGCTAGCGTAATGGATCATGGTCAAGAGGGGAGAGTTTGCGTTATAACTCTGTGGCCATGATATTGCGTGCGTTAAGATAACTCTCGAGTGTAGCGCGCGAGTGTTGGTGTTGCATAGGAATTTTTCTTGAGTTCCTATGAGCGATTGACACAAAGTTATGCCCTTGGAGGGGCATTACATATTGTGGGGGGAGCTACCTTTTTGGGCAGTATGTGGTATGTGCCATGTGTTGTATTGCGTTCCCATTTGGCGGGTTTGGCTAAGAGTGATACACCCACCAATGGGCCTCATATTGCACGAGGCTCTTCCTTATACTCCCCACGATCAATTGCAAGCCTAACCTTCGTGGAGGGAAGCTTGTGTGGCAATCCCAAAGCGATGCGTTGGGAGCAAGGTGTGTGTTTTGCAATTTTCCATATTCTCATGTGCCCACATGGGAAGTAGCGCTCGTAACCTTTCAAAGTGCCCCAAGTGGAGCACATATGTGGAATTGGAGGTCATTGGTGTCAAGTCATTGTGTTTAGAAGGATTGGTCGACTACTCAATCCAAGCCGAAGATATTAGAATATATTTGTGCCCCTTTCAAGGCCCTTTTGGGTGTTTTTTTCGCCAATATTGCTGTTTCTTGCCCGTCATGATGTCAAGTGGTGACCGTGTATCTCAACGTTGCGCTCAATTGACATCATGACCCAGTTATGTTATGAGGGTACATATTTCGCGGCCCAACATATCTTGGACTCGGCGAATAACTCCTCTGGGGCTTGGCATACCGTGGCCGCCATGTTGGCGACTTGGGACTATCCCAAATCATGGGCTCACTTGGCGACCCTGCCATTCCCAAAACCGGAGGAGTGGGGCGACGTCCAAAAGATATGTTGGACGCATATGACCTATATATCCTATGGCACACTCCCGTCCAAGTCGGGCATGTGCGTCATTTGCCCCAACCATGAGTGTGCGCATTTTCGGCCATTTTGAGTTGTTTTCCATATTTTCTGCCCGCCGCGCACCATGTTCAGCCTCCTCGTGCACGCCGGACTCATGGCCCAATGGACCATATATGACATGGGTGTTATGGACATTGGTCCCCATGGTTCACACACCACGTGGGCGATGCGGAGCAACCTTCGCTAGGGTGCTAGCCCAAAGTGAGTGTGGACAATTTTGCCATTTTGGCATTTGTGGACCCAGATGGGATTGTCACCGCGCCAAGTGGCATGGAGATCTTTGAGAGCAAAGGGCATGGGAGTCCTGGTTGGACTCCTTGTTAATGGCGTATGGAGAGGCAGATCCGATCTCTCAGCCGGCGTGGAGATATACTATTGGGGGCACCCCCGAGTTTTGGCTCGTTTCGAGCAGCCAAAATGACCCCCTTTTTGGACCCCAATTTCACCCCCCCCGTGTGGTCAATCGGTGGCCGCATATCTCTTTCCCAATAAGGAGCCTGGACCCAATTTCAAGTTGTACACTCAGATATGGGTCCTAGGTCCCGCCTCCTATCCTGTGAGTCATTGGCCTTGCCCTGGCTGGGCGAGCCGCGCGTGAGAATGACGTAAATTTCGGTGATTTTGGCATCATGACCCCACTTGACGAACAGGTGGTGCCCTGGTGCCGGAACCTCAGAGGGAGCCATTTTGGCTCAGGGCTCCAGGGAGTTCGTATTCGAAGGGCATAGGGTCAGTTGCCTCGTCCCTACCTCTGACGGGTCCGGACGAGGGGTCGATTTTGGAGTTTTTTTGAGCTAATATCAGGTTGGGCTGAAACAGCCCATTTTCAGCTACCAACTCCTAGGAGATAATGGCGGGGCCATATCACTGACTCAGAGGGGAGTTGGGACCAGCTGTTAAGGGAGCATAGGGTGCCGAAGTCGGTGAGCATCGGAGTATCTTGGTTCTGAGGAACTCGCCTGTGGCTGGGCGAGACACCTCCCCTATGGGCAGGGTTTCAGGGTCCGGACTGAGCAGGGCATGGGTTGTGTTTGAGCCCCCGCCCCGACCAGCCACTGAGAGGGTCGGACCTGGGATTGGGATACGAGTTGGGACTAAGTGTCCATTGTCATGTGATGCCCTTACCCCAGTCCAGTCTTAACCCCACGTGTACATATCCTGATGTGTTGCTGTAAATACTTTTGTTCCCTTGTTTCAGAGTGGCAAGGATCCTGAAACGCTTTGTCACATGACACGAGCGCAATGATGCCCCTGTGAGCGTAGTGCTTTGCCTGCCTGCTCACTTGTGCGTGTCCACCGCAGCGTCCCGTGGCCAGGCCCCCCACGGGAACGCGTCAAACGCCTTTCACCGCCGCGGGGTTACCCATCCCTCGCGTGCCACCCGGGGCCACCAACCCCGAGCAGCGCGGCGCAGGAGCTCGCACTTCGCAGCTCGCAGCGCAGCGCAGCGGCTCGCAGCGCCACCCAGCGACAGCGCCGAGACCGTGAAGGAAGTGCAGGGACCGGAACTCCGTCATCAACGAGTTCCCTCGGCCGACCAGCAAGGCCGCACACCCAGCTTCAGCAACCACCTCCACAACCACCGGCCGACCAGCCCCGGCCGCACTCCCAGTCCAGTGCTACATCACCCACCTCAACAATCACCCGGGGACCACTCCATCGAGAGCACCGATGGTGAACTGGGACGAGGCGGGCAAGACCTGGCCGCAGCCCCGACCCCGTGCGGCGCGCCTACTGCGTGGGTTGCTGTGGGGGCACCAGTACCGCCACAGCAATCCCCAGTGCAAAGGCGGCATGCCCGGGAGCTTCGAGCTCCGCGAGGACATGGGCGAGGACCGCCTGCGAGCAGTGGAGGAATGGCTGCTGGCGGAAGGGTATGAGTACCGCTTCCGCCGCAAGCGCTGGAGGACCGGGACCCGCCCGGATAGGCCCGGCGAAGGGCTACGCCCCGACGGGATTGAGGAGGACGAGAATCCCAACGAGTACCCGTCGGGCGCCTCGATCAACGTCTCCATGTGGGACATGATCGAGAAGGAGTTCTCGGCGCTGGGGAACGAGCGCAGGCTGCAGGGCAGCAGCAGCAGCGCGTCTCCTGGGAAGGAGAAGCGTTTCTGCCGGGGACAGGAGGCGGGACAGGAAGTGGCGGGAGTACCAGGAATCCCTGGCCGCCGAAGCCGCCCAAGGCGCCAGGGGCAGAACCCCAGCCCACAGCCCCCAACGGGCCAATGGCGGTCACCACCCCGGCCACACCACCCTTGGCAACTTCCTGGAAGTTGCCAAGCAGGCCAAGGCCAAGCCCCGTCCGCTGCTCCTGAGGAAGTTAGGCCCCAGCAGCGACGTGGAGTCGGCCCACTGCGGGAGGATGCCGGCCGACCAGGCCAGCTCCAGCAGCAGCGTCGCTCCCGACCAAAGGGACGTGGCGCGCGCCTGTGAGCGCCCCTGTGGGCTGCCCTGCAACCTTCGGGTTGCCCGGCAACAAGCCACGCAGCACAATGCTGCCATGGAGGGCGCCGTTGGCATCACCCAGTAGGAGGCTGCGGAGTGGGCGCATGGCATGGCCATCCACGCCTCGGCCGTGGCGGCCATTGCGGCCGGACTCACGGCAGCAGCCGCCCATGAGGCAGCGATTGCCCAGGTTAAGGGTGAGGTGGCGGCAGCCAACGAGGAGGCCCGCCTGACACAGGAGGCCATTGCCTGCAAGGAGGCCGAGGTGAAGGCGCTGGAAGAGGCGCTCGCCCAAAGGAGGGCAAAGAGGGAGGCGGAGGAAAGGGCCCACACCGAAGCGACGGCTGAGGCCCAGGCGGACGCTGCCAAGAAGGACACCATCGAGGCCGCGCGACGGAAGGTCGCTGAGGAGAGGGCCAAGACGGAGGCAGGGCTGGCAGCCTTGGAAGCGGAGAAGGCTCGGCTGCAGCAGACCCGGGAAGCCGAGGCGGCCCGTGCCCGGCAGGAGGCCGAAAGGCGAGCTGCCGCAGCCACCGCCGCCGCAATGGAGGAGGCAGAGGCCAAGCTCGGCCGCGAGGCTCCCCCAGGAGGATCCCGAGTGGAGACCCTCCGAAAGCTTTTCGAAGGGGACGCCTCCTCCAAGATGACGCTGGACGAGGTCGACACAGGCAGCGGTGGGAGCAGTGGCCCCACCGCCTACTGACGGAGGAAGGGTAAGGGGAAGACCCCCGGGAGGCCACGGAGGCCAGCGGGCGGACACCCCCACGACAGTGACCCCTTCTTCACCGCCAGCGACGGGGATGAACGAGGCCGCCGACATCGCCGAGGAGTGGCTGGCGGAGGAGGCGGAGACGTCCCCATGGAGCCGGAAGGTGAGGATGAGGATCCCCCTCCTCCCTACCGGAGCCAGGAGTCTTCCGAGAGTGAGACGCCTAGGTGGGGCGACATGGACGAGGATGATGACATGGACTTCGACTACACGAAGAAGCCCCCATCCTCAGACCCACCGAGGCGACCTGGTGGAGACCCACCGGGACCCCCTGGCAGAGGACCATCAGGACCCCCTGCAGGACGCCCACCAGGTGGACCCCCGGGCGGCGGACCCCCTGGCGGAGGAGGACCCCCTGGACCGGGCGGACCGGGCGGAGGCCCTCCTGGAGGACCCTCTGGGGACCCCGACGACCCACCAGGGGACGGCGACCCGGATGCCACCCGGCGGTGGATTATCTACCTCCGCAGGAGGGTCCAGTCCCTCGAGCGTGAGGTAGACACGGGCAAGGGCGAGATGACTCGCATCGCCAGGGTCGCCGCGCGCGCTCAGAGGGAGCTGGACATCGCCAAGATCGAGATGGTCAAGAGCGCCCAGGTCGCCACCGCCACCCAGAAGCTGTTGGACATCGCCAGGGGCGAGACCAGGTCGCTGAACAAGGTCATCAGCGGCCTGCAGCGGAGGCTGGACGCGCTGGAAGCCCGTGGGACTGTCGGCAGCGACCACCCACCCCTGGAGTCTGGCTCGTCGGACGACGGCTGGGGACCCGGACCAGGTCCAGGCAGACCCCACGCCCTCGGCGGAGCCCCCAGGAGTCGCCCCAGCGCCAGTGCCCCCTCTCTCCCCGCCCCCTCCCACCACAGCGCGGGCCGCCGCAACGAGCGCGTGCCGCCCGGTAGTGGCACTGAGGATTGGCGTGATGAGTGGCTCAGCGCGGAGTACCACAACCGCCGTGCTCCACTGCGGACACTGGTACGCCCCCGACGCCCCGCACCAGCCCCGGAGCCAATTCCAATGGCTGGTGGACGTTATGGTGGACTCAGGGATGAGGTCCCCAGAGGAGATGTGGAGTGGGATGTCGGCGGAGGTGAGGACCTGGACCTGGACCTGAAGGAGTTCGACATTTCCCCGCCGCGTGGTGTACGACAGGAGGCCGCTGAACGCAGCCGCCGGCGCCGTGATGAAGAGGCGTACATGGAAGGAGTACGACGTGAACATCTAGGTTCAGCGTACATGGAGGAACCACGGCGTAGCCACGCGGATACCGGGGAGGAGATGGAAATGGCAGCCGTCGGAGTCCGTGGGAGAGGCCGATGGGAACCTCGGTCGACCTCGCGGCCGGCGTTCATGGTCTCTAAGGCCGCGGATGCCGCCGTGTGGGAAGACTTGAAGGACATCAAGCCCCCCATGTACGACGGCAACCCCCTCAACCTCGACCGCTTCTTGGAGAAGCTGGACGACTGGGGGGTGACCGTCACTGAGGACATGGATCGCGCAGATGCGGAGAAATATGTCTTCAGACGGTTCAGGTATCGCCTGCCGGAAGTGCTCCAAGAGCTATACTTCAGGGCGACCAAGAAGGGGAAAATCCAGACCCTCAAGGAAGCCAAGAAGTGGCTCAACGAGCAGGAGCGGGTGGACGCTCCGCAGGTGGCTGCCAAGCGGTGGAAGTCCATCAAGCTTCAACATGATGGACGGGAGATCCGCCTACGGGACTGGCGAGACTTCCGAGGGCAATACACCCTCTTCCGCCGCAACGTGGAGGACTGGAACGAGGGTGACGAGCAGGCTCGCCTGCTCTCCATGCTGCCGAAAGCATGGATCAAGAGGGTCACCAAGGATGAAGCCAAGAGGGCCAAGTCCAACCACACAGTCTAGATGATGCTCCCCAGAGAGTATCATACGAACGTGGTGGCTTGGACGAGGAAGAACGTGGCCCGAGATGTCAAACGGCACTCCCTGCGGAACGCTCTCCTCATCACCGTCTCGAGCGATCGCGAGAAGACCGCGATGTGGCGCCTTGACGAGCGTGACGTGAGGGGCCAGACCATCCGTCTGCAGGCCATCCGGGCGCGGATGAGCTGCGACGAGATTCTGGAGTGGGTTGGAGAGGAAGTACTCAAAGAGTACCGGAACCTCCACCACACCCGCGGGTTGAGGCCCGGCGACCGTGACGTCAACTACGTTGGTGAGGGACCTGGCGGGGAAGCTGCCATGGACCCAGCGGGAGCCGATGGCGACGAAGCTCTTGTCGACGATGACAACGACAATGAGCCCGCCGAGATGGCCGTTTGTGCCTTCGTGGCCCACAACGGCGCGGGGAACAACCGGGGAACCTGGAAGCCCCTGCAGCCGGGTTGGAAGAAGAAGGAGAAGAGGGACCCTCACCGCATCGACGACCCTCCGCTGTCCTTTGGGGAGTTCATACGAGCTCACCCTCAGGGCTGTTTCGTGTGTTATGGGAGGAAGAAAGGCTTCAACCATGACCACCGAACATGCCACACCCACCAGGCCGACACGGAGGCCTACAAGTAGGCGCACAGGTCGAAGAAGCGTGCGCCTGCGGGTATCCGGGAGGCCAAAGTGGAGGTGGACAGGGATGAGCTCTCCAAGCTGATGTCGGTGGGGACCGAGTTGGCTAAGGAGATCCAGGAGATCAAGAGGAACTGGGTCTCCATGTCGGACAACAAGAACAAGGAGAACAAAGAGAACGACCAGAACAAGGACAAGGACAGGAAGCCTAGGAATAGGGGAAGGAAGAAGGGTGTCAACGAGGTTGACGCGGAGAAGAATACCCCTACTTCCACAACCGACGCCCCCTAGCGGAGCCCCTGCAGCCAAGGGCCCCAGCTAGGACGGTCGCAGGATGGTGTCGTGGGAAGCGCAACACCATCCCAGTCGGGAGTCGATAAGCACAAAGGGATTGCCGCGGGCGGAAGGCCCGGTCCGGCACCAAGTCGCGGTGGCGTGGTGAGGGCAGGTGAAGGCAGGAACCCTTGCACCCGTTCATCCTTCGCGACTAAGAATGTGTTTGATGTACTTCAAGATCTATCCGAGAGTATCGGAGGATCACCCGGACCGCAGCTGGATGCTGCAGATGGGCAGCCTGAGCCCATTGTCCACGACCTGCACCAGTCGCTTGTCGAGCTTCTGGAACGGCCGGAGATCCTGAGCTTGCACGCCGTGCGCCGAGTGGGGCGTGAGCGGCAGTTGCATCTTATGGTCGGTGCCTTATGCGGGGAAGTGGAGAAGGTCTTCGACGTGTTGGTTGACACGGGAGCTCAGGTCAGCTTGGTCAAGGCTGGCCTACATCCGCCAGAGTGTTTGACCGACAGTCGGAAACCTGTCAGGCTGAACGTGGCGGACGGCCAGTACATGGTGGAAGGCACGAAGGAAGCGGCCATTGGGCTGCAGTTCGTGAAACACCGTGAGCTGAGCTGCCCAGACCTCCGCAAGGAAATCCTCCTGCAAGGTCGCTTCTACGAGGCCGAGATGGACTGGAACTTGATCGTTGGGTACGACTTCATGATGGAGACGGACTCCGGCGTTCTCCCGGCCCAGGCCTCCATGACCCTGTACCAGGACGACCAGCTCTCGTGGCTTTCGTCACCTGAGCACCACGTGGAATGCCAATGGATCCACCCCGAACGCAATCAGCTCGAATTTGCCGCGCAGGACACTGAGCCAACTGGGCCACCGAACCAGGAGTACGGCGTAATGCCGGAAGTGGCGAGCCGAGTTGTTGCGGACCTGGGAGTTTCGGATCTGGCCCTAGATGCGTTCTTCAGGAACCTCCGCCCATCTGCGGGTTTGTGAGAAGTACTGGAGCGCACAGGACTCCCCTCCGAATAAGCACTGGGGTCCGCATCAGGGCTTGATGTGGATCCATTGCCCCAGATGGGACATTCCAAGGGCGGTAGCGAAGATACGCAAGGACCGCTCCAAGGCAGTGCTGGTTGTTCCTATGGGATGCACCGAGGAGGAAAGTACCCGACATTGGGTAGTCTCATTGACCAACATGACCTTAAACAAGGTCGTCCTACCGTCTGGAGACAGTGCCTATCAGGACGCTAAGGGACAGCCCATGCCACCCCAGGGATGGCCAACAGAATTCCACTATGTGGATGGAGGCCTTGATCAGGCCTACACCACGGACTTCGTGTGTGTCAACCGCATCGTAGCGGAGCCATGGCGGCAATGCTTCGCGGTTTCCCCTGTTGACATCGGAGAATCGGAAGACCCCCTCACTGAAGAGGAGTTGGATCTGGTTCAGGGGTATATGTATCAGCCCTTTCACGACTGGGGAAACCAGCGTGAGGGCAAGGGCCAGGACAAGGCCTGGTGGGAAGTGGACTCCATCGTCTCCGGTTCCTATGATGGGAACACCTTCGTGCAGAGGGTGCTGGACCACTTGTCCAGCCAGAACGAGCCAGCCGGCGGTAACCCGTCCACCTACGGCGACCTGTTCCAAGGCAAGACCAGAGATGGCCCTTTGGGCCACCTGGGAAGACCACCTGAGCCGAAACCGAGCGGGGTCGCTACCCCTCAAGTAAGCTCAGTGGTCCAAGTGCCCGGAAAAGCCAAGGCGGAGTCCGATGATTGCCCCAAGATCCAGGCGTTGAGGGCCAGGCTGAAGCAGAAGTATGGGGACACCTTCTTCAGCGGAAAGCCTGTGTTTCCCCCACCGGTGCGTGGACCGTATGGCGAGGCCAAGATACGACTGAAGCAGGAGCCCCGTGTGTATCGGCACCGGGAGTTTGCCCTGAGGGGCGAGAGGAAGGAGGCCATGGAGAAGATCCTCCGTGACTTCATCGAGAGAGGCTGGCTCGAGCCGTGCCACTCCGAATGGCCCTCTCTGTGGTTCGTCGTCCCCAAGAAGGTGGCCGCCGAGTGGCGGCTCGTGGTCGACTACCGCGGCCTAAACGCCCAAACGCAGCATGACAGCTATACGCTGCCTCTCATTGAGGACATGCTGCAAAAACAACACCGGCGGAGGATCTTCACGGTGATTGACCTGAAACATCGTTATCATCAGATGCCTCTCGCCGAGGAGTCCCGTGCCTGCACAGCCATGAGCACCCCACTTGGACCAGTGGAAGGTGGTGCGCATGGGCGTTACCAACGGCAATGCGGCTTTTCAGCGGAAGCTGGAGAACCTGCTTGAGCCAGTGCGTGACTGTGCGGACCCCTTTGTGGACGACGTGATCATCGCGTCCGGGGACCCCAGTATGAGCTACCAGGAGCTCCTGGAGGCACATGAGAGGGATGTCACTCGAGTGCTGGACCTTCTGGTTCGGCAGAAACTCACGGGCAGCAGTGACAAGGGCACCATTGCGGTAAGCGAGGTGGTCTTCGCTGGCCACGTAGTCGGGATCGGGCAGCGAAAGCCCATACCCGGCAAGGTGGCTGCGATTGAGCACTGAGAAAAGCCCAAAACGGTCTCTGAGCTACGGGCGTATCTGGGGTTCTGCAACTACTACTCGGGGTATATTAAGATGTATGCCGAGTATGCAGCCCCCATGACGACCATGCTCAAGGGCAACCGAGAGGAGACCAAGAAGGGGTCCAAGAAGGCTCTGGTCTGGGATGCTGATTCCGACCGTGCCTTTGAGGGGATGAAGCAGGCGCTGCTATCCGCAGTGGGTCTGCACCCCGTGGATCCCGACCGAGGGTTCGTCCTGCGCACCGACGCTTCCGACTACGCCGTTGGCGCTGTGTTGGAACAAGTGCTTGACGATGGGAGGCACGTACCGGTGGCCTTCTCGAGCCGAGTCCTGGCGGAAGGCCAGAGACGGACGTGGACGCCCCGAGAAAAGGAGGCGTATGCCATCGTCATGGCTCTCAGGGAATGGGCCGGGTACATAGCCCTCCATCCCGTCACCGTCTGCACCGACCATCAGAGTCTGCAGTCGTGGCACAAGGAGCACGTGGACACCCCCTCTGGTCCCGCCTCCCGACGGGCAAGATGGCATGAGACCTTGGCCAAGTTCGACCTCACGGTTGTGTATGTTCCTGGAAAGGACAACACCGTGGCGGACTGTCTCAGCAGGTGGGCCTATCCCGCCAGCAAGGGCATGACGGATATCTCTGCCCATGGCGATGAGGCTGAGACCGCTGAAGCCAAGAAGGTCATTGAAATGGAGCGCCTGATGGAGGAGGAGGGTGTTAAATGCTTCGTCGTCATGGCTGTGGATGCCCTCCTCAGAACGAGGATGGGCAGAGCGGTCAGAGTACTCGCCCCTGATGGAGCTGAGTCCGACAAGCACCTCTTCCCTGAGTCTTGCCTCCAGGACGACTGGACCGACGACTACGCTAAGTCCGAGGCCTTTGCGGCCGAGTATAGGGCTGTGACCGACCCTGATGACGGGCAGAAGTGGCCAAAGGGGCTGACTGAGGAAGATGGCAAGCTCTACCGGAATGGTAAGCTGCCAGTACCAGAGTCCCGAGTGCTCGAGCTTTGTGAAGCTTGGCACCACCACATGCTGCACCCAGGGGTCAAGAGGCAAGCCCTTGACATGCAGCGCCGGTTCGAGATCGACCAGATCGGTCCCTACACCGCCATCAAGAAGGTCAGGAAGAGTTGCTCGGTCTGTCAGGCCTGCAATCCCGATAACCGGAACGTCAAGGGGGAAGCCCAATGGACTCCGGTACCTGACCAGCCCACGGAGAGCGTGGCCATGGACGTCTTCTCCATGCCCGAAGTGCACATTGGCAAGGAGACCTTTGACTGTGTGGTTCTTTGTGTTGATCGCCACAGTGGCTACGTAGTAGCCGTTCCGGCAGGCAAAAAGGGGTTGCTTGCCAAGGAAGTGGCAGTCATGATGCTTCGTCATTGGCTGACCGTCTTTGAAATTCCCCTGCACCATTTGCAGTGACGGAGGGCCCCAGTTTACTGGTGGCTGGTTCAAGGCTATGTGTTCCCTTATGGGAATACGTCATGCCAAGAGCGTCGCCTATCTCAGCAGGTCTAACGGCCGGGCTGAAGATGCTGGACGGCAGCTGTTCGTGAAGCTGCGCAAGATTCACATCACCAATCCACGTCGGAACTGGTTTGAGGAGATGTGGCCCGCTCTGAAGGCCCATCATGACACCCCCACCCCGGGTGGTTTGTCCCCTCACCAGATTCTGTTTGGCAGGGACCCCCTGGGTCGGGGACTTCCCTTGTCTGGTGATGGTATGGCCATGGATGCCAAGGAATTCTTTGCGCGGCAAGAGGCAACGGCGCGTGACATCCGCCAGCAGCTCGAGGAGGAGCATGCTGAGCGTCAGAAGTCCGCCCCGAGCTCGACAGCGCAAAAGTTCAGGGTGGGAGACCCGGTGTGGGTGATCAGACCCCGCTCCATGGGCACCCACCGCACCAAGACCTGGTTCACACCCGGAGAGGTGGTCCGCAGGATTGGTGAGGACACCTACCGCATCAAGGTGGGTCACGGACAGTTCCCGGAGCGCCACGAGAGTCAACTCCGTGTGCGGGAACCCGATCTCCGTGGCCAACATGTGTCCCTGGACTACGCCGCACATGAGGCTGATTCGGACGACGATAATGCTGAGCAGGACGACTATACTGTCGAGAAGATCCTGGCTCAGCGTTCGAACGCCTCGGCACCCGGAAGTCTGGAGTTCAAGGTTCGTTGGCGAGGCTATGGGCCGTCCCACGACACCTGGGAACCCGTCTTCTCGTTCGTGCCGCGGATCGAAACCCCCTTCATGGAGTACATCCGCAAGCACAAGACCAAGATCCATGTCTCGGACTTGGCAGCACTCACCCGGGCGATTGCAGCCAGGGGCGCCTGATCGCCGCCCTGAGCTCTCCCCTGATGCAGTTTGAGCGCTTGTGTGGTCGACAGATCGTCCCTCACTTGCTTGCTCTCTTACATCTTCCGGTGACCTGCCATCAGAGTGGCCATATACCCCCCCTGCTGAATCCAGAGGAGGATGGCCCCTCTCTTGAATTCCTGTTCGTCATTCCCCACCTGCTGAATCCTTGGGAAACCAGACAGGGCGACTGACCTTCATATTTTCTGAGCTCTTAAGGCCTTGAAGCCCATACGTCGTTGCGCAACGGATGCCGCTGTCATCGGCATTGCGATTTTTGAGTGTGTGGTCTGGTCCCATGGCATTTGCGGGATCCAGACCAGTCTACGTGTGTCTGCAGACAATATATGGCCTGAACTCAGGCGTTTTCCTGTCCACCCTCCTGCATATGCCTTATCCTAACCGGGGCGTGGTTTGGCGCTCTGTCCAGAGTGTACTTACACGCCTATTACCCCGCTTATTGCTTGTTTTTCTGCCCCTCCAGGATATGTGCATCTGTATGTTATCAGCCCATCATCCCACAGTGGACTGTTTTTTCCCCCCCCCGATGGGATGCGAATCGACTACGCAGGCGCCTTGAGTCGCCGCTTACATGCTCTTACGCAAGGTCCAGCCTCGACCAGTACCTGAGTACAGAATCTTCTGTTTGAGTGCCCGTGATACCGTGTGCCCTAGTGGCTGTGATGTGCTGAGATCCTGATGGCGCCAGGCGGGAAGCCCAGTTGCCTGAATGCACTCCCAGCGGTCCGCCACTGTCAGTCCCAGTGTGAGCCTACCGACTCGCAGACGCACTTGCAGTCGGGTGGCGGCCTCCGGTGCTCCTGACCTCGGTCAGTCTACCTGGGAAACTGGTGGTTTGAGGAGTCGACGCCTCCGCCCACACTGCATGAGGACTCCCTCATGTATGGCCTTCGTGGTAATAGGGCGAGGGAAAAGACGGCCTTGATGCCCGACCCCTTGAGGAGGAGCTCGTTCGGCTGTACCACTCTGGACTCGCGTCGTGGATATGGACATGGTGCGCCCAAGGAAGGACCCGTGGGGACTCTCCCCCAGCCGGCGGGCCTTGGGAAGCTTGGGGTAGCCTGATGGATCTTTGTGGTCGCTTTTGACCTGTGGGACCACCTCGGTCGTCGTGTGACGCCTATGTTGGCCGTGTATGCCACTGCCACTGTGGTGGTGACCGTAGCAGCCGGCAGCCGGTGCGCCTGGTATGGGTTAACGGGTTCTTTGGATGCCGAACAGTCGCTGCCAGGACCCGGGACTTGATACTTGATACTATACTTGCAGTTACTAACAGTTACAGTGTCATACCTGTTTTACCGTGGGATCGCGATGACAACCTAACCCGCAGATCACCCTGAAGTGAGGATGTGACACTCCCCCGCTTCAGGGGATGGTCCTGGGTACCCGCTGCCATGCGTGGTGTTATCGAGCCCCCCCCCGGGTTTGCTCTAAGGAGGGGGGTGAAGCGGTACCCAGAACCCCATGACCATCGTGGGGTATACAACCGGTCTCCGTGTGCCCACTAACCCCATGTACGGAGGGGAAGACGCCCGGTGAAGCCCAGTGAGAGCCCGGCAGGAGCGTGTCCCTTTTCGTAAAGCCCCCGTGACCTTCGGCCGTCGATTCGGCAACCTAACCCTAACAACAGATGTAGGTAAGACGTGTTTGTGTGAGAGATCTGGGCATTTCAGCTATTAGCGGCCGCATCGGCAACCGATGCGTCGCCTGCTGAGATTTACACATCAGAGTATCAGGAATCAACAGGGTTTTACTTTCATATTGTTTCCGTAGATTTTCATGCTTCCGTTCTGATAATCAATGTTTTGACTGCTGGCGGTTGGCTCGCGACTTTAGCGTAACCGCCAGTTTAACTGTTATTTACAGACATTTTAGCGCAATCCGTGACGAAGACTCTAAAGTCTTCAGGAATTGCATTGATGCATCTGCAATTTTCGCATTGTACACTCGCAACCATAATCCAAATTTTTCAGGATGTCGAAGTCGGATTTTCGACCTCGACATCCCCGCACTTGATTTGACCTCTTTCGAGTGGACCTACGTGCTTCCCTATGCAAGAATCAACTTTCCTTTTGTCTTGCCCTCCATTTGTCTTAGGGATATGGGCAAAACAAAGTTGATTCGTGAGGCCACCTGTGAGGGTCATATCTGGTGCTGCTTGCGAGGAATGACAAAAAGGAAGCATGGGATGTATTCACAGTACTCCCAACGTAATTTAGGAAGCTTTATACGCCTTGCGTCTCCACACGTGCGCGCTAGCGTAATGGATCATGGTCAAGAGGGTAGAGTTTGGATTATAATTCTTTGGCCATGATATTGTGTGCGTTAAGATAACTTTCGAGTGTAGCGCGCGAGTGTTGGTGATGCATAGGAACTTTCCTTGACTTCCTATGAGTGATTGACACAAAGTTATGCCCTTGGAGGGGCATGACATATCGTCGGGGGAGCTACCTTTTTGGGCAGTATGTGGTATGTGCCATGTGTTGTATTGCGTGCCCATTTGGCGGGTTTGGCTAAGAGCGATACACCCACCAATGGACCTCATATTGCACGAGGCCCTTTCTTATACTCCCCACGATCAATGGCAAGCCTAACCTTCGTGGAGGGAATCTTGTGTGGCGATCCCAAAGCGATGCGTTGGGAGCAAGGTGTGTGTTTTGCAATTTTCCATATTTTCATGTGCCCACTTGGGAAGTAGCGCTCGTGACCTTTCAAAGTGCCCCAAGTGGAGCACATATGTGGAATCGAAGGTCATTGGTGTCAAGTCATTCTGTTTAGAAAGATTGGTCGATTACTCAATCCAAGCCGAAGATATTATAATAAATTTCTGCGCCTTTCAAAGCCCTTTTGGGTGTTTTTTTCGCCAAAATTGCTGTTCTCTGCCCGTCATGATGTCAAGTGGCGACCGTGTATCTCAACGTTGCGCTCAATTGACATCATGACTCAAGTATGTTTTGAGGGTACATAATTCGCTGCCCAACATATCTTGAACCCGGCGAATAACTCCTCTGGGGCTTGGCATACCGTGGCTGCCATGTTGGCGATTTGGGACTATCCCAAATCATGGGCTCACTTGGCGACCCTGCCATTCCCAAAACGGGAGGAGTGGGGCGACGCCCAAAAGATATGTTGGACGCATATGACTTGATACCAATCATATGGCACACTTCGGTCCAAGTCAGGCATGTGCCTCATTTGCCCGAACTATGAGTGTGCGCATTTTCGGCCATTTTGAGCAGTTTTCCATATTTTCTGCCCGCCGTGCACCATGTTCAGCCTCCTCGTGCACGCCGGACTCATGGACCAATGGACCATATATGACATGGGTGTTATGGACATTGGTCCCCATGGTTCACACACCACGTGGGCGATGCGGAGCAACCTTCGTTAGGGTGCTAGCCCAAAGTGAGTGTGGACAATTTTGCCATTTTGGCATTTGTGGACCCAATTGGGATTGTCACCACGCCGAGTGGCATGGAGATCTCCGAGAGCCAAGTGTATGGGAGTCCTGGTCCGACTCTTGGTGAATTGCGTTTGGAATGGCGGATCTGATCTGCAAGCCGGCGTGGAGATATACTATTGGGGGCACCCCCGAATTTTGGCTCATTTCGAGCAGCCAAAATGACCCCCTTTTGGGACCCCAATTTCACCCCCCCGTGTGGTCAATTGGCGGCCCCATATCTCTTTGCACACAAGGAGCCCCGACCTAATTCGTAGTTGTACACTCAGATATGAGTCCCAGTTCCTGCCTCCTCCCCTGTGGGCCATTGACCTTGCCCCGGCCGGGCGAGCCGCGCGTGAGAATGACGCCGATTTTGGTGATTTTGGAATCATGACCCCACTGGACGAACCCGTGGTGCCCTGATGCCGGGACCTCAGAGGGAACCAGGTTGGGTGAGGGCTCCAGGGACTTGGTATCCGAAGGACATAGGGTCAACTGCCTCGTCCCTACCTCTGACGGGTCCTGACGAGGGGTCAATTGTGGAGTTTTTTTGAGCTAATATCAGGTTGGGCTGAAACAGCTTATTTTCAGCTACCAAGTCCTAGGGGATAATGGCGGGGCCATATCTCTGGCTCAGAGAGGAGTTGGGACCTGCCGTTAAGGGAGCATAGGGAGCCACTGTCAGTTGGCCTTGGAGCCCTCTTCCAGGAACTCGCCTGTGGCTGGGCAGGACACCACCCCTATGGGCAGGGTTTCAGGGTCCGGACTGAGCAGGGCATGGGTTGTGTTTGAGGTCCCGCCCTCACCAGCCACTGAGAGGGTCGGACCTGGGATTGGGATACCAGTTGGGACTGAGTGTCTATTGCCTTGTGATGCCCTTACCCCAGTCCAGTCTTAACCCCATGTGTACATATCCTGATGTGTTGCTGTAAATACTTTTGTTCCCCTGTTTCAGAGTGGCAAGGATCCTGAAACGCTTTGTCACATGACACGAGCGCAATGATGCCCCTGTGAGCGTAGTGCTTTGCCTGCCTGCTCACTTGTGCGTGTCCACCGCAGCGTCCCGTGGCCAGGCCCCCCACGGGAATGCGTCACAAGCCCTCGGGATGGGAAAAGGCACCACGGCATCGGGAAAGCCGACTGGAGCACAGAGAGCGACCGGATCGAGCAAGGCGCGGCGCACCAACGCGGGGCCACGAGGCACGCCAGAGAGGAATGCTGCACCCCACAACCAAGGCACTCAGACAGGTGCCAAGAGACAACGGCCATTGGGTGCCGCAAACCCCTGGGAGCGCGCACCACACGCAACAAAACACGGCACAGGAACAGGTGCCAGGGAAAAGCCAACCCACACAACAGAAACCCCAGCCAGGAGAGGCGGGGTACAAGCGGAGCGCGCAGACAAGCTGACACACACCCCAACAGCCCAGCCAGGAGTGGCGGGGCGCAGCCCAAACCGTAGCCCAAGCACACACACCAACACCACACACCCCAGCCAGGAGTGGCGGCGTGCAAGCCGAGCGCGCACACAAGGGCACACACACCCCAACACCCAAGCCAGGAGTGGCGGGGCACAGCCTGAACCGGAGCCCAAGGACACAAACCCACGCCGCACAACCCAGCCAGGAGTGGAGGGGTACAAGCAGAGCGCGCACACGAACGCACACACACCCCAACACCTAAGCCAGGAGTGGCCGGGCGCAGCCGGAATCCGAGCCAAAGCACACACACCCACACAGCACACCCCAGCCAGGAATGGCAGGGTGCAAGCGGAGCGCGCAAACGCACACCCAAACACCTCAGCCAGGAGTGGCGGGCAGCTGAAGCCGGACCCCAGTCGCACCCACCCGCACCGCGCACCCCAGCCAGGAGTGGCGGGGCGAAGCCGAAACCCGAACACAAGCACACACACCCACACAGCACACCTCAGCCAGGAGTGGCGGATGGCAAGCCGAGCGCGCACACGCACATCCCTACACCCCAGCCAGGAGTGGCGGGGCACAGCCGAAGCGAGAGCCCAAGCCACACATCAACACAGCGCACCTCAGGCAGGAGTGGCCTGTACCAGGGGAGCGCGCACACAAACACACACACACCCCAACACCCCAGCCAGGAGAGGCGGGGCGCAGCGAAAACCCGAGCCCAAGCACACACACCCAACTCGCACACCCGAGCCAGGAGTGGCGGGGTACAAGCGGAGCGAGCACACAAACACACACACCCCAACACCCCAGCCTGGAGAGGCGGGGCGCAGCCGAAACCTGAGCCCAAGCACACACACCCACACCGCGCACCCCAGCCAGGTCCCACGGGGCACCAGCGGAGCGCGCACAACAACACACACACAGGCCCACACCCCAGCCAGGAGTGGCGGGGCGCGGCCGGGACCCGAGACCAAGCAAACACCCCCACACAGCACAGCCTGGCCAGGAGTGGCGGGGTACAAGCGGAGCGCGCACACGCACACCCCAACACCCCAGCCAGAAATGGCAGGGGGCAGCCAGAGCCACAGGCCAAGTGCCCCCACCCACACCGCGCACCGGAGCCAGGAGTGGCGTGTACCAGCGGAGCGCGCACACAAACACACACACGGCCCAACACCCCAGCCAGGAGTGGCGGGGCGCACCCGAAACACGAGCCCAAGCGCACACACCCACGCCGCAAGACCCGGTGAGGAGTGGCAGAGTACAGCCGAAGCTAGCAGAAAAAAGACACACACTCAAACACCCCAGCCAGGAGTGGCGGGGCGCAGCCGAGACCCGAGCCCCAGCACACACACCAACGTCGCACACCCTAGCCAGGAGTTGCGGGGTACAAGCGGAGCGAGAACACAAACACACACACCCCAACACCTCAGCCAGGAGTGGCGGGGCGCAGCCGAGACCCGGGCCCAAGCACACACACCCACGCGGCACACCCCAGCCAGGAGTGGCGGGGTACAAGCGGAGCGTGTACACAAACGCGCACACCCCCACACCCCAGCCAGGAGAGGCGGGGCGCAGCCGAAACCCGAGCCCAAGCACACACACCAAAGCCGCACACCCCAGCAAGGAGTGGCGGGGTACAAGCGGAGCACGCACATAAGCACACACACAGCCCAACACCCCAGCCGGGTGTGGCGGGGCGCAGCCGAAACCCGAACCCAAGCACACACACCCACGCCGCACACCCCAGCCAGGAGTGGCAGGGTGCAGGCGGAGCGCGCACTCAAACAGACACCCCCCCCAACACCCTAGCCAGGAGGGGCGGGGCGCAGCCGAGACCCGAGCCCAAACACACACACACACACAGCACACCCCAGCCAGGAGTGGCGGGGTACAAGCGGAGCGTGCACACAAGCGCACACACACCCCAATAGCCCAGCCGGGAATGGCGGGCCGCAGCCGAAACCCGAGCCCAAGCACAACCCAGACCAAAACACAAGCGCCACACAACGGAGGGAAACCCAGTGTCCATAGCCCGGGCACTGAGGCAGCCCCTGCCATGCAGGTGACCCGGCCAAACGAGATCCTGAGACCGGGGGCAAGGCTGCATCCTAAGGCCTGCGCTGTTTTGGGACTCGAGGCGGAGCGTGCGACACCCAAGCACCTCGTAACCCCAGTACCACGAACATGCATGCATGCTTTTGGAACCAGATACCCAAGGAAGTCCGGTGAAACCCTCGGGTTCCGCCAAAAGGAGGTGCGTGCGCAAGCACGGGGGCCCATCCTCCCGGCATGACAAGTACGTCACGCTGGCGGCGATCAGCCCTCCCGGTGTTGCCCGGGGCCGCTTTGTTGGGGGCGACCAGTCAGGTCTAGCGGGATGTAAGTCGCCTTTCTTCTCCGAGCGCGGAGCCTCTAATTCCTGTTTGTCACAGCGGCAACGACAGCGGGAACCATGGAGCGCCTCTCCACGACCGAGTGCACCTACCTACCTACCTACCTGGATCCAGGATCCATGTGAGGTGCGGTCCTCTCCTAGGTGGAGAGTTGCTTTGTGCACCTAAGCAGCTGAGACATTACCACTCGCCTGACGAACTGTCCTGGGACAAGTGGCGTCCGTCTGATAGAGAGGTCGGGCGCATAAACCTAGAGAATGCTGTCAACCCTCAGGCAGACAAACTCGAAGCAATGACTGCCGATGAGATGGCAGTCGATGGCTACTACGTGGTTGCAGGTATTGCACGCCATGAGTATAAACAGGGCTGGAAATTCTTTACCCTGTGGGACGGATATGGGCTATTTGAGGCAACCTGGGAGCCCATGTCCACCTTTTTACAACCAGATGGGAGTATCAACCCCATCTTTTGTTCCCACCTCGTGGAGAACAACGAGGGCCAGCTACTAACCCATGCTGAGACTGTGTCCCAGCGGAAGAAGAAAAACTAATCTCCTTGTGCCTAGCTATTTATTGTGCCTAACCGAACTGAGAAGGTTGCAAGCTTCAGGAGGCGGTGGTATACCCCAGACATCCCCTCTCCCCTTGGGAGTCTCCTTTGGGCCACTTCTGCTGGAGTATTGACTCCCCCCGGAGGTACACCTCCCCCGCACCAAGGGAGAAGCAACACTGAGGATCGTCGGAACACCACCAGGCGGCTTATCTTGTTCGCAGCCCAATGGTCGGTGCGTCCTACTGCCCCAGCCTCCCACCACACATTCTCCGCGCAGTGTAGTACCAAGAACGCGCCCACGCGCTGGACTAGGTACCCGTTGGGTCGGTTTAGTCCGGTCTGCCCACCTCCATACGACCACCTCCACTGCGGGTCACCTGAACACGCCGGCCTACGTGAACAGGTTCCCCCCAGATTGGGACTCACAGTTGAGGCACTTTACCTGGAACCCCCTCTGTTTTCTAACCTCCCAAGGGCGGTGAGCACTGGTGTGCTGACAACTAGACCTAATCAGTGTGTACCAGGACAGGTTCAGGACTCCGGTAGAGTTCCAATTAGGGTGATTGTACTAACATCCCCCCCGGATGGGGATCGGCTTTCCAAACACCTACACATCCGCTGCTTGTGGAGTCCAGGCCCTGCTTATGTTGTGCCCTGCAGTCCCATGCCAGTGGTTACCAGCGTGAACCAGGTGGCCGCTTATCAGGTTTGCAGCCACCCAGCGACTGTGTGCCTTGTTGACCATGTGTTGCATGGGATATGCCCTAATGTTATGACCTTGGGGAGCCAACAAAGAGCGGTGGCTTTCTAGTCCAGGGGGGAATGACCAGCAAGGTGCTGTGAAGCAAGGTGTGTCCGGCCTCCTTGGGCACAAGCGTGCCCACAGTTAGGACCCCTAACTGGTCCAGACCCATGGGGTTCTACCCTTCATGGCGGTGTTACCATACCCCTAAGTGTGCTACGTATGTCTGTGTGTGTCTCACTTCACTCCCCGGCGTGGCTCCCTCCCGGGCTTCGCTGATGTCGGACCGAAGGTCCTAGTCAGGTACTATTACCACTCCTATGGCGCTAATTTTGTGTGCTGGCGCCTATCCTTTGGGGAAGACGGCAAAAGCCCTACCTACTAGAGGGGAGGGGCGGCCAAGTGTGCTGAGACATACAAAACGCCCATTTTTGTAAAGGCCAAAAACTAACACACTCGCCTGCCCACGAGGAAAAGCACGCGGAGCAGGAGACACCACTACACTACACTCACTAATGCCAGCACCAGCCTTCGAAGGCAGGGTGAGCACAGCTGCACTCAGTCCCTGCCAGGCTTGCTGACCCTAACCCCTACACACGCTACTGGGTGGCCATGGCAAGGAGGTCACCAGCCCTATTGTCTCCCCTGTGAAAGTGCAAGCGGACACAGCGCCTGTTGGGCAACTGTGGCCTGCCAGGGACGCCCTCGCGCGCTTCCCTGACAGGGCTTGGAGGGAAGGAGTGCTCCATCAGCGTCCACAGCGTGGATGATGATGGGGTCAGACTCTCCCCGCCACTCGTGGCTGAGGCACAGTTTGTTGTTTGTGTGATCTGCGACATTTTGAGCATGGGCGAAAAAAGGGAAGTCGCCGAAGGCAACTGCTGCTGCACCACTTCATTCTTTTCCCTTTCCCACCTGAGAGCAAAGGCGGATGAAGGACGGTTAGCGGCTGAGGAACCTAACCAACCTCACTGTATTATACAGGTCTTGGGTTGGAAATTAATACGCTGTCCTCTAACCATCCTGCAAGCAAGCAAGCTTAACGACTCCGCCTGTCTTCTTACAGATCGTAGGGCGGAGCCCTCGGTAGCCCAAACCAGGGTTATACCGTGTACACAGCGCGTGGCCTACAGCCCTCTAAGGCATCATGTGTATGCAGGGAAGGGGGGCGAACAACAACATCTTTTTCCCCTAACATTAACGCAATCTCACCAATCATCACGAAACTCAACCAGGAGGTGCGCTCCTCCTGGGCTTACTTACCTTACTCACCACGCATGCTGAAGGACAGCGAAAGCAAGGGCAACCCTAAGTGTTTAAAAAACCCTACGGCGAATTATAAACCGACCGAAGCGACCAATGCATCGTGTGTATCATGCATGCACTTCGCACCTTGCCTCCTGCAGGAGAGAGGGAGGGAACAGCGAGCAACTGCACAGCCCAAAACGAAGCCTAAGCGTTCTAAGAACCCCTAAATTAACGCTACGGCGAGGCAAGCATGAGTAAGCACGTTCCTCTTTGACCTGTGAAGAAAAGAGAAGGGAGGATGGCTGCACAGGGCAAGCGCCACAACGTGTGGATGCCTAGATTAGGCACATGCATCCCGAGCACAGTGCATACTCTAACCCTACGTGCGCGCTGCGTGCTCCATTCGTCTAACATACCTTTAGTTCCTGTTTCGACCTGTGCAGAGCAAGTGAAGTGAACGCTCCAACCCCGGAGGAACGCAGGGGTGACAGCCCTAGCGTTTTAACGAAACTAACATCACGAACGCAATGCATGTGTGTGACATGACACTAACATACCTGAGAGGTGGGTTGTCCACCTGTTCTGTTGTGTGGTTGTCTGTTAAATACTTTTTCATAAAGTTTATGAAATTGTTCGAGCAACTGTGCAAAAATTCCTTTATCAGCTTTCAAAGGCAGGGCCCATACCTTCGTACCTAGGAGCCGTTTACACTTCCACGGCTCCTTTGGGTAGTGCGCTTCTGTGGCGCTTGTCTGCGACCTATGGTTTTGGACTAAAAATGACCATTTTGGACGTCTTTTCTTGAAGTTTTAGCGATTTGACTTCTCCCATCGCTACCCCTTTCGCTAAAGCACAGGATTCACTCCCTGTTGGTTACATTTTCTACCTTTTCAGCTCCTGGAGTTTTGTGCCGTTCATTGGAAGTATTGCTCCGCCCTGGCCCTTGGTCAGGAAGTTTACTAAAATGCTATTTATACAGCGATCGCCGTCCCCATTAGAGCGTTCAACTGTACCCTAGTGGGCAAGCATGTGTGCTCTAGGGGGGGAATCCTGGGTTCAAACCCCACTACCCCCAAATGTTTACCAAAAGGTGTCGCCGCGCCCTGGCGAATTGTGAAGAATGCCCCATCGAAGGGACGTCATTCACGGCACATTACACTGTTTTTCAAGGGTACCTACAGTGTGGTAAGCCTCTTTGAGCTGATGGGAGTGCCAGTGGCTGGTTTGATGCATTTGCTGAGGTAATGTTTGGGACATTTGAACCTTTTTCCTTGATCTTACTAGCGTGATCAACTATTCCTCCAGCGGGGAGTAAGAAAAAGTCACTGCCGTGTCTGTTCTGGGGTACTTGATCCAGGCTAAGCCCCCGCTAAACGTTGAGTTGATGTTGAGACTGGAACTTAATCATTTTTCTCACTCTTTTGAAGCTTGAAGTACACTTTCTCAAAGTAACTAGTGTTATAACCCTAGCCCCCCATGAAGCTGACCCCTATCACTCAACAGAGCGGAGGTAGCTTCCTTCATGGAGGTAATACGTAAATAAAGTAAGCACCTCTTGCTTAGGGCCTTGTAGGTTAAGCCTAGTGGTGCCCCACCTCAAGACCCCATATACTCAATTGTTTGTATCACTTATTGTGGTTCTACCTTTCACGTGATTCTGAATTCAGTTGCTTGGCCATGCTGGCCAAGTCATATCCTGTGTCTGGCCCAACTCTTTTGCCCCAGATCCTCACCAACGCCATTGCGTCCAGAAGAGTGCACATGAAGTGCTTGGTACTATCTTGGGGACCTGAGTCATGTCAGTTCTCACATAAAATCATCTATTTTGTTTATAAACCATTGGACCATTGTATTTAGATCTACATTTGTCTATCTGCAGCCCCTCTTTGTTACACATGGTTGGATTGTGGAAGGACGTATCCTGATTTGATTGATCTGGTGCCTGGACTTACTGTTGGGGGAAATCAGCACGGTTTTTCAAAAACAAATACAAGGAACAAGCACCAGTGTGAGCAAACCAGAAACCTTTTCTCGTGACTTCCGGGTAGAACCACCGACCCTTGAAGGGGGGTTTGAACCGTTCGTCCTCCTCCAAGTACAAGGCCACATACTCTTGCGTCTGGACCTAGCCTCATTGGTTCCCTCACCATTTGCTAATTGCTCAGGATGCGGCGATAGGGCGCAAAACCTAATGCGGCTCATGGGGCCTAATGGATTGTCAACCCCATACGCCGTAAGGCCTCATACCCCTAAGGGAGGGCCTAAAGGAACCTGGGTTCTCTGAGTGTGCTGTTGTCGGAGACGGATGACGGCTATGCAAGGCTTGACAGAGTGCTAAGGCCCCCGACCCGGAAGGGGGCCTAACTGCATGTCTACCCTGCACGTTAGGGCAGCGAACTGCCTGAGCGGGCCCGAATGCGTCATGGGTGCCCGCATGCATTTCAGATTCTCTTTGTTTGTTCCTTTACCATCCTAACTTCTCTATGCTATACCATGCTAAACCATGCTAAAGGGGCATTTCTGCTATTGACATTCCCATGTTCAACGCAAGGAGAGAGTAACATAGCCGGACCGCAGGGTGCATTTCGTGGGAACCGGTGGACGGGAGAGGGGAGGACATATGCCGAATGCCCGTCGTGAAGGACAGACCTTTCATCTCGGCATAGGACACATTCACTTTGTGCTCTTTCTTGTACTTGATTCACTCATCAGTGAGATGGTGTACAAAGCTCCGGGCGGGTTCGCAGTGTTCTCGGGCATGTCCTTTATAGTTGACCCTCCATTTCATCACCTTGTCTCGCCCCCTACCGAAGTCTTGGTGTCCGGTGATGGACTCCACGACCCATTGGTTGTCTTCAACCAAAAAGTCCTCATCCGGTTTGGAGCAGAGGGGTATCTGCTCCCCGGTGTGTTTGGCGAGGTAGGGCTTGAGGGGGGCGCTGCTGAGCACTGTCAGGACATCTTTGAGGTACGAAGCTTTGTACACTCCGTCCTACACCACTTCCCTGTCAGATCCTTTTGATTTTGGCCGCTGTGGACTTGTCATCAATATGGCGGACCTAGACCCAATCACCAGACTGGAACCGCTGGGAAGGATGCTTTTTTAGCAAATTCGCCTCCTCTTTCTTATGCAGTGCCGTCAATTTGGACTACACATGCGTGCGCCTCTCGACCACCCGGTCAAAAGACTTTTCAGCATCCTCAGCTCCATCACAATCATCTACCAGTGGCGCCACATGACAGAAACCAACAGGTTCGCGGCCAAACAGCTGCCTATGTGGTAAAAGCCGGCTGATAACTCCAGGAAGGTCATTCAGGCCTGGAAGTTCGTGTGGGAGCAGTTGCAGCCAGGTGCAACCCTCGCACTCGCTTTGTTCTGAAAATTTTCGCAGCGTGTTGGTGGCGGTCTGCACTGCCCTCTAGGCCCTACCATTGCTGCTGCGCCAATGAATTTCCGTCTTAGACTGCTCAACTCCCAAAAGGGTGAACAAGGTGTCCAAAAATTTTCCATTTATAATACCGTCAATGTCGGCGATAACATCCTTGCGCAAGCCCATACGGACCACAGACCGTTCCAGAAATAGCTCTGCGGCTTTCCCAGCCGTAAGCCCCTTTCTACCACAAGGCGGGGCCAATGCGTTGCCTGTAAGCCTGTCAACCATCACCAAAAGAGGTAATCATATTTCTCACCGGGAAACTGTGTTGCCGGTATGACATGGTAATTGCATGAAATCAATGGCGATACTGGCAAACAGGTATGTAGTTGCGGGGAAAAACCTTTATTTGTCCGGATGTGGGCCCTTCCGGGCTTAGTGGTGGCACATCCGCACCCTTGGACAACTTTTTGTGCCCTCTCGCGGAGGGTTACCTGAGTAAGCGGAGTGTAATATTTGCGCTGAAAGGCCTCAACTGTCTTACTCACCCCTTTATGCGTGTAAGTATGCACCGACTCTATGACTTTATCCAAGAAGCCCTCGGGTACGCATACCCGTCCATCACGACGAATTTTACCGTCATGCATGCCTGGGCGGTAGTCCCGCGTGTGCCAACATTTTTCTTGCTCAAGGTACGTCCAGTAGGGAGCAGTAGTGGGATCCGCTTGGTAGTCGGGAGTCGAATCATCGTTCAGCAGGGCTACAGAAGGAGAAAGTTTTTACCGCAAGAAGGCATTAATCCTGCGAAGAGACTCCCTATCCCATGAGAGCTTGGGAACTGTCTGTAACTCATGGCGTGTGTCCCACCTTTCCTGTTTGTCTGCCCGCCTCCGCCTAGCTAAAACTTTTTTGTCCGAAGGGCCGTGCTGGTTCCGCCAGCCCTTGTTGAAAGGGTCTAGTACGGGCCGGCTGAAACGAGCCTGAGGGCGGAGGTACCGGGAGGGGAGGGTGGCGGAAGGAAGATAATCGGCCTTTGATGCAGGTGTGATATGAAAAATGGCCGCTGCAGAAATCAGAGGGGTCTCTGAGGGGGGTTTCACCTTCTGCCTACTATTATAGAGTGCCCTATTGGCCTCCCACTCCGCGAAGATTTGGATATTTCAGTCGGAAGGGGGCGGACGTACTGCGACTTCGTCGCCATGCTGCACACACCTAGGCTTTTAAGGCAGGTAATTTTCCCAAAATGGTCCTCAAAAGCCGAGAGGTGCATCTATTGGCCTCATACACCTTGATGCAATTTGTATGGTGCAACCATGGGATGTTTGAACGATGACATACGTATACACTGTGTGGTCCGGATGTCAGGTCTTTTTTATTCAAAAAAAACCCCTTGAGGTACCTTGTGATGCGCATATGAGCTTCACAATGTGTGTCACTACTGTTTTACCCTGTTACCCTCAATTGGCAGTCTTTTTGGGGGGGTATACATTGGTACATCCAAAGGTTAATGTGTGTTGAACATTTGTTGAAGCTTGTCTTCAATGGATCCGGAGCTGTGAGAACACTGCGCTTTGTGTTACGTGTGATACAACTTGTGACACGTGTATGCCGCTCACAAGGTGTGTCGCAGGCCTACTCATGTTTTGCTTTCCTAGACTCAAACATTCTGTCTGCTCCGTTCTTGTTTAGTAATTCTGCGTATCACAACATATTGTTTAAGCACGTCCTCAATCCACTCAACTGAGAACCCGCAAATATGTGTTCTGTGATCTGCATTTGCGTGTCGCACGACGCGCCAGCAGGTCGCGCAGATCCGTCTATGTGGGAGAATTGACACGCAATGTTGACATTTTTGCAGATGCAAAATGAGTGAAAGTATGATGCCTTCCTTAATTTTGAAAATGCTTTCGCCTGAAGTCTGTGTGGCGCGCTGGGACAGGTAATAAGCATGTCTCACAACCTGTCACCGACTGCGCCATGTTCTACCTTCACAGCTGTTCTGGAATGTGTTAGATGATGCCAAGCAACCAAAGAAGCACCAAAACCGGAAGCTGCCACCAACAGAAGCGTCGGATCGCCCGCAGATTCACATATGCAGTGTTGTGTTGCGCTGTGATACGTTATAAGCACGTCACACAACCTGATACTTCATGTCAGCTATACACCACGTTACAGAGAACCGTGGACCAGTCTGGGAGCCAGCAACAGGGCCAGCAGTTCCAAGCACTTCCACAACTCGGATATCAGGTGCCTTTTGTGTTTCAACCTGCACTTTCATAGTCAGACTGTAGAGTTTGACACATGGCAGATCACACACGGTGCTCAGTGTGCTAATTTGCTGTTGCTGTGCTATGTGGGGCTGTGGGTGTATCTGAGGCTTCCATCTTTGAAAAATGTGCTTCATTGTTGTTTTGAAGAGGAAATGGTGTGGCAAAAAATTTGAAAAGGCCTCTGCAGAGATAAAAAACGAGGGATAGCCAGCAATACGCTCTGGGACATGCATATTCGTGTCCCAAAGCGTGTGACAAACAGTCCGTGGAACAAAACACCAAGAACAACCCTGTTGAAAAGCAAAAAAATATTTCAAACCATTCAGGACAAACGGGCAACAGTTGGCACCGAATGCATTTGCCTCTCATCCGTGTCAATTTCAAGAAGTTTGAAAAATAGGTGTGACACACCTTGTGAAGCGCACTTTGCATGTCACAAAGTGTGTCATCGGTTTTTTTGAAAAACTTGGAGTGCGAAATGCGGACAACACAGTGTCTACGTATGTCTTCGTTCAAACATCCCATGGTTGCACCATAACAATTGCATCAAGTTGTATGAGGCCAGTAGATGCCCCTCTCGGCTGTTGAGGACCATTGTGGGAAAAATACCTGCCTTAAATGCCTGGGTGCATAGGCTCTAGGCTCCCTGACTTCTCTATCAGCCTTCTTCTGTTGGTCTAGGAGCCACTGTTCCTGACGACCCCTGCTGGATAGGCCCACGTACTCATGACGTCCCCAAGACGTCCCCAAGGACGTTGTCGTTACCCTTGGTATAGGTCAACCTAATGTTGAACCTGCCCAAAACCTCGTGACAGCGCCCCGACGCCCGAGGGGCCCCGACATGGTACACAGGTCCTCCCGGTACCACTTCAACAGAGCCTGGTGGTCAGTGTGGACAACAACAACCTGGCCTACACCCACCCATGGCCGAAACTTTAGTAGGGTGGTCACCAAGGCATACGTTTCCTTACCGCGCACCAACCAGTTGACTTTCTCATTTTGGAGTTTGCAGGAGAAGTACGCTATAACTTTTCACGCCCCAAGAGAAATTTCCTCTTCCAGGACTACACCCACAGCAAAGTCACTGGCATCCGTGTGCATCCGGTATGCGCCACGGGGCACAGGAATGTGAATGACGACGTCATCACTTGCCAGTGCCTGCTTTATGGCCTTCAATCCAGCTTCCATTTCCTGCGTCCACTGTATAGTATTGTGTTCCGGCTTCACTTTTATTTTGTTGGCCTTGAGCCCTTCAGGCCGTGCCTCGCAGTACTTTCCTTTCAAAGACTCCATCAGTGGGGCAGCATGTTTGGCAAAGTGTTTTATGTAAATTGCGTACCAATGGGCAAGCCCAAGGAAGCACTTCATTTGTTTTCGGGTCTTGATCATTTCCTTGGGCCACCCAGTTATGGCCTTGACCTTCGATTTGGCCGGACGCCGGGGCCCCCCTCACGGATGTGACAACAATATCTGACGCGTGTGCGAAAGAGATGGCACTTATCAGGCTTAACTGTCAAATAACAGTAATTCACCCCTGAAACAGCCGCTGGACTCGTTCCCAGTGCAAATCTAGTGTTTTTTCAGTAAAATGTTACCGTCGACTGCCGGTGCGCCATTCAGGATATCATCAATGTACGGCTCGAAGTCCGTATCACATTCTCGCTGCAGACAGTCCGCCACCGTGTGTTGAAAAGCCTGGGGAGCAACTTTGACACCAATCGGCAAGATGTTCCATTGGAAATCCCCTAATTCCGTCAAGAACGTGGTGTATTTTGTGCTGTCCTCGTGCAGGGGCATTTGATGGAACCCATCCTCCAAGTCCACAATGGTCCAGAGGTGGTTCCAGAACTGTTTTCTAAGTTGGTCCTCAATGACCGACAATGTAAAATCATAATTTTGAATTTGCGTGTTGACATAGCGGTAGTATATGACAAGACGACATTTGTTGTTTGGCCTCGGCACTAGTAAGGCCCCGGAACACCACCCAGACCCCGCATCCGTGACAGCCTCAATAAACCCCTTGCGTAGAAATTCATCAATTTTGTCACAGAGGGCCTGGTGTCTGTGTTCTACTGCCCGAATATCCCCAAACGTCCTTGGAATAGCCCCTGGAATCTCATCGATCTTACACACCCCATATTTACCTCGTTTGAGGTAGTTATCCATAATGTTCTTGTATGTCTGTGACTCAAAGTCTTGGAGAAATGACTCGAGGAGCTTGCGTTTATATTCGGGTGCTAGGGGATGCTCATGTTTGGCCTCAGATCCCACCACAGACCGAATCTTGCGCACCCAAAAATGATGTGCCAGGGCACCCGTAGTCCACATGCGTTGGGAATCCACAGACAAGGACAAGCGGCGTACAATACGCCGCATTCATCCAGGGAGTTCCTGTGAATCCTCTGTGTCAGCGGTCTCCCCTCCCGATACATCTGAGGCGGGTGGCACCCAAGACTTCTCCTCTTTGGTTATACTCTTGTCAGGTGTTTTGAAAACATGCTGTGGGTCAACACGAGCGGCAAAACATGCATCAAACAGCACCACACGGGTGCCCTACTCTCTTTGTGGATATACCGTTCCGGAAAATTTCCGAAAACTGGTATGTCGCGCGGGAGGTGCACCCAGTCAATTGTTGGCCTGGCCCAGAGCCCAATACCAATCTTGTTGCGCCCACCTGGGGACTACAGCTATCCCCCTAGCCCCTTGTAGAAAGATCTTTTCTACCACCTGCGGATATGGACTGAAGGAAGGGTTAAGCCAGAGGCATTCGTCCTCACGCCAATCTTGTCGTAACACATTCTTCGTTTTGAACCAATAGCGTCTAAACTGTCTTTTTGCCTCCGATGCAAAAGCATCTATAGTGGGCAAAAAGGGTGCAGGCTTGTTCACCTCAGTGTCCTGGCCAGGGAGTTTAGCCTGTTGCAATATCCACGCTTGTAACGCCTGAACCACACTATATTCTTCCTCTTTGTCCCCAAGGGTATGAGCGCGATGTGTAGAATATGGGGTACGTGGAGGAACATTCGCAATGGCCTCCTGTTGTACCTCCCACCAAGCGCTACGCGTGGGTCGTTGGCGCTGGTAATTTTTGTGTGAATTTCGTTTGTCACCTCCCTCCAAGGTGCTGCGGTATGCCAGTCGGGTATAACTGGAATGTTCAGAAATTGGGCCTTTTCCTGCCGCTTTTTCTCCTCTTTTTTTGCATGCTGAAGGATAGGATCACTCGTCCTGTTTGAAATTGGTGAATCAGCCCCGAGGATTGATGGGGCGGACTCGCTGCCCAAAGAGGTGGGAAAACCAGTCTTGAAGTCCCCTAAAACTGGCTCATTACACGCCATCCGAGTCGTTAGATATTCCCTCATCCGACAGTGCGCATTCACTCTCCTCATCTGGCGCGGGTTTCGATGATATGGTCCAAAGGGCCAAAAAGGGTATGTCCTCTGGGGCCAATCTTGCAGTGTTCCAAGGAGGATGCAACATGGGTAGGGAGGGTGGCATGTCAGGAGCAGTTGGCTCTGACAGGGCGGGGTGAATTTCATCCGAGTAATGTGCGACTTGCCCCCAAGCCTCATCAAGAGCCCTGGGGCTATGAGTCGGTTGTTTTGAAGGGTTCCAGGCCGAATCTTTCTGCATGTGCGGCCGCGCCTCACGCTTGCCGAGTAGGCAAGACAGGCCCGCGAACATGCACCCATAGAGGCTCATGTTGTAATGGTTGTCAACCGCAACCATGGCACTGCTTGCTCGCTCGCGTATCACGGGCACGGTACAGAGCCCGTCCCTATGTGAGCAGCAGCGTCGGAGCATGTATGGACTATTGGTGTCCTAAGCTGTTTGGTCTTTTTTGTAACCGACGGACATGAGCTATACACTCCTAAGCTGTAGATTGACACCTATCACTGCCAGGACACTCAGTATACTCATGGTTGAACTCCAGCGTGGCATCGTCAAGGCTATCGATGGACTCATCGTACAAATCTCCCCACACTGGACCTCCAACACTGTACTCTACTCCATATGTGGGACCCTTTGGCCTATACCCTGTACATCTGCGGCGGCTTGATCTGAACCTGAAGCCTGTGCCTACTTGACGACCTGCCTGGTCTGGGCTGTGAATTCTGAACCCTGTACGGAGTCTGGCTTCTGGCTGAGGGATAGGTTAGATGCGGGCAGCTGTGCCATCAAGCTCGCGTGATCCACCGGCTCTCGATGAGATTGTCCCTCTACCTTTGGTTTATGGATATGCGGTTGCTGAGGAGCCGGTATCTCCGCTAATCGCGGCGGTTGTGACTGTGCGCAAGGAAGAGGACTGGCAAGAAGGGGAGAGGAGGGGGGGGAAGGAACGGAAGGGAGGGAGGAGAGAGGAGAAGCCGGTATGATTGTAGCTTGAGCTGTTGAAGGAGTCTGGCAACGGCAATGACCCTGTACCCGGGAGCACATTGCCTGCACAGGGGGGAGTGGTACGTGCGGCACACATGCATGCAGGCATTCCTCGTATACAGGGTTCTTGCTGGACGGGAGGAGCCGGAACCCATACCTAGGGAGGATTGGAAAACCTAAAATTTTACGAGATCCTATGTCTGCCTCGTGTATAAAGACATTGGTACAGTATGCCGTCCCCACTTCGTCCTCCTGTACTGCCGGCTGCCTCGCACTTACCCAATGCTTCCTGTGACCCCCTTGTAGCTGATTGGGCCCCACCCCCATGAGTGCGAAGCGGATGAGGAAGGACGCTGAATCCGGCAACCGCTAAAACCGGAATACCTGAGTCTATAAGTATCTGGGTGCTCCTACTAGAGACGTCAGCTAATGTAATCCTGACCGGAACCTCGAGCTCAATGTCGCGCACGTAGGCGCTTCGCACCAAAAGATGACACTGTCCTCCACGTCGGTCCCCATTCTTCTTTCCGAATATCTTCTTTCTTTCCGGGCTTCAACCAACGGTTGCCAGATGGTATTGTTAACCGTTACGCGGGGTCCACTTAGGCAGGGCTCATGAGGGTCCAAGCTCCCCGGGTCGCGGTAGGCAGCAGGTAAATCTCTGCTTCCAAGGTGAAGGTCCGTAGGACCGGCCGCTACCATTGTGGGGGCTCTACCACCTCTTCCGAGTTTTCCATCTTCTTCCCCGTGACCCCCATCGTCCTTGATCTCACCAAAGCTTCCATGCTTCCCGAATTCCTGGGCCAACTTCCGAATTCTACAAATATCCCGCAAACACGACCCTTGGTAACCCTTGGCAATAAAATCCAAATATGTGGTCCACCAATTCAGATGGGCTTGAGTTGAGGACGGAGACACTTGAGTCCATCAATACATGAAAGTCATGCAGAGAGGAACAAATAATGACAATGTCGGGCAAAGGGAAACAGAAGTAGAACTGAAGATGAAGCCCTGGATTGAGATATGTGATTATCGAAGACGATGTTGCATCCCTACTCGAGGAATAGATTTCAATGCTATACAGCCTCAAACTATGCAATCCGTTTTGGACGTTTGACACCATGCTAACACAATCTCGATACCAAAACGGCTTAAGAAGACACATTGGTGCACAGAAAATCATGCATGACGCAATGACATCAATACTGTCCATTAAGTGTATGGCAAAACACAGAGAAAAGCATATAAAACACAACAGCATCATTTCGTTCTTCGCGAAGCTGGAGCAAACGTGGCCCATCCTTACCCTTGCCATCATGACGGCAAAATGGAATATGAAACCTGGGTTCCAAACATGAGAAATGTTCTCACGTGGATCAAGTATGACACCATGGCCTCCATGAACACAAAATACGACATGGCCACATACATGACTTGCCCAGCCTCATGAGTCACCAATGTGCACAATTCAAGCGCCTGCAATGAGGATCACTAGATATCAATCGGGAGAGTGACGTGACTGACAATGGCAAACACTACCTGACACCTGGGATGTGTGACATATATATCATCATGATGGCAATGCCTCGGTACTTCACACCGGACGCCGGGTGCCCGTCACGCAGCAATATCATTCACAATGGCCATCAAGTGAATAAGCCTGGCGGGTTTAGGTGCTGCTTGGAAACAAGACATCAAGAAGAGCCAGCCCACCACACTTCAAATGTTTAGTGTACGCTAGATACCGATTGCTTGACTCCCAACGGTTAGAGTGTCGCAAACCAAAGACATGAATAGAAACCAACACATAACATATGTCTTATGCCCTCACATCCTTGGACATGTCACTCGGTCCCATCCCTTGGTGCCTAATTGCTTGGGACCCGATGGCATAGGCAAACACAATCGTCATGTGCATTAGAAACACTCCACACATGGACATGGGACATCAATATTGCCTATTTCCATGTTCATCTGATACCGAACCCATTCAATGCATGCTACTTGGAGAGAGATTTGGTAAGAAGATTGGAAAAAAAGATACCCCCGGTCACATGTAGAGACCTAGACCCGGCCCGCAGAGTGACCGCACAGAGAGAAATATCCCGGGTCCACAGAGACAACATCCATGTGACATTGTCCGATCCCAAACAGAGATAGTCCGGCCTCCAAGAGAGATAGTCCCGCCCCGAACCAGGCCTCGAGAGAGATGGTCCCGCCCCAATCCATGCCTGGAGAGACAACCTAGCCAGTCCATGGGGCAGGAGAGAGAGACTAACCGATCCATGGCCCAGGGGTCAGAACCTCACCCAGACCCCATCTCGACAACATGCATATGGGGGGAGAGTTTCGTTTAGCCAGGACCCAGGCGAGCATTCATGCACTTGGAGTGAGAATCCGCAACCTTGACGAACAATTGTCCCTACATCCTATTGCCAAATTAAGTGAATTCATGCCCTACTGCATGCTGCCAAGAGAATTATAGTGGATCACGAACCATGTTGGACCAATGAAATGAATTCACCGAAGGTAACCCGAGTAAGAATGGCAAATGAGAGGTTAGTAACCAGGGCATGAGTGCAATTCTGCACATTTAGCATGTTTGCTCATTGTACACAACATGTTCAACACACGCAGTTGCCAAAGATTGACCCTCTTTGATTCCATGGAAGATCAAGTTGTCATGACACATGCAAAGCAAACAAATGATAAGCCAAGGAAACAGGAATTGCGTTGCCTTGCGGAGCAATGACTGACTTACTCTCCTCCCGCCTGGTGTGCCTACCTCAGCCACCTCCACTTCAGCTCCTGTTCCACTAGGACTTCTCCAGCTTCAAGGGACTCGTGATCCCCCATACACATAGGCGTGGCAACAGCCGATGCGAATGCGCCCATTAACGTGTACCAATCCTGTTTTACGGGGCCTGCCGCTGGGGGCGGAGGCACCACACCAGGGTCTAGCCAGATACTGAATCCGGGCCTCCTACCATCCACTGGAGTTGCCCTAGGTTCCAATTTGCATCCATATCCGCAACAGAATAGAATCTAACACTATTAGCACCTGTTGGGAAGAGGTTTCAGAAAATCGGCCCGCATTGAAGATCAGGAGCACGCGCACGCCAACAGGAACACGAGAAGGGCGCACACAGCAGGCCTGGTCTGAACCAGAAATGTGAAATTCTCCATCCTGTGAATTATAAATAATATACATTCGGAGTTCCCCTGAATTTATACCCAAAAGTGCTGAAATCACTGAAATCGGGAAGTGTAAGATAGAGTGCAGCCAAAGAGGATCCGAACTGGCTTCACCCCCCTTCCCAGAGCATTGTCACCTGCTCGGAAAAAAGTAAAGAGGACGGGACGATCCCGGTTATTCCCTTGGCACTCCCCCCTTTGTTTGAGGGTACCACATACAGCGTGGCCACCTGCCCAAATAATCGGGGGGAGGTAGGATAGGAACTCAAAAGAATGAAGGCTCTCTGGTCACCACCAAACCTAAAACCATAGGCCTGGCGGCTCAAAGATAGACAAAAGCTAGGTCGTCGAGTGTCTACATAAAAGACCACAAACAGTTATATGATGCTCGGCATGCACAGCATTAACCCCTTACATGATCCCCAGTTCGACCAAGAGACATGACAGCATCGGATCACCTCCAGGAGACATTGGCACTTGTTGGAGGGAAAAAACACTGCACCATGACAAGCGTACACACGAACAATGGAGAAAGATTTTTTATGCTTTCGGAAAACGTTTTTCGCAATTTTGTATGGGCTGCAATCTTCGTAACCCGGCTCCATGCGTGAGATGCGGTCACACAGACGTCGCAATCGCGTCCAGCGCGCAAAGAAATGGTCGTGGATGTAGTCCGAAGGTCCCAACGTGCCCACGATTCGGAGAAGTGAGAAAAGCATGTTCTACTAAAAGTAGTAACATTTGTTAGTAAAAATAGCACAAGCAAAAAACTAAAATCTCCAAACTGATGGACCCTGGAGGGAAACAGACCTCACCAATGCGATGCCGATAGCTATCGAGTGGCTGCAGATTCAGACAAAACGCGAAACAGGGCCGGTGGGATGGAGTTCTAGGAATAGATATTTTGTCACTAAAAATATAAACGTGTGCTAAAAATAGAATGTGGTTTGCTAAAATTAGAAATACAACTAGGGGGGGGTTTTAGCACATTGGGTGGTCCCCATCGCATCCGGCCAACTCGAAATACGGCCAATGGCTCAAAAGAATGGCGGGAACAAAGCAACAAAGCAAAGTGGCTGAAGAGATTAAAACAACTAAATTTCAACTTCATATCCCCCGTGGACTCTGGAATTCTAACCTAAAAGTCTACAAACCATCCGATATAGCGGGGTGTCGCTCCCGCGAATGCAATTACGAAAGGCAGCACCGGAAAAAAAGGAAACGATGAGGGGTTCTTGACAACCGTGGTTCCCTGGGAATCCCCTGAACAAGCGGTGACCGATTGTGCACACAAAAAAATATGAACACAACCAAGGACTGATCTTGGTCCTAAATGCTTGTCTCATGTCAATGAATTTGGGGTGGGGGGTACTTGGGAGGTTTTCAGCACTGAGAAGTGCATCACTGTGGCAAAGAAGAAAAATGCGAATATGTGGATGCACATAACTATGCATAAGGAGTGATGGCCTCAATCTTGGTCGCCCATGAACAAGTGAACCAGCATATCCTTGACATCAAACTTGTCACTCTTTGCCTTGAGGTAGTCTAACCACACGGATGTGTACCGCGGCACAAAGCTGCTTGGAAGTTCCCACAAGTCTCACGATGCAGCAAAACCCTTCCATTCGATCTTGTATAGCCGTACCCCCGGTGTGCTGGGATCAGCCCTGTCTGGGAGGATGCATTCGGCGGTGTAGTCCCGGCACCGGCAGCAGTCATGGTAGATACCGGGTGTCATATTGCGGAAAACCGGGCAAGGTGTGTATGTGATCCAAGTGGGGAACAACAAAACGGTGGAGCGGGATCACACTCAGTTGCTCCTGTGGGAGCCAGATCCCCATGGCCGTGCCGTTACTTTTGAGTTGACCGCGGACGCCTTCCACTCGGACAACGACATGCGTCTCCGTTGGTTCCGGGTGTTTCCGCTGGTGAGGGTGTTGTGGCGTTCGGTCTGGGTGTTGGTGGCGGTGCAAGGGTGGGTGTCGCAGTTACTGGTCCTGGTTTTCGGCGTGGTTGGTTGGGTGTTGCTGGGTGTGGGCGCTCGCCACTCCCTGCTGGGGGCTTGGTGGCGTTTGTTCGCCAGCCGTGCTGGCGTCCTTGGTGACGCCGATGGTGAGGGTGCCCTAGGTGTTACGTGGTGCCGGGATTGTGGTGGTGGGTGTAGGGGTGTTGTAGGTGATGGCACCTTGGCCCGTCGTTGGTGGGGTTGGTGGTGGTGTTGATAGTGCCGTGGGTTTTGGCGGCGTTGGTGGTGCCGACGGTGAGGGTGTCATGGGTGATACTTGGTGGTTGGCGTGTCTCCTGGTCGCGTGCTGGTGGTGTGGAAGAGGTGTACGAAAGCGTCGCGCCCCCCAGGGTGGTTGGTGGGCTCCTGCTCGCGGCGGCAATAGTGGAGGTGTTCATCGGCGCATTGGTTGAGGCAATCCCGCACCGCCGTCGGCCACGGGTCGTTGTTATCGGGGAAGGGGTGGTGTGGCCCGTGGTGCCCATGCCACGGCGTCGCGTGCAGCACCGTCAGGCGGCACGTGTCGCGGTGTCGTAGCTTGGTAGCAAGACGTCTTTGTGGTGCCGCTCCACCCACACGGTGTCCTTGAGCCGATATTTGTGAACTTTCCCAGATTGGAAATACTCGGCCCTCTTCGAATGTTCCGTCCACCATGGCATCACACACTTTCTTGGCCGTGTCGGGGGCTTCCAACATCATGGCCTTAGCCTCCCTTGCCACACTGTCCTGGGTCATCCACGGGAGAGTACGTGAACCTCGATCGGGCAGGAATAAGATACGATGGGGGGACAAACCAGACTGTCCGGGTAAATTGTGGTATGCCTCCAAAACTCTCCAAAGGGAATGATACCAATTGCTACCCGGCTCCCCAATATGCAATTGTGGGAATGTTTTGAACAATTGCCTGCCCGCCACCTCCGCTCCTCCGTTGGAACGGCTGTGATATGCCACCCCCTTGGCGTGCCTCACGCCCCTGTACTTGCACATCGTGCGAAACGACAACAACGAACTGCGTACCCCTGTCGCTGCATATCACGGCTGGGACATGAAATACCGTCAACCATTGCCGGATCATTGCTTGTGACATGGTTTTGGCTTGCAGCTCCAACCCGTGTATGTCCCTCTTGTCCTTCTTCTTGGATTTTTTTCCCGGAACCGCCATGATTTATCCGCTGTGGCGATGGACTGCCAAAATGTCACAATAAAAGACCTCGCCTTCCACGGTGACTTTCGGCATGGCAAAGACATCCATTGAAATGGACCTCATGGGACTCTCTGGAATGGCCGTGTACACGGTGTTTCCAGCAGTTGACCAGTTGGGATGTTTGGTGGCCCTGCAGACCGCACACGCCTTGCAATACCGGTTCAAAAGTGCGTAATAACCCGGAGAGAACAAAAAACGGGACTCCAAGTCCTTCGGCAATTCATCTCGTCCCGGATGCATCAACTGAGCGATGTGCCAATGGTCCATCAAGTCCTCCAGCCGGTTTTCGGGAACCAAAAGGTTGTCCTTGAGGAAGAGCTTGTCCCTGTCTTCCGTCAATCCCTCCGGCCAATCGTCGTCGGTTTGCGCACTCACCGCATTCCAGATTGTGAGCGAATGGTCCGAGTTTGCATAATCATCCGACCAATCTTCCATCAAAACCGATTGTACTCCTTCAATGGGTTGTACCATGTCCTCCTTGCTCAGTTGCGCCTCCACTGCTTGCACCTTGGCATCTCGGACTTGGGCCAGCTCAGCGCGGGATCCCATCACCACTAAACACTTGGCCTCGCCATCTTCCAAAAGATGCTTCGCCTCGATAATGCGCTTGGCCTCCGCCATCTCCTCAGCGTCGGCATGCATGGAGGTGCCCATCCATGCTTTCCCGGCTGGGTAGGCCCAGCAATTAAGGCAATCGGCCACAGTGTTGTCTTTTCTGGGCGCATACACTACGCTCAAGTCAAAATTGGCTAGTATCTCGTGCCACCTGGCGCGTTGGGCTGCCGGACCAGAGCAGGTGTCAACATGCTCCTTGTGCCCACTCTGCAAACTTGATGGTCGATGCACACAACACTGGGCTGCTAACCAATATGCCCGGACCACTTGCGCAAGGCGCAGACAATGGCATGTGTCTACTTTTCCCTTGCAGTCCAAGTGCGGCGTTGCCTCTCTGCCAAAGCTCTACTCCAAAAAGCCACTGAGACATGGGAACCATCCTGTCGGACCTGCTCCAGGACTGCTCCGACGGCATAATCGGATGCATCGGTGCGCAGCACAAATCCTTTGGCCGGATTGAGAAGGAATAATCCCAACTTTCCCAGGACAGTTCTCTTGAGCGTGTCGAACGCTCCCTCGGCCTCCGTTGCCGAAGCCAGCTTTTTCTTGCTACTCTTGCGCCCATCGAACTTCCCACCCTGCAGCAGCTTGCGATGGTCACGACAGTTCGGCATACTTTCGTACGTAACCCGAATAACAATTGCAGAATCCCGTGAACTACCGCAGTTCGCTGATGGTGGTTGGTCGCTCCTAATGGTTCAAGGCGGCCAACTTGCCTGGCATCGGCCTGCGTTGCCCATGACGAACCACGTGTCCCACAATCTTGACCTCCTTCACGAACAATAATGCCTTTGTCGGCTTGCATACCATTCGGTGGCGATCTAGGACGTCGAGCACTCGTCTCAAGTCTTTCTCGTGGGCCTTGATCAATGCATCCTCTGACATGCCCTGCATTCCAGACCCGATAATGATGTCATCCGAGAACGGGTCGGCGCAGTGCCGCACAGGTTCCCGCAGATCCTCCATCTTGCTTTGGAATTCCGCGTTGCCATTCTTGGCTCCCATCGGCACCACTTTCCATTGCATGGGGCCCAGTGGCGTACTCGTCGCCGTACACGCCCTGGAGCCCTCATGCAGCGGCATCTAGTGATGACCATGTTTGAGGTCGAACACCGTGAAGATGCGCTCTCGGGCCTGTTTTTGCAGGATAGTGTCCATTAAGAGAAGAGAGTACAACTCATGCTCGGTTTGCTCATTCAGTCCTCGATAATCGACTGCTAACGGCCATTCGCCCTTCTCCTTCTTCGGCACGATAAATGCTGGGCTTGCCCACTCACTATCTGAAGGTTCTATCCATCAGCGCTTGATGAATTCCTTCAAACTCTTTTTCATGGCCTCCGCCTGCTCAGCTTGAAGCTGATATTCTCGGTGCCAATATACTTGGGGGTTGGGCTTCAATTTAATCGGTGCGGTGCCAAATCGACCTCGATCCAGTGGATTTTTGTTGGCCACACCGCTGAACAGCCATGGATATTCCTTCACCAATCTTTCCCGCATCTCGTCCACTCTTGGATTTTCCCTTGCTTCCTGGGCCGCAGCTGTTGGCATGGTCACCACTGACCGCATGGCCGTATAGCTTTCCTCTGGATCGCCCTCCGACATTTTCCCATCCGTCGTACCCTCTTCAACATCATGGGTCTGCAGCACCATCGAAAATTTTCTCTTGGATATTGAATGGGGTGTCACACACTGTAACTACACTCTTGTGAACTCAGGCGGGAGCACCGCCACAAACAAAAAAATGAATGGGGTGTCTGGCTTCGATCCGCCACCCGAGCGTCTGAAATTCCATGTTGGTGGGTTGGAACCCACAGGCTCATCTTGATCGGCCATATAGTCCTTCACCCCCAATACAAACTCTTTCTTGGTGAATTTCCACATAATCAAATATTGATCGTCCCACCAATGAGGAGATTTGACCCGGCTTCTAGCCTGCTTGGCTGCCATACCGTCATGCATCCCATCCTTCAGTAAGTAAGTAAGTAAGGGCGTCCGCGTCCGCAGCCTCATCTGTCATCTCCTTGTTTGTTTTACATCGTGGCCGCCTCTGGCGGGAAGGACAGGTCTCCAACATCAGTTCCCCTGGCATCCCCTGTCTCATCTCACGGACGAGAAATTCAACCAGGCTTCCTTGGGGCATGACCGGCGGTAGGCTTTCTTCAGTCGCTGCCCTCACGTCACCTCATTCCACCACTGTCCATCCCTCACGGGTTGGAGTACCCACGCAGTTGCCGGAGGCACGTGGGTGTCCTCCATGCGCGGCTGGAGGCCAGGGGGCGACCCTTTCCACGCTCCCCCAGGTCCCGCTCACGCGTGAACTTACCTGTACTCAGGCCATTGACCCGAGAAAATCAGGATCAACCCTCACCCCTGCGGACACCTCACGGCCGTCTGGGAGTTCAGGGCATTTTCCCGACTTCCCGTGGTCAGGCTCCCCATGGTTGGCCAATGGTTCACCACTCCATGGCGACTGGTTTCCCAATCCCACGGGGCTGTTCCTCGGTATTTTTTGCCACCCCTCGTCCCCTGGTCCGCAACCTGGCGATGTCCCTGTAAAGGTGAGGACAAGCCTGAAATCCTGTGTTTGCTGTAGGATTCGGTTCGTTATGTTTCTTGCTATTTTTTCATTAAGGTATCGTGCTCAGTACATGGCTGTACTGACACATGTATGGTACATAAACCCATATATCATGCTGTTTTGCGTTGCAGGGCAGATGCCGTCTTTTTGAGCACTGCAGACCATGCGCGCGCACAGATTGCGCACCGAATTAGCTTTTATAAAGCTTTGTTTTATTCTAAAAACATCTGATTTTGTAGGAATGTAATTGTGTTGCGACATGCATGAATTGTGGATGCCGGTAATATACATTGTTTTAGTATGCTTTGGGATCCTTACTATCTCAGTACTATGCACTGTGATCGAGATCGAAACTGAAGTTGAAGAGATTTGTATCGCCGTGTGCCTTTGGTTATCATTGGAGGACTTGGTTTTGGAGCGACTAATATTCAGGTCAGCACACAGCAAAAAAACCACGGAAGGGCTTTTTCCAGAAGATCGTAACGTCCGAAGATGATGACTCAAGAGTACTGCAGATCCACAACCCTGACGCCACTAAACAACCCCGATGGTTTACGGGCGCTGTCAATACAACCTCTCTTCGGCAACCAAGCGCCGTCAAGACCACCTCCAGCTCCCCGAAGGCCTGCACCATCGCCGCCACGTTCAATTGCAGCCAGATTGGAGATTGTTGAACGATTTGGAACAACCGGAGTGACACAAGGCGAAAAGGAACAAGAGTTTGACGTGCAGTTCAATGAGTTGGTCAGTGAAGAGTTCAAAAATCGAAGAAGGTTGAGGTATGAGCAGGAGAACCTGTCGGCACGCCTCTACGCAAATTTTGACTACCGCTTCCAGCAGCTTTTCTCTACTCTCGCCGCACAGCTGAACTTGGCTGCAACCGTAATGAGGAAGAAGCCAAAGATGTGTGACACGAAAAATACAGACAAGTATTGCGTGAAGGAGACAAGAGCACCGCCGAATGAAGTGAGGAAGTCAGGCTCGACGCCGAAAAGTCAAAAAGAGTTCACTGATGCGACGCAAATAAAAGATCATTCAGGTACACTTACGGCCGTAGAGAAGTCACTGTCCGAGTTAAAAAGGATACTGACACTTTTAACACCAACCTTATCGCGCAATCCAACCAAGAAGAAAAGAAATGACCGACGAGCGGAGGAGTTGCAAACGAAATGAAACCCACCAGCTGAAGAAAAATGGGTGGCGCGAAGTAGTCCCATGAATGACCTCCCCAGACCCAAATCAAGAGCTCAGGCGAGCAAAGAAGAACGAAACCACGGGGATGCTTTGAACACCGCCATGGGGAAGGTACCTGAACGCGTGAGGGAGTGCGGCCGGCGAGGAAGACGAGCTGTACAGCGCCGCAGGGCTGCTGCGTTTTTCTTGGAAGCTATACGTTCAATGGTGGGGTATTCAAGTGAAAGGAGTACTTCATTGAAGAGGAGGTGTCCACCACGTCCACCCTGGGGTCAATGCTTGGCCCCCACGAACGAGTACAACCCTTTCCTTTAGGTTTTTGAGCGCTGAGAGGGCTCTGTTACCCTGCGCGCATGTCGATGGCCTGGAGCGCTCTGTTTTATCAGTGTTTGGCGCTGTCAGCGCTGTGTTTTGCCAACCACTGTGCCTTCCACAGTGTATCACCTGTTGGGCCTCATATATGCAGGGATCTGATTTAGATTCCCTGGCATGTACATTTGAGATATACAACGAGGTCCGCTCTGGCCTCTGTCTGGGCGCCAAGCGCCTTGTTTGCTAGCAATAACATGTGCATTTGCTTTCTTGTTCGTTGTACATACTATCTTGTATCTCTATTGAGCAGTGGTGGGGTACACCCTGCTTGGGGCGTTGAGTGAACTGCTGTTTACTCAGCTTTTTCATTTTTGTTTTGTTGTGCACCAGCCTGCTTGTGAGCAGAGCGTCTTTTGTTTTCAACTGCTTCTGTCTTGGAGAAATAGGAGAGTGGTTTTTCGTTTTGCTCTTCTGCTTTTGTTTGGAAAAGGCAGAGGTTTTGTTACAGTATTTTTCTACTAAATGTTATCTGTGCCATGAGCACTTCAGGTTTCGTGCCACGAGCACTTAACAGCTTTTCACACCCAGTGAGGTGTGCAGGTGGGTATAGGTCCAGATACCACCCCACGCCACCCTGTGGGCACCTTTGTCAAGCAGAAGGCTACAAAAGTAGTTGCCTTACATTGTTGGAAGGGTAATGGAGGTCAGACTTGATGTGGAATATAGTGTATACTATTGTAGGTTGAAAGCCTGCAGGTTACAATTTTTTTTTGTCCGGGCAGAGCCACCCTTGGAAGGGTAGTTCTGAGCCTGGGGGGGGGGTGTAAAACATTGCAGGCTCATTTTGGAGGCGGAACGGTTTTACACCGACCCAATGCAGTGCTTTTTGACACACCCAAACCGTCTTGCCTGACCTTTCGGTTGTTATGACTCAGCCACCCTGGGTCAGGCCCTGTGTGGGCTTGGGGGGGGAGTGTAAAGGTGAGGACAAGCTTGAAATCCTGTGTTTGCTGTAGGATTCGGTTTATTATGTTTCATGCTACTTTTTCACTAAGGTATCGTGCTCAGTACATAAACCCATATATTTTGCTGTTTTGCGTTGCAGTGCAGATGCCGCCTTTTTGGGTACTGCAGAGCATGCGCGCGCACGGATCGTGCACCGAATTAGCTTTTGTAAAGCTTTGTTTTATTACTAAAACATCTGATTTTGTAGGAATGTAATTGTGTTGCGACATGCATGAATTGTGGATGCCCGTAATGTACATTGTTTCAGTGTGCTTTGGGATCGTTACGATCTCAGTACTATGCACTGTGATCAAGATCAAGATTGAAGTTGAATTGATTTGTATCGCCGTATGTCTTGGGTTATGATTTGAGGACTTGGTTTTGGAGCGGCAGAAATTTAGGTCAGCACACAGCAAAGAAACCACGGAAGGGTTTGTTCCAGACGCAAAACGGCTTTACAGTGCCATTCCCCTTTGCCACATCCCGTCACCCATCACCGCCTACTCCCCGCGTCCCGTGCCTTCCCGTTCTCCTGGGGCTGTTGTGCCGCCCTAGCCACACTCTCTTCTCGGTCCCGTCCCCTATTCCCATCCCTCATCCCGTGTTCATACCCCACCGGACCGCCAGCAACCCTTTGGCGCGGGCCAACTAAATCCTCATCCATCCGGGGACCTTTTTGTGCGCCTTGCACGGGCCGCTTCCTTCCCTCCCCATTCTGTTTGGGTGGTTTTTCTCCTTCCGGACCTGTTGGGGGCCCTTCTTCCTGGCCCTTCCCCCGCTTCCCCCGGTACCCGTGCCTATTCCCCACCTGGTCACCTGCGTTTTTTTTTCGTCGCACACTACCCGGCCCCTCATCTGCACCGCTTGCTCCTACCCGCTCCCCCGCTGCCTGCTCGCTCAGTGCTATGCGCCCTCTTGCGGTGCATTGTGGTGTTTATTTGTGGTCTGCCCCCCCCCCTTCCCTCTGTGCGTCCTGCCTTGCAGTTTCTTGCCCTTGCCGCGTTAGTTGGTTTTTTTTTACTCTCCTCCCTGCATGCACGCACGTCAGCACTGCACTGGTCATCGGGTCACGGCTCCCCTCGGTGTTCGTCTCCGGTCCCCTCGCCCTCGTGGGGCGTGCCCCTTGGCGGGCCCCAGCTAAGCCAGTTGGGCGCCCCTCCGTCGCGTCACTCTCCTCTCTTCCCTCTCTTCTCTTCCCTCCCCCCCCCGTCACCTGTCTCTCGCCCGCCCTCTTACTGCTGCTCTCCTGCTCTGTGTGCTCTCCGCTGCTCTTCCCCTTGCCAGGGCTGTATCTCGCGCGCTCTCACGCGCCTCTCGGCCTCCGCCCTGTCCTATGTTCTGTAGGCCGACTTGGGCGGCCACCAGGGGTACCCCTACGGGGGGATCCCCCCGTCGTCTGCCCCTGCCGGCCTCCCCTCCATCAGTTCCCTGATGGTGGGGCGGGGTTGCCGGTACGGTTCAATGCGGGTCATCGGCATGGCGTTTCTCTGCGCAAGACGTGGTGCACCTTTGTGCCGTTGTTGGCCCCCTGCGTCCCCCTCTCCCCGCGCTGCCCTGCCCCTTGGGTTCACCTGCTCTTTCCCCCGGTTGCCTGTCCTGTCGCGCTTGCCGCTGCCCACGCGCGCCCTGCTTGTGCCCCTTGCTCACCTCTGCGCTACCCCTGCCTCGCCACCCTGCGCCCTCTCCCCCTGCCTCGCCATCTCGGCCCTACTCTTCACCTACCCGCTGTCACTCAGAGGGGCGTCGCTTGCCTCCTCCTGTCTGTACATTTCAGTCCGCTGTCATTGCCTTTGCTGTTCATTCAGCACGTGTTTTCCACTTCGTGGGTTTCACCTATGCCCTACTCCGTTGTTCCTACCCTTCCCCCTGGAGTCGGGTCGTACCCTCACCCTGTCCCCTTTTTAGTGTTACTGTCCAAAAGCTATGTGCTACCCCCGCAATCCCCGACTCTCACCCGAACCAGGACGCCATAGGTATACGCCGAGGTAGAGCATTAACTTGCAGACTCGAATGTGGTCATGTTTGTGGATGGGTAAGATGACGGGACGACAACTGTTACGACGAGAGCTGGTGGAACAGGTTATCCTTCACACGGCAGGCAAGATTGAACCACTCATGGGGCCCACGAAAGCCAAAAACCGATCCTCGTAGGCCCAGCGCATCGAGCGGGCATCCAAGCGCCATGTCACCGCCGGATGTACTGCACCAGCCACTGTCCGTCTCGAAACCACGCTGAGTATCCTCGCCAGCCCAGCGCATCAGGCAACGCTGCCCGGTTCTATACCACCGCTCGCCGTACTGCACCAGCACCAACTGCCTCGGCATCACATCACGCCTCCTGCTCTGGCCCCCCACTGTGGCCAAGCTTTGTGCGGCACGCAGTGGCCCACGGAACTTCCTGTGTGGCGCTTCCCTCGCCAGTACCGGCCGTGCCCTCGTAGCGCTGGCCACTCCTGCGCCCCATGGCACCTTCACCGCACCCTCTTTGGTCTCCGCGCAGCGGGCTTGCCGCCTCCAAGGGAGGTCTGCCCTGCTTTGGCGCCATTTTGCTGTCGGTCGACCCCGCTCGTGTGCAGGCCTGCTGATACTGCCCCGCGCCGCGGAGTCTGCCCGGATCCTGGTGCCATCGAGTCGTAACACTTGCCAGGCGCTGACCCAAACCTTCATACACCGGCTGTGGCGCCTCCACGCCTCGTTGTCGGATTCCCGTGTAACGCTGCCCCCTTCTTCCGCTGCTCCTTCTGGGTGTCGACAGACCCCCACCGCGCGCCCGCCCTCCATGGGGGCGCCTCAGCCCGAGCTGTGTCCGCTGCCCCGTTGCTCCCGCCGGCGCTATACCCGCCTCTTCTCCCTCTTGCGTCTCTTTACGCCTCCGCTGTCGCGGTCACCGGCGCAGACTCTGTCTTCTTCACCGCCGTCCCACTCCGCTGGTGCCTCACACTGGCTGGCACCTCCGGCGCCTTGCTGCCCGGCCGCTACGTCCGCATCTGTCGGCGCTCCCGTACCCCACTGTCCCAGCCACCGCCGCCGCAGACCCTGTTTTCTTCTCGGGGGGTCCATGTCCTTGACTGTCGTCATCTTGTCCCCCGCTGCCACGCTTGCCATCGTCTACTGCTGGCCGTGTCCCCGCCCCTTCTTGATCCTCCGTGTCCCCTTGCCGGTTTCCTGCTCCATGCTTTCCCTACGCCTGTCCTGAACCATCTCCTTCTCTTGCCGCCCTCTCAGGGCCTCCCGGCCTGTAGCCTGTGGCCCACGCCCGTCCGTCCTCCCTGTACCTTCCGTGAGCCTGCCGCTGCATCGTGTCGCCCACGTGATGACGCGGATGAGCACTGCGGTCCTGCTCCTGCCCCGCCGTACGCCTCGCCTTTGTACCACCCCTCCGTCTGCAACAGCTCCCGCAGCATTAGCACCCTGGGCTTTTTCCCCCGTTCCCGGGGGCAGTCCAGGCTCATCCCCGGGAGCGCCTCCCCCAGCATCCTCCTTCACCGCCCCTCCTCCATCACAGGCCCCCTTCCCCTTGGCCTCCCCGCCCTGCCGACCAGGTCACTGAAGGGGCCGGTCCCTCACTTCTCCCGCCCCCCCCTCGTCCTCCCCGCCCACTTCAAGTAGCGGACCAGCTCCGCCACGTCCCCCGCCCTCCGCCCCCTGAACGTCCCGGGCTCCCTCCGCGTCGGCTGCGGCGCATACTGCCGCGGCGGTGGCGACTCTGCGCCCCAGTCCGTCGGCGTCGGCTCCGGGCTGGGGCTGGCGGGCCGCGGCGCCCCCTCTACTTCCCCTGCCTCTCGCTCCTCCGACCGGCGCCGAATTCCCCTCGCTTGCCCAGCCTCCTCTCCCTCCCCTCTGGCCCTCTTCCTGGACGGCCACCGCCCCTCCACATCCGTGGAGGGGGTGTCCCCTTCCGGGTCCGGGTGGACCCGATGCGCCCCTCAGGCCAGCGCCTCCTCCTTCTCCCGCATCCTGCGCTCCCGGGCCGCCACCCCCTTGTCCCTTTCAGCCAGCCTCGCTGCCTCACCCCTGATCTGCCTCCATGCCTTCTCCTGCATCTCCCTCTCCTGCTCCGGCTGGCTAGCTGGCTGCCTGAATAGCTGTAGTGGGGGGCGACACTCCGACCCCCAGCTCTCCTGTGCCAGCTGCCTGTGCCGCCCGCCTTCCCGCTCTGCCCTCTCCACCCTCTCCAGCCTTCTCCGAAGATCCACCCACGCTCTCTGCAGCGCCTCGACTGCGTGCGCCTCCCCTCCCCGTGGCATGCCTTGCCCCTCCGTCAATCCCTCCGCCACCCTGGCCGCTCCTCCCATGATCGCTGTGTCGCTCTCCTGCAGCCTCCTCTCCTCCTCCCCTATCTTCCCCCATGCCCTCCTGTGCTTCTCTCCCTTCTCTCCCTGTGCTCCCCACCCCCTCCTGCCGGCGTGCGGGTGCTGCCGCACGGACGCTGGCGATGGCACACCCGGGTACGCCGGTGGGGGTGGGCACACCATCCCTACCGCAGGGTAAGGTGGCGGCCGAGATGGGTGGATGGCTGGCGGGACAACACCTCCCCACCATCCCAATACCTTCCCCGGGAATACTGGTGACCCCATGTACCCGCGCCTTCCCCCGCCCTCTGCCCGCTCGCCCTGCTTTCCCTTGCCCCTTGCTGCCTGCTCCTTGGTGTCCTGCCTTCCCTTGTCCCTTTCCCTGGAGCCCCTCTTGCCCCTCTCCTATCCCTTGCGCACCTTACCCACTGTGCCTGTTGTGGTGGCTTTCTTCCAGCCCTGCACCCCTGCCCTGCACCGCGCTGCCTGCCTGTCCACTTCGCTAGCTCCCACTCCCTTGCCCTCCCTCCCGCTGGCCGTGGCGCCCCGTCGCTGCTTCCCTGCCCTGCCCTGCCTGCCCTTCCCTTCTCTGCTGTCCGCCACTGGGTTGTCCGCTGTGCACCCCTCTCGACCCCTCCTGTCCACCCCGGCGCTCTGACCTTCCCCTCCTTGACCCAATCTCCAGCCGGTAGATGGTGTTTGGCCCCAGCTCCGGGAATTGGCGGCGACGGCGCTGGCGCTCCATGTGCGCCAGCGCCTCGTACCGCGCCGTCTACTGGCAGGGCGCCTCCCTCTCCTCCTCCGCCCCCACCGCCGTGCTGACCTGACGGGGCGACCCCGGCGGCTGCTGCTTGAACGAGCGTTGTGGCTGTGACCACTGTCGCCCCGATCGGCCTTCTTTTCGCCCTTTCCCCTCTTGGTGCCTTGTCGCATGCCCGGCCCCTGACGCCCCTGCCCGACTTTTCCCGTGCTTGCCTGTCTGCCCCTGTCCTCCGGTGCGTACTCTGCTGTCCCCGCCCTCTGCTGCTCCCGCCCCTGCTCATCCTCGCCTACTCTTGCCCTCCTCCTTCATCCGCACCTCCGGCAGGATGGACTTCATGGCAGCTGCCGGCACATTAGGTGCCGTCGGCTGCTGTTGGCGCCCCTCCACTGCCATCCTCCTCGCCTCCTCCCCCTCGTCCTCCGACGTCACAAGGATGACGTCGACCACCGACCCACCCAGCCTGTCGCTCTCTGCCAGGTTGAATGGGTCCGCCCGCTGCCTCGCTACCGCTAGCTCCCCCCGCTCCTCCCCCTGCCCGTCAGCTCCCGCTGCCCCCACCTCCCCTACGGAAGCATTTTCGGTGGGGGTGATGTCCGTGCGTCCACAGAAAAATCGAAATTGAAATTGAAAAATTGAAAATCCTTCAACCCATCACCCCAACCGAAAATGCTTCAAAATGGTCTTGCCGCTGTCCGCGTGGTTCACTGGTGGACCTGTCGATGAGCTACCACAACGTCGAGGTCCTTACCTGCTGCCTGGTTTTCGACAACTCCCGCAGCGCAACAGACTGCAGCCTAAGGTATTGCCTTGGTGGAAATACAGTGCAAGAAGGGACGCCTGGGCCAAGACTGGCCCCCAAGGCAACAGCAGCGACGACGACAGCCCTGAGATCAGCTCCAGGAGCTCCTGCGACGACGACGACGATCCCAGCAGAGGTCTTCAGGAAATCTGGACCCTGCAGCAGCTTGACAAGTGGAGTGGATGGCAAATCCCAAGAGCAACGACAGCAGGTCGCGCGGTAAGCGCCCCGCGTCCACCAGTAACCAAATCAGGCGCGTTAATTCGTCGCCTTGGGTTGGTTGACCCTCCGGGAGGTCCCTTCCTAAATAGGCGTGGGGTGCCTTGGGTAGGAAATAATCCTAAATCCCCCAAATCAGGTGCGTTCATTCGTCACCTTGGGTTGGGAATCGACCCTAAAAGGCACGAGGAATTCGTCGCCTTGGGCAGGAAATGGCCCTAAATTCAGGCTCGGTGGAAGGCCTTGCCTTGGGTTTGACCCTAAATAATTTTTTCCGAATTTTCCGAATTTATTGAATTATTGATTTCCATGCCCATGGAGAAAAAGGGCCAATATGTGCACCTAAGTGCCATCAGTCAGGGCGGAAGGCCCTGCAGCGCCCCTGGTCTGGTCACCAGAGGCTACGAGGAGTGCCAGGGACCAGTGTGGTCGCCTGAGGGGCAATTGCCCTATGAATATTTCAAGATCAAAAAAAAAAAAAATTTTTTTTTACATGTGTGTGGTGCTCCCCCCCATGTAAATTACTCACGTAGCCCCCCTCCCCCCACTGTTCTGATGAATCAGTTTTGAAACCAGGGCAGTGCAGGGGTCAGAGCGCCTCCTTGGCCTTGCCTTCCTTTGGATATAGGCAAGGCTTTTAAGGAGGGGGGTGAAGCGGTATGGGGTGCTTCACCCATACCCGCTGCCCAGCCTGTGGCGCTCTTCGCCAGGCCAGATCAGAAATTTTCCTGTTGATGCTACGGCATCCTGATTTCTGTGGGATTTCTGTAAAATACCCCAGAAATCGTAATTTTACGTCTTTTCTGGACTGGCGACGACAGTCGTCGCCTGCGCGACGCAGCTCCAGATCGAGAATTTAACTCTCGATTTCTAAAGATTTTAGGCAATTTTATTATTGTTTTATCGTTTTTAGGAATAAAAGATTATAGCGTGACCTTTTTCGCGGCGTTCCGCGAAGGTCCATTTTTGCGAAAAGTGGCGAGTTCACGCATTTTTCAAAAAATGCTGAGGCGATTCCAGGAATCGCTCAGACGCCTATGGCGTAGCCCAACAGTGGGCCTTTTCATATGTAGGTTGAATTGGCACAGAAACGCGTCGCGTCGCTTACGCTACGCGTTGGGGGGAGACGCGCAAAATGAGTGTTTTTGACTCAAAAATCACTTTATTTTGTTGTTTTTCGCCCAGAAACCACTGGTTGGCCCAGTTTGGGCAGGATCTCAGTGGAGATCCTGATGGCGACGCCTCGTAGCCGTCAGATTTTCTGATGGCGGCGACGCCGTCGCCTTCATTTCGTCTTCTTTTTTATGCTATTTTATAGTATAGAATTGTTACTCATACATTGTACATGTCAACGCATTTATTTTGCATATTATATTACATATACCTTCTCTTTGTTCATAGACGCCAGATTGTGTCCGCGGACGCTCCCCATGGGGTGAGCAAGGATTCCAAGACCATTTACGCAACTCCAATGGAATCGAAGTTTGGTATAGACTTCATGTAGTACTTGGAGAGGTTGGGGTGATGGGTTGAAGGATTTTCAATTTTTCAATTTCAATTTCGATTTTTCTGTGGAAGCACGGACATCACCCCCACCGAAAATGCTTCAAAATGGTTCCATTGGAGTTGCGTAAATGGTCTTGGAATCCTTGCTCACCCCATGGGGAGCGTCCGCGGACACAATCTGGCGTCTATGAACAAAGAGAAGGTATATGTAATATAATATGCAAAATAAATGCGTTGACATGTACAATGTATGAGTAACAATTCTATACTATAAAATAGCATAAAAAAGAAGACGAAATGAAGGCGACGGCGTCGCCGCCATCAGAAAATCTGACGGCTACGAGGCGTCGCCATCAGGATCTCCACTGAGATCCTGCCCAAACTGGGCCAACCAGTGGTTTCTGGGCGAAAAACAACAAAATAAAGTGATTTTTGAGTCAAAAACACTCATTTTGCGCGTCTCCCCCCAACGCGTAGCGTAAGCGACGCGACGCGTTTCTGTGCCAATTCAACCTACATATGAAAAGGCCCACTGTTGGGCTACGCCATAGGCGTCTGAGCGATTCCTGGAATCGCCTCAGCATTTTTTGAAAAATGCGTGAACTCGCCACTTTTCGCAAAAATGGACCTTCGCGGAACGCCGCGAAAAAGGTCACGCTATAATCTTTTATTCCTAAAAACGATAAAACAATAATAAAATTGCCTAAAATCTTTAGAAATCGAGAGTTAAATTCTCGATCTGGAGCTGCGTCGCGCAGGCGACGACTGTCGTCGCCAGTCCAGAAAAGACGTAAAATTACGATTTCTGGGGTATTTTACAGAAATCCCACAGAAATCAGGATGCCGTAGCATCAACAGGAAAATTTCTGATCTGGCCTGGCGAAGAGCGCCACAGGCTGGGCAGCGGGTATGGGTGAAGCACCCCATACCGCTTCACCCCCCTCCTTAAAAGCCTTGCCTATATCCAAAGGAAGGCAAGGCCAAGGAGGCGCTCTGACCCCTGCACTGCCCTGGTTTCAAAACTGATTCATCAGAACAGTGGGGGGAGGGGGGCTACGTGAGTAATTTACATGGGGGGGAGCACCACACACATGTAAAAAAAAAATTTTTTTTTTTTTGATCTTGAAATATTCATAGGGCAATTGCCCCTCAGGCGACCACACTGGTCCCTGGCACTCCTCGTAGCCTCTGGTGACCAGACCAGGGGCGCTGCAGGGCCTTCCGCCCTGACTGATGGCACTTAGGTGCACATATTGGCCCTTTTTCTCCATGGGCATGGAAATCAATAATTCAATAAATTCGGAAAATTCGGAAAAAATTATTTAGGGTCAAACCCAAGGCAAGGCCTTCCACCGAGCCTGAATTTAGGGCCATTTCCTGCCCAAGGCGACGAATTCCTCGTGCCTTTTATGGTCGATTCCCAACCCAAGGTGACGAATGAACGCACCTGATTTGGGGGATTTAGGATTATTTCCTACCCAAGGCACCCCACGCCTATTTAGGAAGGGACCTCCCGGAGGGTCAACCAACCCAAGGCGACGAATTAACGCGCCTGATTTGGTTACTGGTGGACGCGGGGCGCTTACCGCGCGACCTGCTGTCGTTGCTCTTGGGATTTGCCATCCACTCCACTTGTCAAGCTGCTGCAGGGTCCAGATTTCCTGAAGACCTCTGCTGGGATCGTCGTCGTCGTCGCAGGAGCTCCTGGAGCTGATCTCAGGGCTGTCGTCGTCGCTGCTGTTGCCTTGGGGGCCAGTCTTGGCCCAGGCGTCCCTTCTTGCACTGTATTTCCACCAGGGCAATACCTTAGGCTGCAGTCTGTTGCGCTGCGGGAGTTGTCGAAAACCAGGCAGCAGGTAAGGACCTCGACGTTGTGGTAGCTCATCGACAGGTCCACCAGTGAACCACGCGGACAGCGGCTTGACCATTTTGAAGCATTTTCGGTGGGGGTGATGTCCGTGCGTCCACAGAAAAATCGAAATTGAAATTGAAAAATTGAAAATCCTTCAACCCATCACCCCAACCTCTCCAAGTACTACATGAAGTCTATACCAAACTTCGATTCCATTGGAGTTGCGTAAATGGTCTTGGAATCCTTGCTCACCCCATGGGGAGCGTCCGCGGACACAATCTGGCGTCTATGAACAAAGAGAAGGTGTATGTAATATAATATGCAAAATAAATGCGTTGACATGTACAATGTATGAGTAACAATTCTATACTATAAAATAGCATAAAAAAGAAGACGAAATGAAGGCGACGGCGTCGCCGCCATCAGAAAATCTGACGGCTACGAGGCGTCGCCATCGGGATCCTGAGATCCTGCCCAAACTGGGCCAACCAGTGGTTTCTGGGCGAAAAACAACAAAATAAAGTGATTTTTGAGTCAAAAACACTCATTTTGCGCGTCTCCCCCCAACGCGTAGCGTAAGCGACGCGACGCGTTTCTGTGCCAATTCAACCTACATATGAAAAGGCCCACTGTTGGGCTACGCCATAGGCGTCTGAGCGATTCCTGGAATCGCCTCAGCATTTTTTGAAAAATGCGTGAACTCGCCACTTTTCGCAAAAATGGACCTTCGCGGAACGCCGCGAAAAAGGTCAGGCTATAATCTTTTATTCCTAAAAACGATAAAACAATAATAAAATTGCCTAAAATCTTTCGAAATCGAGAGTTAAATTCTCGATCTGGAGCTGCGTCGCGCAGGCGACGACTGTCGTCGCCAGTCCAGAAAAGACGTAAAATTACGATTTCTGGGGTATTTTACAGAAATCCCATAGAAATCCGGATGCCGTAGCATCAACAGGAAAATTCCTGATCTGGCCTGGCGAAGAGCGCCACAGGCTGGGCAGCGGGTATGGGTGAAGCACCCCATACCGCTTCACTACCACCCCACTTGCCTCTGCTTGCCCTCCCTTGTCCCCTCCCTCCCCTGTCCCTGCCGCGGCCTCATCCTTCCTCTTCTGCTCTTTTTTTCGCGGCCCCTCTTGCTGCACTGACTCCGGACTCTCCGGAGACGAGGGTGACGACACCACAGCGGATGCCGCCGAGGACGTCGGCGAGGGGGGCTGCGGGGCTGGGGCCACTTGCATTCAGGCCACGTCGACCCTCAGCCCCACCAGCCCCGGCCCCCCGGACCCGCGCACGGCCCGCGGTGGCGGCGCAGCCTCCGCTGACGGCGATTGGCTTGACTTCGGCTCAGGCTTGCGGGACATCTTTCTGCATACATGTCATCGAGTGCGGGTTCCCAGCCTTGCCGTCTCGTCCCTCTTCTACCCGCGCCCCTCACCTGGCGGTCTCCTCTGTGCCACAGTTCGCGCGCCCTACGTGTGCTGTGCTCTTGGCCTGCCGTGTACTGGCTGCTCCACGTCGTCTTCCACGCCTCAGCGTACTGTTGACTCCTCCCAGTCTGCCTCTGGGCACGTACCTGACTGTCTCTCCCTTGTCCTCACACCTCTTGCTATGTTCCAAGGTGAAGGCGTGCGCCCCTCGGGTCCTCTTGGCTGCTCCTTCTTCTTACCTTGCGTCATCCGCCCCCTGTTCGTGAGCCCGCCGGGCCACCAATGCGCCGCCCCGCCCTTGTTCGTTCACCTGGGGCCTGCTTAGTGCTGGGGCTCGCTCAGCGGCTCAGCCCACCCCCGTCGCGGATGTTCCAGTCCGAGTCACGGGTGACCTTGCGTCCTCGGTCCCTGCGGCCCCAGGCGGCCCACAACCAGCTGCCCCCCCTTGGGGCGCCACCTTACGTCCGCTACCTCTCTTGTTCCCTCTTGTTTTCATATCAGCCGGAGTCTCTTCCGTCTGTGTGCCATCAGGCCCTCCCTCTGCTCTTCACCCTCTCGTTCCTTCACTTCCCGCGCGCCCTCCGACTGGCGTTGCTGCCAGTCTGGCTGGTGGTCGCACTTCCATCTCGGTGATTTGCGGGTTGTACCTGATCAACGCCATCTCCACCCGTTTGGTGACCGGATTTCTCATGTCTTCCAACCCGTGCCTCCAATTGCGCCTCCCTGCACGCCATGCGCCCCTGCAGATGCGCCACCATACATCCCAACAGTCTGTGAGCCACAGCTTCCGGCGCCACCGCGGATATGCGCCAGAGAGACAACATCCCGGTGGGGGCAGGACAGGGGGACCAGTGCTGGAGATGCACCAAGGAGGCCGGGCAGGTACCTTGGCCGGTCCTGAGAATTACGGCATGGGCATTCCCGACCCCTACCATGCGCACTACGGACGCCAGGGGACAGTTGTAGGGGCCGGTACTGCGGCTGCCCAGGGATTTGCAGGAGGATGAGGAGGCCCAGGAGGGTATGGAGGTTTGTTGGGGGGAGGAGCAGGAGGGAAAAAGGGCAGAAGTCCAGATAGGATGGAACACAGTGCGGGGACTGCAGGAAAAGGATGATGGAGTGGCGGCGAGTTTCCGGATGACGGACACGGGGTGGCCCGAGGAGGAGGCGCCCATAATACCCGTGGGCCAGAAGTGTGGGGAAAGTGCGAGGATGATCAGACTGACGGTCCACGGGTTGCCAGCAGACAGGGTATGGTAACTGGTTCTGGTGCAGGCGTACTTGGAACAAGGCAGGGCGAAGGGGGACAGGGCATGGTGTCACGGGGTGGTGGTGACAAAAGGCTGGAAGGCCAGGACGGACAAGAAGTGGGCAGTGTACCGGGGGGTGAAAGAACTGAGCGTCGAGGATGGTGTGCGAGAGTATGACATCGGAAGGCACCGGGTGTACTGCCACTAACTGAGGGAGGTGGTGCGCATACCGGAGCCCACGGAGGATAGGGTGGTGATTTTTCTGGACGGGTCCGGTGTGGAAGGACAGCCGTCCAAGTCGGCGGCAGCGGCTATAGGGCTCACGGGGTTGGGACAAGAGACGGAAAGCGTGGTGGACAAGATGGTGTACGGGGCGGCGTCCCATGGAGAGGTGCAAGGGGTGGCAGATGTGGTTGGGAAGGGAGGGGAGGACGTACGAGAAGTGTGGATGGTGGTGGACGCGGAGACAGACATCACGTCCCTCAGGAGACTAGGCAGCAGGCCGCTGCATGAGGCCCTGGGCACGGGGCTGGCGTCGCAAGTATACGCGATATGGCACGGGCGGCAGATGAAAAAAGTGCCCCTGGTCATACACCTGGTGAGACAGGAGTCGCATCGAGCGGGAGTGGCGAACGATGAGGCGGATGGAGCGGGACAAGCAGTGGACAAGGAGCAGGAACCGGAATGGACGGTGCCAGAGAGAAAGCAGCACCTCCACTTGGTGCATACACCACCAAGGGTGGGAAACGAGAAGAGAGCCCGGTTGGTGACGGAGGAGGACAGGGGCAGACAGGAACTACGAGTGTACCCGCAGCCAGTGCACATGCCAGCTCAGGTACGAGGGGGGCCGGAAGTGGTAGGGCTGAGCGAGTACTTGGAGGGCAAGGTGGGACAGCAGGTCCACTTCCCAGATGTGCTGAGGCCAGAAACACTACCCAAAAGACTGCAAACCAGGCGGCTACAGGCCGTCACGGGTCAGGTGCCAGTGCGGGAGACGATCATGAGGTGGTACAGGCATAAGGGTATGGACCTCCCGAAGGAGTACATGAGATGCCACTGCGGCCGAGGGCAGGAAAAGTACGAGCACTCCATGAGGTGTGAGCGGAATAAGGGGATAGAGGAGCCTCTGGTCAGGGATCAGGACATCCCGCTGCTCAAGAAGGGTGAGAAAGGTAGAGGAGCGATAGAGAGAGAGCTGGGGAAAGAAGGGCATCGCAAGGGGTTGTGGCACATGGTGATCATGGACATCGTACCACTGCCGGATCGTACTTTGTACCTTCCCCCTCGGCCCTCTGAGTCCCAGCGGCGCACACAACAGTATGCCAGGTCTGGCCTTGTCCCTTTTCCCCCTGTCAAGCACCTTCTCCTGTACTGCCTCTGCTCCTTTCCTGCGCCTTGGTTTCTTCCTCATGATCCCCCATTGCGCCACCCACTCGTTCAACATCGTTTACATCCGCGTGTCCGGCCTGGCTCGGGCTTCTTGTCCGCGCGCTCGCCTCATCATCCATTTGTATACACCCCATTCTAGGGTCTTTGAGTTGTGATGGAACTCTGCGTGGTGCAGTCCTGCTTCTCTGTACCCCTTCATAGCCTTTCTGCGCACGTGCAGCACCTTCAAACTTACTCCTTCCTTCATGACCCACCGTACGGTTCCATGCGCCGCCCCTCCGAAGTCCACGTCCAGCACCAGGACCGGTCCACGCCTGCCCCACGTCCTGTTGGTCGCAAACATGTGCTTCTGCCCCGGCAACACCGCCTTCAGAACGCACCACCGCCTTCGTCTGTGCAACACATAGCGGGGGCACATGCTCTCCTCCTTCTGCACCTCCGCGACCGCATGGTAGCACACCCGTTGCACCACCTCCTCCTGATTGTGGCACATCCTGTTCAGCGTTCTCGCCGTATGTGCCCTGTACGCCTCTCCCGCCGTGGGCATCCCCTCCCCATAGTAGGCTGTCGGCGATCGCAACACAAACCATGTACCTCCGTGGATATCCCCTCATATCCCCTGATGAGCCTCCGCACTTCCCCCTCCACCTCCTCCAGCTGTCCCCTCCAGTACAGCAGATGCATCCCCTGGTATCCTATCGCTGCATTGAGCACTGCTCGGAGGTAGTACACGGTTGTCTGCACCGAAAGGGGGGCGACTCCGGAGGGCCACCAGCATCGCCCTGAACCCCCTGAGCAGTTTTTCTGGTAGCCTGACGCCTTCCGCCTCCATGGCCTGCACATGTCCCAGCACCACCGCTTCCTCTGCCCTCTCCAGCCACGCAAACCTGTCTCCCACATCCAGCGCCATACCACCTTCGCCACCCCTCGTCAGGACCGCCGACTTCTCTGCGCTCCATACCAGGTCGTTATCTCTCCCGTACCTCTGCATCAGGTCCTGCACCACCTGCTGGGCCTTTTCATCCCGGGCCATATGCACCGCATCATCCACATCTGCCTGCACTGGTGACGTGTGTGGTTTGAGGTTTGAGGTTTGATTTTGCGGGTACTAGACGCCTTTCGGCCCGGGGGGCCACCTGGTCGGGCCAGGTGATATCCTCCCCACCGGGTCCTAGTGGGGGGCCCTCCAAGACGCACCTCCTGCCTGGTGGCGGAGTCCCCCAGGTTCACAGGGCTCGGAGCCCCGTCCCCCCCCTGGCTTCTACTTTTCGCCACTCCCCGGTCAGTGCATCAATTCGCAGCCGTGGCTGCGGGCGCTTACCCACTGCGTCGCCCCCCTAATGTGTGTTTGCCCGGGGCACCGGCGCTGCTGGGCCCGTGCTACTGGCTTGTCGCCAGTGGGACCCCCTTGGGCTGGCGCGGTGGCTGCCTAGCCTAGGGGTTGGGGCGCGACGCAGGGGGGCACCGCTGCCTTGGCGGGTGCAGTGCCCCGTCCATGTGTTTGCGGCGCTCGCAGCCGGTTTGGGGGGCCCGGGCCGGTACCTGGTGTTGTATCTCCCCCGTTTCCCCCTTCCCGCCCCGCATGTCCCGCGCTGTGTGTGGCAGGCCGTCCCGTCCGGGTGTCTCTTAACCTCGCTCGCTGGTACGCCATTCCACGCGATGTATGCGTTCTGCGTGCTCGGTCCGGTTGCCCTTCTGGTTGTCCTGCGTGCCCTTTCCGTGTGTGTGCGCTCACGCTCCCGCGGCGTCCGCTTCCTCCCCCCTCCCTCCCCTGGGTGGTGTGGCGCGCGCACCTCGCGCGGTCCCGGCGCTGGGCGCTGGTAGGGCCGTTCCACGCGGTCCTTGCCCCTACGCGTGTCCTGCCCCGGTCCCTTGCTCCGTCTGGCGTGCTGGGGAGGGAGCGGCCATTTCCTGTTTCCCCCCTACCTGGCTTCGGGGCGCGCGCCCCCCGGGGGGTGGGTCTGCGCGTCCGGGGCGTTCCCGCGCCAGAAGCTGGGGTGGGGGGGGGGCGGGCGGCCTGTGCGCCGCGCCCCCCGTTTGTGCGGCCGGGGGGGCCCGTGGGGCCGGGGGTCGCTCTGCCTCGTTCCGTCCCTCTGCATTCCCTGGGCAGGCAACAAAGCGGGTGTCACTGGCGTCGTTCTGGTCATGGAGGGCGTGGCCCCCATACCGCTCCCGTTTGTGCTCGCCTGCCGTCTCTGGGCGCCGCCCGTGTGGCGCCCTGGCGCGTTGGTGCGGGTTCGTCTGTCCCCCGCGGTTCCTGCAGAAGCAGGCGGCTGGTGTGGAGGGGCGGGCCTTGCTCCCGCCCCCCTCTCGGGCGCCGTGGTCCCGCCGGGGGGAGGGGGGACCCTCCCCTCTGCCTCGGGGGGGTGGGTGCCGGCACCCCCGGGGCTTGCGGTTTGGGGTGGGTCGCGCTGCGGCCCCCCTGCTCTCCCTCTGGGGGGCGGCCAGCGCTTCCCTACCCTGCCCCCCTTCTCGTCGTCGGCCCATTCCCCCCCGGCGTGCGCGTTGGGTCGGGGTCGCGGGGCCGCCCCGTGCACCGGGTGCGGCCTGCCTGGCGGGGGGGGGGGGAGGGGCGGCCCGTGAACCGCTCCCCCGGGGGACCTGTCAGACCCAAGCCCCCCCTCCGCCCTCCCCGAGTGGGCAACATTGCGGGTGTCACCAGCGATGCTCTGGTCATCGGGGGCGCGGCCCCCATACTGCTCTGCTTGGTCGCCGCGTGCCGCCCCCAGGGAAGGTTCGTGCAGAGCTCCGGCGCGCTGGTGCGGGCTCGCCCGTCGGCCGCAACCCGCGCAGGAGCAGGCGGCAGAGGGCGCTGGGGCGCGCGGCGTGCGGGTCAAGCTGCGTCCCCCCCCCCGCGTCGCGGTCCCTTCTGGGGGAGGGGGGCGTCCCCTCGGCTCCGGGGGTTGGTTGGTTGTTTGGTTGCTGCCGCTATGTCCCGGCGCTAGGCCAGGGCCCCCTAGGCTGCAGGCCACGGGCGGCAGGGGCTGCGTGACACGCTGTACTTCGCATGAACCACGCGCACTGGGGCTCGTCCGTGTCGCTCCGGCGCGCTCTCGCCGTTTCTCTTCCTACATGTAAGGCACGTCCGGGTCCACCGCGCTGCGCGCGGCGCCTTGCCCGCCCGTACCTGTGTTGCGTGTCGTCGCTCTGGCCTCCTTGCTCTCCCCCCCGCCCCATCGGTGGTGTGTCCGTGGCGCGCCCCTTGGTTTTGTGCCGGCGCCCACCGACTTGGGCGCCCCGGTGCGTTCTGCCCTGGGGGTGGGGTGGGCGCGGAGGCTCGCCCCCGGCGCTTGCCCTTGCGCCCAGCCCCCCTCGCAGCGGGGCCCGCGCGTCCACTTTGCTTCCTCCCTGTTTCCTCCTTGGTCACAGGCACGGGCACTGGTCGGGCTGCACTCTTTAATCCGTCCATGGTGTCCGTGGCTCCCAGAGGACGCACCTCCGCGGCGCTAGGCCTGTCGTGTGCAGATGGTCCGCATGAGTGTGGTGCACTGCCCACTCATGATCAGTGTCTATGAGATACACACGGTCCTCGAAGGGCAGGCAGCGGATCTGGTCGCTGCCCCACGCCTCCATGTGCCTCGCTGCTGCCTGCATCAGGTCAGACCGTCAGGGCGCCGCCTCCCGCGACGCGTACTCCATCAGCTCCTCCATTCACGTCTGGTAGGTGCGCCACGAATACCCCGACAGGCGCTCTTCCAGGACGCTCAGGTCGTACGGCTGCAGTCCCGGAGGCTTCGACGGGCTGGCCAGCGCACACCACTCACTGCAACGGACGCGAGCGTGGGGCTGCGCGGTACTAGCACCTCCATGACGTAGATCTTCGCCTCGTGGTGCCGCGCTGTGATCTCCACTGTCGCTTGCGCCGCGTTCCAGACAGCGCCCGAGATGGGCAATACAGCAGCTGGGCGGAGCTGCTCCTGCTGCTCCGCGGGCGAGAGTGAGGCGAAAGGGTGCGGCATGTTGTGTCACTGCCCTGTGACATGCATGCCGCTGTTGGGTGGGGTGCAGGGCGCCAACCATCACACTCTGGATGGGGGCTAGCCCGCTACCAGCGCATCTGGTTGGCACCCGGGTCTGCCTGCCCGCGTCGCTCCGCGTGGGGGGGGTGGTTCCCTTGTTCGCTCAGCCGCGCGTGGTCGCCGCGTTCCCGCGCATGCGCTGTGCTGTGCGTGTGTGTGTGTGTAGCCCGGGGCGGCGAACTGGCTGGGGCTGGCTCAACAACCCCCTAAAGGGCCTGCTACTGTCTGGTGCTGTGGCTAGGCATCGAGACGCCTGAGGGGGCGATTGTATGTATCGCGTTGCCCCCTGGGCCCTAAGGCCCCTCCGCTCGGTGCGCGTGCTGGAGGTGCGGCTGGCCGCTAGGGCGAAGCCCGGGGGCCGTTGAGCCTGAGCCCCCCCTCGTGCTGTGCTGCCCGGGTGCCACCAGGCCCTAAGGCCACTCCGGGGTCGCCGGCCTGGGAGAGGGGGAGGTCACCTGCGCGGGGCACCGTCGGGGCATCCGCTCCCCTTTGACGTCGTCTTCCATTACCTGTTGAGCAAGCATGGGCGAGGCGGGGGGGGGGGGGACACTTGGTGTGGCAGTGGTGCGTCTGCCCCTCACAGGCTGCACCTCTGACCCCAGGGGGCGCCCAGGGCGGGTGGCGGCTGCTGCCGGCCTGACTCGGCTCCGGGGGGGCAGAGGATTGGCGCTCCTGTGGCCCGCAGGCCAGGGGGGGAGCGGGGGGGGGGGGGGGGGGGGAGGGGGGGGCGCTCTGCTGCTCCCCGCCCCCCTGCCACGTCGGGTGTCGGCCTGCCATCCTTTGTATCTGGCGCGCCCCCCTGGAGTATACTTGTGCTGTGGGGGTTGCCGGGCAACCATGGGCGTCAGGCGCGGCCCGGTGGGCCGCCAGTGGGTCAGTGCGGCGGGGGGGGGTCGGTAGGGGGGGAGTGATCTCCTCGCCGTGGTTCGCGCCCCCGCCTTCCCCAGGCCTGCCTCTCAGTGGGCAGCTCTGTTTGCGCCGTCCTGGGCGCCGCCGTTCCGTGGTCGGTCGGTAGCGGGTAATGCGGGAGCGTGCGGGCGGTTCACCGGGGGCGCTTGGCGCGCGGCCGCGCTTGCCGCGGCCGCTCTGTCCCCCCTTTTGGGTGCAGCGGCCTCCCCGTGGGAGTGCGGGGCCGCTGTCTCTCCGGTCGGCCTCTGTCTGCTCTTGGGCCGGGGGGGGGGGGGAAGGGGGGGAGCACTCTGGTCCTCTGACGCCGCCCCCCGACGGCCGCGGGGAGGCGGCCTGGCGGTTCCGGCCCCGGGGGGCCAGCTGTCGGCTTCGGGGGCGCACTCTTCCTCCGCCCCCCTGTACCCTGTGAGAGCCGGACCCTCCTGCAGGCCCTCGCTTGGGTCCCCTGCTCCCCCCGCCGTTGTCTGCTGGCGCTGGCTGGCTGGGGGCGGCCGTGAGGGTCAGAGGTCAGCAGTTAGTGGGCTGCGGGGCAATGGGCTCCCCCTCGCGCTCGTTGTCCCTGCCCTCCCTCCCACGGGAGGTGGCGCGCGCCTCTCCGTCGCGCTGCATCGTTAGGGGGGCGTGGGTCGGGACGCCCGGCTCTGCCGGGGGGGGCATCCCGCGGCACTGTCCCCCCCCCACTCTCTCGCGCCCGTCGTCTGGGCCGTCACCTGCGTCGCCGCTTGTGTGGGGTTTGGGGCTGTGGCGGTGGCGGGTTTCGCCGGCGGTAGCGCCAGTGGGTGAGGGCGTGTCGCAAGGCGCGGGGGAGCCGGTTGTTGGCGTCCGCATCCGTGATGCGGAGAACGGCCCCCCCCTCCAGGAAGGCCGGCCACGCCGGCTCTCTGTGGGGCCACGCTGCCCGGATTACTGACCGGAGGACCCTCTCGTGGTCCTCCGGCGTCGCCCGGGCCCCCGGGGGCACCTCCCGGTTCCCTCCGTCCCTCCGGAGGAGCACGGCATCGATGGGCCGGTTCCTCATCCCCCTGGTAGTCCCCGAGCAGGCCCAGCTCATCCACCCGTACACCTCCACCACCAGGGGGAGGGCCTCATCCCCCAGTGGGTCCGGGACCCCGCCCCCCCCCGCCGAGGCCATCCGCGCCGGCTCCGCCCTCGGCGCGGGGGGGCCTGGCTGGTGCTGGGGTCGTGGGGGTTGGAGGGGGATTAGTTCTCCGGCGTCAGGGTCCATGTCGTAGAGGTGGGCGTGGTGGTGGTGGTGGCGGTGGGTGTGGTGCACCAGCATTTGTTAGATGCCGGGGGGGATGCACCGCACCGGCTGCACATCTGGCTGCGGCGGCGCCCCGCCCCCGCCCCCCTCCCTTCGCTTCGCCCCCCCCCCCCGTCCTTTCTCTCCCCGTCCTTGCTCTTGCCCTTGCGTCCCCTTCCGGCCCCAACTCCTCTGTCCCCCTGTCCTTGCCGTGGGTTCTGCCCCCTCTCACCAGTGCCCTGGCCTGCACTGCCTGCGCCTGTGCCCGTCCCGTGCCCGTGCTCCTGCCCTGGCTGCGCCCACGCTCGCCGACCGTCCCTCGCTCCGCTCCATGCGTTCCGTGGCCGCCCGCCTTCTCCCCGCCCGCGCCCCTGCCCGCCCTTCCCGTGCCCTGGCCACTTCCCTGCTCCCTGCCCCGCATCCCGCCGTCCACTGCCCGCGCCCTGTCCCCCTCTGCTGCTGCTGGCCTCGGCGCCTCGGCCGTGTTTGCGCCCTTGCTCCTTGCCGTGTGTGCCCTGGCCCGCCCCCTGCGTGCGCCCCTGGGCACTCCCCCTGTCGCCTCCTGCCCCCCGCTCTGCGCTCCCGTGGCCGGCACTCTGCTCTGCCTGCGCGCCGTCCCCCCCTTCCTGGATCACGCGCCGGGCGTCCCGCTGCCTCTGCAGCTGCGGCAGCGTGACGCCCGGCGGCGAACGCTCCTGCGCCGGGGGGCAGACGTTCCGCGTCCGCCCCGGGGGGAAGGGCTTGGGGGGGCTGGTGTGGATGTGGTTGGGGTTGGTGTGGGCGCGGTACTTCGCGCCCTCCCTGCCCCGTGCTGCTGCTGCGGCGGCCCTCGGCGAGGCACTCGGGGCCCGCGCGGGGTCGGTCCCCCGCTTCTGCGGCGTGCGGGGGGCCGCGGTGTGGCCGGCCGAGGCGTAGGGGCGGCTCGCCGGGGCCGCGGTCCCAACCCCTCGTGCACCCTCCCCGCCCCCTTCTGCGGCCGCGGCCACCCCCTGTGCCGGCGGCGCGCCAAGGGGCCGCAGTCGGGGCCGCGGCGCGGCTTACTGGGGCTGCGGTCTCGGCCCGGTGTGCCCCCGGGGCCCCCTCCCGGGGCGAGGCGGCAGGGTTTGCTCCTTGGCCGGCGGGGGCGGTCTCCTCGGCCGCCCCAGGCCCCTGGGTCGATGGCCCGGTGTCGGCAGAGGCCACCCGGGGCTGCCCGGCTGGCGGCCAGACCGGCACCACCGCCTCTGACAGCCTCCGCTCCTCGCGCTCCGCGGGGGTCTCCCCCGCCCATTCCGGGGAGACGAGGAAGCGGGAGCGGGACCGGCGGTGGTGGCGGTCGTCCTGCTGGGGGGAGCCATCGGAGTCCGACATCACTGTTATCCTGGTAGGCATGCGTGCCGGCAGGTGCGCCCTTCCCACTACCTCCTGGTGCATCTGTGTCGTGCCGTGGGCAGTGCTGTGCAGTGCTCCGCGGGGGGGAGGGGGGGAGGGGGTGGGGGGCCGGCGGCGGCATCAGTCCCGTACGGGCGGGGGCCGGTTGCCATCCATCGGCATTGGGACGGGAGGCGGGGGAGCCACACGGCCCACGCGTCGCGCCACAGCTCCAAGTCTGGGGCGGGGCTCAAGGCCCTGGGCCCCCGGGGGTCGTCAGGTGGTGCAGGGGGGAGCCGCACTAGGTGGACCCCCGTAACGGCGGTGATTCCCTGTGTTCGCAGGAAGGTGTGTACCCCGTCCTGCGCCGCGGGCGCCGGGAGGGGGGGGCGGAGTGCGGGTGCTGCCCCATACAGGTGGGTGGGGGTGATCCCCAGGACCCGCTCAGGGTCCCCGCGGGTCGCAACGATGAGCAGGAGTAGGGGGGTGCCCGGGCGTTCTTGCCAGAGGACTGGCCCCCTGTGGTGGGCACCCCTGGTCCTGGAGAGGGGGGGGGGCAGGTCCGGGTCGGCCCAGCCGCGGGGCGCATGCGTCCCTGGCGGAGGGCGGGGCACCAGGTGGGCTCCCTGGGGAACGCCTCGCATATGACGGCGTACAGGAGGGTTGGCCTGGCGCCATGGTATACCGGGTTGGTCGGCCGGGGGCGGGCGGGCGCCTCGTCCGCGCCTTCCACGAACACCGTGATTTCACCCACCTCCAGGTCATCGTCCGGGGGGTGTAGAAGGTGGAGCGCCGCATCCAGCTCGTACACTCCCCCGGGGTATGTGGCCTGCGGCTGGTTCAGGTACGGGGCCATGTCCCCGGTGCAGCGCGTCCTGAGGGCGTGCAGCAGGGCTGGGGCGCTGCTGCGGAGGGACATGGCAGACCCCGCTCCCGTCAGCTGCAGGGTGTCCCCCATGCACAGGGGCCGGCCTGACGGGTTGGACTCACGCCACTCCATCCAGTGCCCGTAGAGGGCTACCTCCGGGCTGATGAGCCCCGGCTGAACGGCGTTCACGATCTGGTGCATCGCCGGGAGTAGCGCAGGGGCCCCTGCTCCGTTGAGGGCGCGGACGGCCGGAAGGGCGGTCTCGCTGAGGAGAGCCCTCGCACTGCCTGCCGGGTCACGTTGTGCGGCAGCATGCGCCTCATGCGCCTCCGTCACCGCGTCCGCTACCAGGCCCCCGACTACCGCCTCATGCGCTTGCCGGCAGGCCCTGTCGTGTCCCGGCCCAACCCCCCGTCGGCGAGGCATGGTGCTGCGGGCTCTGCAAAGTGTGGCGGCGGGTGGGGGTCAGGGCGCGAACACATGCGACAGGTGCGCAATGGACATGGGGTCCCGCAGGTGCATGTGGATCCACAGGAGGGCGGCGCCTGCGGGGCCCGCGCGTTCGTGTGAGGGGTTGTGTGCTCCCCCGATGCGCCGATGCCAGGCCTCATCCTCCGTGCGCCTGTGCGGGATCCGCGGAGGTTGGGGCCAGGGGCACGCGGCCACCTGGGAGCACTGCGCGCACCTGTTGGCGCCTGTCGGCGCTGCGGAGGGCACCGTGTCGCATTCCCCGCAGAGGTGGCAGGTGTGTGGGAGGTGGGAGGGCGGCGACCAAGGGCCGAGATGGCGGAGCCAGAGGTCGTCCCACCTCTGTGGGAGGGGGTCCTGGATCTCCAGCAGGTGGGCGCGGACGCGGCACCAGTAGTCCCTGCCGAGCGTCTCCCGCTGGACCTCCCGCCACGTGTCGTCGGGGGGAATCCCTTGGTCGTGGAAGGCGGCGATGAGGTCGTCCCACGCCGGGCGGGGGTGCCCCTGGGGGGGGATTGCCATATACACGTGGCACCTAGTGAGGTGGGGCGCCAGCATATCCCACCGGCACTCGTCTGCGGCGTCCCGGTGGAGGAGGGCCAGTAGGTTGCCGTCCGCGACTGCCTCCCACTCTACCCGCAGCCCGTCGCAGCTGTTCAGCTCCTGGCGCAGCGCGGCCACAAGGTCTGTGGGGAGCATGAGGAGTAAGGGCCCCCGGGTGTCGTCCAGCCATGACAGGGCGTGGTCGTATTCAGGGCCCCCTGTTTTGAAGTGCGCCACGGCGAGCCGGGCAGCCCCGTCCTCCGGGGGTTGCCATCGGATGGTGGCCGCCTCGTGTCCCCATGTGTGTATCTCTGTAGCCCGGAGCACGTTGGCGGCGTGGAGGACGATGCGGGGGGGGACAGGCGCTCTGACGAGCGAGGACACGTCCCCAGTCCACCCTGTTTGCGGCCCTGGGGCCGCTTGCAGCCATTCCCTCGTTGCCGCGTCCCACGATTGGTCAGGGCCCGCCCGCGGATCATGGTGGGTCTCGGCCGGGTGTGCGGCCCCAACCCCTCGAGCAGGATGGCGGCGTATCGTTGCGCAGGGGTCTCCGGGGCGCGCGTGGCGGCGCACCACTGGCCCCACTGGCGCGCCCACTCCTCAGCCACTATGCGTGCCTCCCACGCGGTCATGGAGCCGCGCCCGGTGATCCACGGTGGGAAGGGGGCGTCTTGCAGGTGCGTCGAGAAACCCCCCGGCAGGTCCCGGTACGGGTGGGGGCCCTCTTCTGGCGGGCACTCCAGAGTGCCATCCACAACACGGAGGGAGGCTACGAAATCCTTGCCAGGGCGCGGGGGAGGGGGGGGGCAGTTGCCCTCTGCCGCAGTGAGCCATCGGTGTACCCGGGCCGCCGCGCTTAGGGGCTCGCGGAGGAGTTGCTCCAGCCTGTGGTTGCGAAGCTCCCATGCGAAATCTCCTAGCCGGGACATGTGGTGGAGGCAATCGTCCACGGAGGTCCCCCACTGGCGGGTCGTAGAGGGCTATGGCGTGGAGCTGCGCCTCTGCCTCCTCGGGGACCAGCCCGGAGCGGAAGACTTCCGTCCATGCGGCGCCCGCGGAGCGCCACGAGGCCACCCACAGGGCTTTGTCCCCGGGTGGGAGGTGGCGGGCCACCTCGTGCACCGCCTGGCGGTAGGGGGTCCAGAGTAGCCGCGAGTGAGCGCACTCCACGTGCATGTGCCCCGGGGTCTCCTCCGGGCCGCAGCATAGGAGGCACGGTTGTGGCAGTACAGCGACGCCAGAGAGCCGCTCCTTACAGACACGAAGCCTGCGTTGCACCGGCGTGTGGCTGTCTCTGGCCCGCAGCGCCCGGTGGTTGCTGGCCGTCGCGGTGAGGTCCCGGGCGTGGACATAGGCTGTGGCGTGGGCCGCGCCCAGAGGTGTGTGTCCTCGGTGCGTCAGCGCATGGTCTGTCTGTGCTGGCTGCGCGACCTCGCCGATCGTCCGCATCGTGGGGGGCCGTAGGTCGAGGTGGCCGTCATGACTGGCGACAATGAGTTGGGCGTGCCTAGGGCCCGGGGGCGTGTTCTGCAGGACGGTGTCCTCGGATGCCGCCCAGTCAGCCTTGTGCAGCGGGGTGTTGCTGTGGTCTGAGGGGGCTCGGACATACCAGAGCGGGTGCCCGGCGTGTTGCCGTCGCGCACGAAGGCTGTCCTGGAGCCACCGTAGGGGTATCTGGTTGACTACCTTTGCCGCGCCCGCGGGGACCCCCGTGGTCCGCTCGCGATCCGCGTGTCGCAGGAGGTGGAGGATGACTTCGGCGTTCACCGTATGGACCTATGGCTGTGGGCGCTGCATTGCAGGGGAAGGGAGGCGGCCACCCCCTCCCCGTCGGGCACCGTGCCCGAGATGGCCACCTCCCACGTGCGGGTGAGGTCGGCGGCGAGAGCGACGCTGGTGGCGTGTTCGCAGGGTCCGCCCCCCGACGCATCGGAAGAGGTGTGGCCCCAGGCTTCCGGGATCCAGTAGTACCCGTTGGGGCTGAGCCACCCCGCCTTGAGGTCGGCGGAGTGTTACCGGACGTTGGGGTGGCTGGGGGTCAGTTGGTCCACGCTCAGCGCCTTGCTGTTGCCAGGGCGGATCGCCGGGTGGTCGTGCAGTCGGATTTCCGCTCCAGCGATCGTGCTTGCCCAGGACCGGAGTACCGTCACATGTTCCCTAAGCCACGCCGGACCTCCGCGCTGGTGCACCACCAGGTGTCCCGTGCCCTCCAGCTGGTCCTCCAGCGCGTGCACTGCCATGTGTGGGTCGTGCGGCACCTCCGTAGCTACCAGCAGGGCGGTGCCGAGGGGGAGTCCACGAGGCCTGGGCTGGCCTGCCCCCACCTGCACTATCAGCCACTCGGTCTGCAGCTGCGCTTGCTCCGCCGCTCGGGTGCATTTGTCGTCCGTCATCACAAACCACACCGGCGTCGGCGCGTGGGCCACATCCGTGTTAGGCTCTCGGTGCTCGCTTTCCGCGAGTACGTCGTGGAGGATGTACATGAGGGCCGCCGGCGGGTGGTACGCCGCCCCCCGCGTTGGGGGGGACAGGCGGCCCTGGCGGCGGTAGCCCCCGACGTGAAGGTGCAGGCCGTCCAGGGGCACCCGAGGGCCAGTGTGGGTGTCCTGTTTAGCCCTCGTGGGGTGAACGCAGCGTGACGATGTTGCCTGGTGGGGACTGTAGTTGGACGTGGGCTGCCCTGGGGCACACGATGGGGTTGTAGAGCCCCACCCCCAGGGCAGCCAGGGCCCGCGTATGCGGTGGACCCAGTCGCCTTCCGCCAGGGTTGCGAACTCTGGGACGGGGTAGTGCACCTCGGGGCATATTCCGTGCGGGCCGGCTATTTCCCAGAACATCTTGGTGACCTCGGCGCGCACCGAGGTTGAGCGGTGGGGGACGAGTGTACCCACGAGGGCCACCGCTGCCTGCTGGCACCGCGTTGGCAACCGTGTGAGCCCCAGGGTCCGGTCATCTTGTTGGCTGTCCCTCGAGGCGTCAAACGCGTACCGCGCCCTGTCCCTCACGACCTGGACCGTGATGTGGTCCAGGAGGCACGCGGTGTCGGAGTCGTCGGCGATGAAAGGGGCGACGTACTGCGTCACTCCCCCGAGGATCGCCAGGATGACGTCCTGCACCACTTTCGGTGGCGCGAGGGTGTCGAGGCACCAGTGGTGCACCGCTGCCGGGCGCAGCCGGTGTTTGGGCTGCAGGGAGAACTCCCCGTCCGGCTGCAGCTGGAGTCCCTAGTAGGGGACGGAGTCCGCCGCTGGTACCGGGCGCCATTGGGTTTCCAGGTGGGGACAGAGGCGCAGCTGCAGGCCCGGGACACCCTCCGTCGTGGTCATGGCACACTTGCGGGGGTGGAGCTCCATGCCCATCATCCCCTGGTACGCGGCCACCGCCTCCACGCCCTCGACGAGATGCTGCAGCGTGTGGGCCACTACCAGCAGGTCGTCTATGTAAGCCCTGATGAGGCGCCGTTCGGTCTCTCCAGGCGGGCGCAGACGGTGCCCCTGCACCCTGAGCAGGGGCTCCAGGAGGGGCGCGTACAGCATGGGGCTCTCGGGGTTGCCCTACCGGACACCGCGCAGCATGTGGACGGGTTGTGTTAGCCCCGCGCGCGGTGACGATGCGCAGCCTGGCGCACGTCTGGAGGAAGAGCAGGAGGTCGATGACCTCCGGCGGCACAGAGAGGTGGCGCGAGATGAGGTGCAGGGCGCCGTGCGGGGCGGTGTCGAAGGCCTTGCGGGCGTCGAAGGAGAAGACGTAGTTGGGCCTTCCCCGTTGGAGCTGCCGCTGCGCCATGAACAGTGGGGGGCCGGTGCTGGAGCAAGGGAGGGCCCCTTGCTGCGAGTCGCTGACCACTCCGTGCCGTGTGAGCCCTTCCGTGATGCGCTGGGTGAGGGGGCCCGTGAGCAGCTTCATGTCCAGCTGGCCTAGGGCTATGGGCTTGTAGTCGTCCAGTTTGGCGGAGCCTGGTACCTTGGGGCTGAGCCAGATGTGCGCGTCCCTCCAGTGCATCTGTGGCGGGGCGCCGCGGAGGATGGCCCGGTATGAGTCGACCAGGAGCCACTGGACGGGTGCGGGGAGAGCCTTGATGAAATGGGCCTCCACGTGGTTGGGACCCGGGGCCTTGCCATCGGCCTTGTCCAGGGCAGATTAGAGGTCCTGCATGGAGTACTGCTGGACCTGTGTCCAGGCCCCGTCAGGGACCCGGGGGACGTGGCGGCTGAGGACCGCCTGGAAGCCTGGGAGGTCCACCGGGCGTTGGTCATACAGTTCCTGCCAGAAGGCGCGAACCGCGAACATCACTTCGTGGGCCTCCGTGAGGAGTGTTTCGGTGTTGGGGACCCGCACGTTCCAGAGGCCTGACGGGCCCGGGCCTCTACCTCTATGGCTCCCCGCACGGCTTTCCACCGCTGGGCGATGTCGGGGGCGTGGCGGCGCCAGAAATCCTTGATGGCGCGCTTGCGGTCTGCCGCCAGGAGTGCGCGGAGTTGGCGGATGTCCTCTTCGAGGGCGGCTGCTTGCCTCTCCAGCTCCTCCTGCAGCTGGCCCTGTGTGGCCGGGCGGAACCCGGGCGACGCACCCCGCAGCTCCTCCGCGAGCCAGAGCGCCGCCTCGGACCGGATGCCACGCCGTGCCGCGTCCGCCTGGTACGCCGCCGGCGCGCACGCTGCCAGGCTGTCATAGCGGAGGACCGCCGCCTGGAGCAGATTCATGCTCTCCGGGGGGTCCCCCCCCCGCCGGGTCCATCCCCGCCGGGGACGGCTGCCGGTGTCCCACCACACGTGCCAGGGCATCATGCGCCGCGTGGAGGTTTTCGAACACCTTGTCCACTGCGGCCGCGGGCATGGACCCATAGGCGTGCTGCTCTGCGGGACCCAGCCAGGGCGCCAGGGAGGGTTCATCCTGCGCGGCGGTGACCGCCGCCCACAGGCAGTGCTGGACGGGTGCGGCCTCAGCGTCGTACGGGAGAAGGCGGCCCTCTGTGTGGCTGTAGGGGTCGGGCATCGTTGCGCGCCCGGCCGCGTTGAGGAGGCCCGGCAGGGCCAGGCGGACCGGGAGGTGGTCCGACCCGATCACCTGGGGCTGTGGCACGCCGCCGGCCCATAGGTTTTCCTGCAGGGACCACGGCAGGAGGGGTTGGTTGACCAGGAAGGTGTCCACCCTGTGCCTGGACGGGTGGAGCGTGGGGATCATGTCCTCCTCGCCGCCTGCTGTCGCCCTTCGGAAACCGCAGGCCTCCCAGCCCGCGCAGAAGTGCTCCGTGGCCGGGTTGGAGGTGGCATCCATGTAGACGTTGGTGTCACCTGCGATGACCACCGGGTGTCTCCCACCGAGGCTGCGCGCCGCGGCATACATTTGTGTGTCGGCCCAGAACGCCGCCCGTCCCGTCCACGGGGAGCAGCCTGCCTGTGGCCCGTGGAGTTTGATGAGGGCGAGGCCTCCCCTGTCTGTGCGGATTTCCAGGGCCGCGGCCTTCCCGGGGATGATTTCCGTGAAACTGAGCACCTCTAACTCTGCCACGTACTTGCTGCTGACCGCAGTGAGGAGGCCTCCCCCTCTCGAGTTGGAAGTGACCCCCGTCTCCGCCAGCCGGCTGCTGAAGAAGGGGGTGTACCCCTTGTCCCGGAGCGCTGCGGCCACGTGCATCTCCTGCGCCCAGTAGGCGATCCCTTTTTCCTGGAGATAGGTAGGTAGGTATCTTCGGGAGCTCGGGATGCCTCATTTGACATTGCAGGAAGAACGTCTTACCAAGGGGACGTCCTGTCCCTCCGAGTGCTTCATGTCAGGTGCGTCTTGAGCCGCTCCCGCATGTGCTTGGGAAGGCATTGTCGCGGCCACCCGGTCCATGTGTCCCAGGTGGGAGGGTGTTGCCACATGTGTCCATGGGTAGGGCCACATGCCCTCTTCTTTGGGTGGCAGCTCTGGGGGCTGCCCAGCCGTGTGGAGTATCTCTCACCACAAGGGGTATTGCTCCCGCTAGTCTACGGTACGACCGCCTGACCCTTGTGGCTTGAGTCGCGGGGCCACTCTGCTTGGCAGGCGACCCCCTCCTGGACTGTGTACCGGCTCGCCTGTCACCGGTTGCTTCCATGGCTCCGGGTGACGTTTGCCATGGTCCCCGATGCAGCCTGGCCGGGCTCGGACCAGTGGCCTTGGAGTACCGCTCCTGCCACTGGTCCGGTGGGTCAGCTGGGTCGCCCCAGTGCGTCCGACCCATGGGGTGTTGGTTCTTTCCTGTCCCTCGGCCGCCCTACGTGTGTGCAGTGTCCTGGGCCGCTTGGCTCCTGTTCACCGGTGTGCCCGCGCGGTTTGCTGTGTTGCGTCTGCGGTGTCCTCGGCCACTTGGCTCCTGTTCACCGGTGTGCTCGCTCGGTGTGTTGTGTTGCGTGTGCGGTGTCCTGTGCCACTTGGCTCTCGTTCACCGGTGTGCGCGCTGTGTGCGGTGCGCGTGTGCCATGGGTCGTTGTGTCCCTCTTTCTCCCCCCCTAATTTTCGTTTTTTTTTGTTGGAAAAAAAAAAGAAAGAAAAGAAAAACAGGGGCGCGCGTACACTGCAGGCACAGGCACGGGCAGCTGGTGCAGCGGTGCAACAGTGTTGTGTCCTCTGGCGTGTGTTGTCGGTGCTGTGGCGGCGGTCGCGCCCTGTGGTGCGGCTCGCGCGTCCTGATGTACACGGGCATGGGCCAGGGTGGGTTTGGTTAGGTGTCTGTTTGCTTCTGGAGCTGGCTGGTTTGGCGGCTGTGTGGGCTGTGGGTGTGGGCTGTGGTTACGCTTTTCCCCCAGCGGGCCTGGTTAGGGGTCAAAGGTTAGCGGTTTTGGGGTGTGGCTCGGGTTTGATTTGTGTTTGGGTTTTGGCTCGGTTAGGCGGTTGCGACGGTAGCGGGCCTGGGTTCCGTGCCTTTGGGCGTAGTGGTGCCCGTTGTCGCGTGCGTTGGCGTCCTTCGGCGTCTGGTTCGTTTGGTGACTTCTGGGCGGGGCCTGGCGTGGCGCGCCGTGTTGGTTGTTTGCTGGGTAACGGGGTTAGGTGGCGGCGCCGCTGGCCGGGGGGTCAGGCGCGTTGTGTTGTGTGGTGCGCAGGGCTCCTAGGGTGCTGTGGGTGCCGCCGGTGTCGGTGCGCCGACGCTTGTGGGGTGGTGCGGGGGTGTGTGTGTGCGGGGCTCAGCTTTGGGTGATGTTCCGCAGGCGGATGCCGGTTCGCTGTGTCTCCTGGAGGGTCTCCCGCAGGCGCCTGAGGACATACGGTGGTCCTGGGGCGCGGGGAGGTTGCGGGGGTGGACTCCAAGGGGGGTGGAGCGCATCGGCCAGCATGGCTTCCCATGCGGCCTGCGGCATCCACCCCCCCGCCGGCCGGAGGCGGCAGTTCTCCACCAACCCCTTGCGGGGCCGATGGACCAGGCCCTCGAGGAAGGGCTCTCCGCGGGCCCACTTTCGCAGCTCCAAGAGCTGCGTGTGGGTCCAGCGCTGCCACCACTGTTCCTGGGCGGGCCTGCGGTCTTGGGAGGAGGAGTGGGCGTGAATGGGTGTGACGGGGTCGTGGGGACCGGTGGCGGTGGCGGGCCTGGGGGATTCCTCGTAGTCCTGTTCAGTGGGGGTGCACGGGGAGTGGGGGCGCGCGCGGATGTGGACCCGCGGGTGTGCGCGCACGGTCTCCGCCTCGGAGTTCGGCGGGGACTCGCGGCGGCGCCGGTAGCGGGGCATGCGCTGTATGTGGGCTGTCATCGAGGGTTGGTAGGGGGAGGGAACGCTGCTGGCGGACCCTGGCGTCGTTCGGGCCTGGTCAGGGGCGGTCCGCTATGAAGGTGGTGGCCGCGGCGTCGGTGACCATGGGGGGGGCGCTGTGCTGGGCGCTGCTGCCTCCGGGCCTGCAACGGCTGGGGCCGAATGTCATAGAGGACGTCCTCGGGGGGCCGGGCTCGCGCTGTCGTCGTGGCGCCGGGTTTGGACTTGGGTTTGGGCTTGGCTGCGGGTTGCGGTCGTGGCGCGTAGACGGGTTTGGGTGGCTGTTTGGCGGCGGTCTTGGATTTCGGCTGGGGCGCGAGTGTGGGCCTCGTCGGGGCGTGGGCCTCGGCGGCGGCGGGGTTTCTCGCGGTGGGGGCGGGTTAGGGGGCCCGTTTGGGTGGTGTCCCCCGCGATCTGGGGGGTGGAGTGCTGGATGAGGACGTGGTGGTGGTGGTGGATGAGGTGGTCGTGGTGGTGGAGGTTGTGGAGTCGGAGGCGGAAGAGAGGGCTGTGGGAGACGGCGGAGGGCCCTGGGCTTCAGGGGCGGGCGTAGGATGCTGGGTCCTGCAAGTAGCGAGAACGAGGGTGCGGGCTTGGGCATCTGGCGTGTGCGCGCGTTCTCCCTGGTGACCCGTGCGTGCTGGTGCTGGTGTGGCGGCGTTGTCTTGGCTGCGCGGGCACGTGGGTTACCGGTGGGGTGGCCATATCTGCTCCAGGACGTGCGGGTGTGTTTGCTGGAGGTAGTCGAGGGTGCGGAAGAAGCATCGCTGGATGCCGGGCATGTCCTCCTCTGTGAGGTGGGGGTAGTTTTGGGTGGGGGTGTCTGGGCCCGGCCACAGCAGCGCCATGAGGCGGGCTGCCACCATGTATGGGCAGAGCTGTATGGTGGTGGGGCGTGGGGGGGTGGGTCCCCTGCGGTTTGGGGGGCCTTCCCTCTGCTGGGGGCGCAGCGTGACCACCCACACCCACCGGTCCGTGGGGATCCCCCAGGTTCGTTGGGTCCACTTGGCAAGGCAAAACATCGCCCTACCAGGGCCCTGGCTGCCGCTGCGAATGGAGAGCAGCGTGTCCAGGGATTTGCGTTCCCACGTGCCCCAGATGTGGGGGTCGTCCGGCTCGTCCCCCCTGGCGTACGTGTCGAGGCCTGTGTTGTGTGGGTGGGGGGCGTAGTCGGCAGGGGGGGAGGGAGTGGGTGCCGTGTACCACCCAGTCGTCAGTTGGTGCGTGGTAGTGGGTGGTGGAGAGGGTGTAGTGCAGATTGTACATGAGGGTCATGTACGTGGAGGGGGCCGGCTGCCGGTCGTCGGGGGTGGGGATGTCCCCCGGGACGTGGAGCCGGAAGTTGCTCAGGGAGGCCATCCGGGCTACCCATGTTTCCTGCTCCAACTCTTTGGTGTCGTCAGGGGTGGCGCTGGGTGGGGGGTGGGCCATGTTGGGCTCGCGGTAGCGGGTGCGGCCCTGGGTGGTGTCCCGCTCCGGCACGGGGTGTCCGACTAGGTGTCGCCCCCAGTCGATGGGGGGCACCCAGATCCGGCTCCCCGTGGGGGGCGGGCTCTCGCTGTCTGGGGTGGCGAGTGGGGGGCGGTTGTGTCGGGCGACGTGGAGGAAGGCGTCGAAGAGGAAGTCTCGGACGCCTTCCCCCACGGTGGCCGCCTGGACCAGGGTGGTCGCCCGGATGCGCTGCGTGGTGCCGGAGGTGCGGAGGCACAGCACGTCCTGTTCCAGTCCCTGGAGGTTTCTGCCGTACCGCTGCGGGGTTGTGTAGGGCGTAGGGTTCGGCCGGTGCGGCAGCTGGTGGTGCGGGGTGTGATGGGGGGGGTGGTGTGGGTTGGGGGGGGTGGTCGTCGTTGTCGCGCGTGGGGTCCGGTGACGGGGTCTCTTGTGGCGGTCGCGGGAGGGGGGACTCGCGGTGGCGTGTGTCGGCGGGGCATCGACGTCAATTGGCTGGTGCTGGCTGCCGCGTGTTGCGTCCGTGGCCTGGTCTCGGGGGGGGGGCGGGGGGGGGTGGTGTGGGGGGGGCACTGTTGGTGGTGGGGGGGGCGGGGGTGGGTGTTGTGCTGGCTGGGGGTCTGGGCGTCCCTGTGGGTCGTGTGGGTGTTGCGTGTGTGCGCCGTGCGGTCCTTGCGGTTCTTGACTGGTTGTCGTGCCGGGGTGTGGGTGGGAGGCGGCCGCATGGGCGTCCGGGTGGGGCTGTGGTCAATATGTAATGGGTGGCTGCTGGTGGATGGTGCTCGCTGGTATGGGGTGTGGGTGGGGGGGCTGCTGGTGATGGTGGGGCGCTCCTACTAGGCCCTGGTGTTGCTGGTGTGCGTGCGCGGCTCCCCGCGGGTCCATGGGGGTGTACTGTGGCTCTTGTGTCGTGGGCCCGTGTAGTGGGGGTGGTGGGTGATGCTGCACCGCGTGGTGGTGGTGTTGAGGGTGTGCTGGTTGTGTGTGGTACCCCGGCGTTGGTGGGTGTGGTGGTAGGGGCTGGTGGTGGTGGAATACGTGAAGGTGTGATGCGGTGATGTGTGCCATGTGGGGTGGGTGGTTCGTGGGGCCTGATTGTGCTGGGGTGTGGTGGGGATGTAGCTGTGGGGGTCGCTGTAGCATGGGGGTATTAGGGGGTAGGGGTTGGGAGGGACCAGGGCGTGGTGGTGGTGTTGGTGGTGCCATGTCCCCTGGCTCTGCGCGTATGGTGGTCCCGGCATGGTGTGGACGTGTGCAGGCGGTGGTGGGTGACTGGGCTGCAGGGTTTGGGTTGCTGCGGTACGGTGGTGGTGGTGGGCGCTGGAGGGGGCGGTGCTGTTGGTGTGCCCCGGGGGTCTGGGCGTGGGGTGGTGCGGTGTGGCTGGACCCGGGCCCTGCTCGGGGCATCGCGCCCTGCTGGCGGGCGCGCTGGTGGGCCCCCTGACCTGTCTTGGTCTTCTTGGCCTTGTGGGTGTCGGGGGCGGGTGAACCCCCCTGTCCCCGTGGGGGCAACGGGGAGCGGGCGTGCCAGCAGTGTGCCTCTCGGAGGCTCGTGTCGAGGCCTCTGACGTAGGTGCGCCGATCCGTGAGGCCCATCTGTGTGGCGGTGGCCTCGTCGGGGGCGGCCAGGTAAGCATCCCGAAAGGACACCCAGCCCTCCGGGGGTTTCAGTTGTGTGGGGTGGGGGTGGAGTGCCGGGTAGAGGAGTGCGCTGAGTGGGTAAGGTGTTACTTCCCGTCGGCCGAGGGCGGTGTTGAACCGGCGGCAAGTGATTCGGAGGTAGGCTGCTATCTCCTCTGGTGCTGTGTCTGCCCACGCTTCTGGCGTCAGGGCTGCTGCTTGGGGGGCCGGGAGTTGTGGGTCTGGGAGGTGTAGGTCACAGTGGTGGAGGTATAGGGCGAGGAGGATGTGGCGGGCCGCCACGTTCAAGCCGCCTCTGCTGTGGCGTAAGGGTGGGCTGTGGTGAAGCGGTACCCAGAACCCCATGACCATGGTGGGGTATACAACCGGTCTCCGTGTACCCACTAACCCCATGTACGGAGGGGAACACGCCCGGTGAAGCCTGGTGAGAGCCCGGCAGGAACGTGTCCCTTGCCGTAAAGCCCCCGTGACGGCATTCCGGCCACTTGGGGCATGTTACCATGTACCGGCAAACTGCCATTTGCCGGTATCTTACTATTTCACGCCAATCTGCCCCGCACCGCCTTCGGCCGTCGATTCGGCAACCTAACCCTAACAACAGATGTAGGTCAGACGTGTTTGTGTGAGAGATCTGGGCATTTCAGCTATTAGCGGCCGCATCGGCAACCGATGCGTCGCCCGCTGAGATTTACACATCAGAATATCAGGAATCAACAGGGTTTTTTTTTCATATTGTTTCCATAAATTTTCACTCTTCCGTTCTGATAATCAATGTTTTGACTGCTGGCGGTTGGCTCGCGACTTTAGCGTAACCGCCAGTTTAACTGTTATTTACAGACATTTTAGCGCAATCCGTGACGAAGACTCTAAAGTCTTCAGGAATTGCATTGATGCATCTGCAATTTTCACATTGTACACTCGCAACCTTAATCCGAATTTTTCAGGATGTCGAAATCAGATTTTCGACTTCGACATCCCCGCACCTGATTTGACCTCCTTCGAGTGGACCTACGTGCTTCCCTATGCACGAATCAACTTTCCTTTTGTCTTAGAGATATGGGCAAAACAAAGTTGATTCGTGAGGCCACTTGTGAGGGTCATATCTCGTGCTGCTTGCGAGGAATGACAATAAGAAAGCATGGGATGTATTCACAAAACTCCTGACGTAATTTAGAAAGCTTTATACGCCTTGCGTCTCCACACGTGCGCGCTAGCGTAATGGATCATGGTCAAGAGGGTAGAGTTTGCGTTGGAACTCTTTGGCCATGATATCGCATGCGTTAAGATACCTTTCGAGTGTAGCGCGCGAGTGTTGGTGTTGCATAGGAACTTCCCTTGAGTTCCTCTGAGCGATTGACACAAAGTTATGTCCTTGGAGGGGCATGACATATCGTGGGGGGGGCTACCTTTTTGGGCAGTATGTGGTATGTGCCGGATGTTGTATTGCGTGCCCAATTGGCGGTTTGGCTAAGAGCGATACACCCACCAATGGACCTCATATTGCACGAGGTCCTTCCTTATACTCCCCACGATCGATTGCAAGCCTAACCTTCGTGGAGGGAAGCTTGTGTGGCGATCCCAAAGCGATGCGTTGGGAGCAAGGTGTATGTTTAGCAATTTTCCATATTTTCATGTGCCCACTTGGGAAGTAGCGCTCCTGACCTTTCAAAGCGCCCCAAGTGGAGCACATATGTGGAATCGGAGGTCATTGGTGTCAAGTCATTGTGTTTGGAAGGATTGGTCGATTACTCAATCCAAGCCGAAGATATTATAATATATTTGTGCGCCTTTCAAGGCACTTTTTGGTGCTTTTTCGCCAATATTGCTGTGTTTTGCCCGTCATGATGTCAAGTGGCGACCGTGTATCTCAACGTTGCGCTCAATTGACATCATGACCCAAGTGTGTAGTGGGGGTACATACTTCCCTGCTGAACATATGGTTGGACCCGGCGAATAACTCCTCTTGGGCTTGGCATACCGTGGCCGCCATGTTGGCGATTGGGGATAATCCCAAATCATGGGCTCACTTGGCGACCCTGCCATTCCCAAAACCGGAGGAGTTGGGCGACGCCCAAAAGATATGTTGGACGCATATGACTTGATACCAATCCTATGGCACACTCCGGTCCAAGTCGGGCATGTGCCTCATGTGCCCCAACCATGAGTGTGCGCATTTTCGGCCATTTTGAGCAATTTTCCACATTTTCTGCCCGCCGTGCACCATGTTCAGCTACCTCGTGCACGCCGGACGCATGGACCAATGGACCATATATGACATGGGTGTTATGGATATTGGTCCTCATGGTTCACACACCAGGTGGGCGAAGCGGAGCAACCTTCGTGAAGGTGCTAGCCCAAAGTGAGTGTGGACAATTTTGCTATTTCGGCATTTGTGGACCCAATTGGGATTGTCACCACGCTGAGTGGCATGAAGATCTTTGGAAGCCAAGTGCATGGGAGTCAAGGTTGGACTCCAGGGAGGACACGTATGGAATGGCAGATCGGATCTTCAAGCCGGTGTGGAGATGTACTATTGGGAGCACCCCTGAATTTTGGCTCATTTCGAGCAGCGAAATTGACCCCCTTTTGCGACCCCAATTTTACCCCCCCGTGTGGTCAACTGGCGGCCCCATATCTCTATGCCCACAGGGAACCCGGACCTAATTTCAAGTCGTACACTCAGATAAAAGTCCTAGGTTTTGCCTCCTGTCCTGTGAGTCATTGACCTTGCCCTGGCAGGGCAAGCCACGCGTGGAAATGACGCCAATTTTGGTGATTTTGGCATCATGACCCCACTTGACGAACCCGTGCTGCCCTGATGCCGGGACCTCAGAGGGAACCAGGTTGGGTGAGGGGTCCATTGAGTTAGTACCTGAATGGCATAGGGTCAGTCGCCTCGTCCCTACCTCTGGCGGGTCCGAACGAGGGGTCAATTCTGGAGATTTTTTAGCTAATATCAGTTTGGGCTGAAACAGCCCATTTTCAGCTACCAACTCTTAGGGGATAATGGCGGGGCCATATCTCTCGCTCAGAGAGGGGTTTGGACCTGCGGTTAAGGGAGTTTGAGGAGTCACTGTTGGTTGGCCTTGGAGCGTCTTGGTTTGCAGGAACTCGCCTGTGGCTGGGCGGGAAACCCCCCCTATCGGCAGGGTTTCAGGGTCCGGACAGAGCAGGGCATGTGTTTTGTTTGAGCCCCCGCCCCCAACAGCCACTGAGAGGGTCGGACCTGGGATTGGGATATGAGTTGGGACTGAGTGTCTATTGTCTTGTGATGCCCTTACCCCAGTCCAGTCTCAACCCCATATGTACATATCCTGATGTGTTGCTGTACATACTTTTGTTCCCTTCTTTCAGAGTGGCAAGGATCCTGAAACGCTTTGTCTCATGACAGGAGCGTAATGATGCCCCGGTGAGCGCAGTGCTTTGCCTGCCTGCTTGCCTGTGCGTGTCACCGCAGCGTCCCGTGGCCAGGCCCCCCACGGGAACCGCCGCGGGGTTACCCATCCCTCGCGTGCCACTCCGGGCCACCAACCCCGAGCAGCACGGCGCCGCAGCTCGCAGCTCGCAGCTCGCAGCGCAGCACAGCGGCTCGCAGCGCCGCCCAGCAACAGCGCCGAGTCCGTGAAGGAAGTCCTTGGGAAACCAGGCGGAGCGACTGACGATTTTTTTTCTGAGTTCTTAGGGCCTTGAAGCCCATACGACGTTGCGCAACGGATGCCGCTGTCATCGGCATTGCGATTTTTTGGTGTGTGGTCTGGTTCCATGGCACTTGCGGAATCCAGACCAGTCGACGTGTGTCTGCAGACTATATATGGCCTGAACTCAGGCTATTTCCTGTCCACCCTCCTGCATATGCCTTATCCTAACCGGGGCGTAGTTTGGCGCTCTGTCCAGAGTCTGTTTACACGCCTATTACCCCGCTTATTGCTTGTCTTTCTGTTCCCCAGGATTTGTGCATCTGTATGTCAGCCCATCACTGAAGTATGGACTGTTCCCCCCCCCCCCCCCCCGAGGGGATGCGAATCGACTACGAAAGCGCCCTGAGTCGCCGTGTACATGCTCTTACGTAAGGTCCAGTCTGGACCAGTACCTAAGTACAGATTCTTCTGTTTGAGTGCCCTTGATACCGTGTGCCCTATTCGCTGTGATGTGGAGATCCTGATGGCGCCAGGCGGGAAGCCCAGTTGCCTGACTACACTCCCAGCGGTCCGCCACTGTCAGTCCCAGTGTGAGCCTACCGACTCGCAGACGCACTTGCAGTCGGGTGGCGGCCTCCGGTGCTCCTGACCTCGGTCAGTCTGCCTGGGAAACTGGTGGTTTGAGGAGTCGACGCCTCCGCCCACACTGCATGAATACTCCCTCATGTATGGCCTTCGTGGTAATAGGGCGAGGGAAAAGACGGCCTTGATGCCCGATCCCTTAAGGAGGAGCTCGTTCGGCTGTACCACTCTGGACTCGCGTCGTGGATATGGACATGGTGCGGCCGAGGAAGGACCCGTGGGGACTCTCCCCAGTCGGCGGGCCTTAAGAAGCCTGGGGTTAGCTGATGGATCTTTGTGGTCGCTTTCGACCTGTGGGACCACCTCGGTCGTCGTGTGACGCCTATGTTGGCCGTGTATGCCACTGCCACTGTGGTGGTGACCGTAGCAGCCGGCACCCAGTGCGCCTGGTATGGGTTAACGGGTCCTTTGGATGCCGAACAATCGCCGCCAGGACCCGGGACTTGATACTTGATACCATACTTGCAGTTACTAACAGCTACGGCACCGTATCTGTCTTACTGTGGGATTTGGGCAGCCTAACCTGCGAATCAGCCTGAAGTAAGGATGTGACACCCCCCCCCCCCTTCAGGGGATGGTCCTGGGTACCCGCTGCCATGCGTGATGTTATCGAGCCCCCCCCAGGGTTTGCTCTAAGGAGGGGGCCGGGAGTTGTGGGTCTCGGAGGTGTAGGTCACGCTGGTGGAGGTATAGGGCGAGGAGGATGTGGCGGGCCGCCACGTTCAAGCCGCCTCTGCTGTGGCGTAAGGGTGGGCTGTGGTGAAGCGGTACCCAGAACCCCATGACCATGGTGGGGTATACAACCGGTTTCCGTGTGCCCACTAACCACATGTACGGAGGGGAAGACGCCCGGTGAAGCCCGGTGAGAGCCCGGCAGGAACATGTCCCTTGTCGTAAAGCCCCCGTGACGGCATTCCGGCCACTTGGGGCATGTTACCATGTACCGGCAAACTGCCATTTGCCGGTATCTTACTATTTCACGCCAATCTGCCCCGCACCGCCTTCGGCCGTCGATTCGGCAACCTAACCCTAACAACAGATGTAGGTAAGATGTGTTTGTGTGAGAGATCTGGGCATTTCAGCTATTAGCGGCCGCATTGGCAACCGATGCGTCGCCCGCTGAGATTTACACATCAGAATATCAGGAATCAACAGGGTTTTACTTTCATATTGTTTCCGTAAATTTTCACGCTTCCGTTCTGATAATCAATGTTTTGACTGCTGGCGGTTGGCTCGCGACTTTAGCGTAACCGCCAGTTTAACTGTTATTTACAGACATTTTAGCGCAATCCGTGACGAAGACTCTAAAGTCTTCAGGAATTGCATTGATGCATCTGCAATTTTCACATTGTACACTCGCAACCTTAATCCGAATTTTTCAGGATGTCGAAATCAGATTTTCGACTTCGACATCCCCGCACCTGATTGGACCTACGTGCTTCCCTATGCACGAATCAACTTTCCTTTTGTCTTGCCCTCCATTTGTCTTAGAGATATGGGCAAAACAAAGTTGATTCGTGAGGCCACTTGTGAGGGTCATATCTCGTGCTGCTTGCGAGGAATGACAATAAGAAAGCATGGGATGTATTCACAATACTCCCGACGTAATTTAGAAAGCTTTATACGCCTTGCGTCTCCACACGTGCGCGCTAGCGTAATGGATCATCGTCAAGAGGGTAGAGTTTGCATTATAACTCTTTGGCCATGATATCGCGTGCGTTGAGATACCTTTCCGGTGTAGCGCGCGAGTGTTGGTGTTGCATAGGAACTTTCCTTGAGTTCCTATGAGCGATTGACACAAAGTTATGCCCTTGGAGGGGCATGACATATCGTGGGGGGAGCTACCTTTTTGGGCAGTATGTGGTATGTGCCATGTGTTGTATTGCGTGCCCATTTGGCGGGTCTGGCTAAGAGCGATACACCCACCAATGGACCTCATATTGCATGAGGCACTTACTTATACTCCCCACGATCCATTGCTAGCCTAACCTTCGTGGAGGGAAGCTTGTGTGGCGATCCCAAGGCGATGCGTTGGGAGCAAGGTGTATGTTTTGCAATTTTCCATATTTTCATGTGCCCACTTGGGAAGTAGCGCTCCTGACCTTTCAAAGCGCCCCAAGTGGAGGACATATGTGGAATCAGAGGTCATTGCTGTCAGATCATTGTGTTTAGAAGGATTGGTTGATTACTCAATCCAAGCCAAAGATATTATAATATATTTGTGCGCCTTTCAAGGCACTTTTGGGTGTTTTTTCGCCAATATTGCTGTTCTTTGCCCGTCATGATGTCAAGTGGCGACCGTGTATCTCAACGTTGCGCCCAATGGACATCATGACCCAAGTATGTGATGGGGGTACATACTTCCCTGCCGAACATATCTTGAACCCGGTGAATAACTTCTCTTGGGCTTGGTATACCGTGGCCGCCATGTTGGCGATTTGGGACTATCCCAAATCATGGGCTCACTTGGCGACCCTGCCATTCCAAAAAAACCGGAGGAGTTGGGCGACGCCCAAAAGATATGTTGGACGCATATGACTTGATACCAATCCTATGGCACACTCCGGTCCATGTCGGGCATGTGCCTCATTTGCCCCAACCATGAGTGTGCGCATTTTCGGCCATTTTGAGCAATTTTCCACATTTTCTGCCCGTCTGCACCATGTTCAGCTACCTCGTGCACGCCGGACGCATGGACCAATGGACCATATATGACATGGGTGTTATGGATATTGGTCCTCATGGTTCACACACCAGGTGGGCGAAGCGGAGCAACCTTCGTTAAGGTGCTAGCCCAAAGTGAGTGTGGACATTTTTGCCATTTTGGCATTTTCGGACCCAATTGGAATTGTCACCACGCCGAGTGGCATGGAGATCTTTAGAAGCCAAGTGCATGGGAGTTCACGTTAAACTCCGGGTGGATCACGTATGGAATGGCGGATCCGATCTCCAAGCCGGTGTGGAGATATACTATTGGGATCACCCCCGAATTTTGGCTCATTTCGAGCAGCCAAAATGACCCCCTTTTGGGACCCCAAATTTACCCCCCCGTGTGGTCAATTGGCGGCCCCATATCTCTATGCCCTCACGGAGCCTGGACCCAATTTTAAGTCGTACACTCAGATGATAGTCCTAGGTCCCGCCTCCTGTCCTCCGAGTCATTGGCCTTGCCCTGGCCGGGCGAGCCACGCGTGGGAGGGACGCCAATTTTGGTGATTTTGGCATCATGACCCCACTTGACGAACCCGTGGTGCCCTGATGCCGGGACCTCAGAGAGAGCAAGGTTGGGTGAGGGGTCCAGGGAGTTCGTAGTCGAAGAGCATAGGGTCGGCTGCCTCGTCCCCACCTGTGGCGAGTCTCAACGAGGGGTCAGTTTCGGAGAGTTTTTAGCTAATATCAGTTTGGGCTGAAACAGCCCATTTTCAGCTACCAACTCCTAGGGGATAATGGCAGGGCCATATCTCTGGCTCAGAGGGGGGTTCGAACCTGCAGTTGAGGGAGTATGGGGAGCCACTGTTGGGTGGCCTTGGAGCGTCTTGGTTTGCAGGAACTCGCCTCTGGCTGGGCGAGACACCCCCCCTATTGGCAGGGTTTCAGGGTCCGGACGGAGCAGGGCATGGGTTGTGTTTGAGCCCCCGCCCCCACCAGCCACTGAGAGGGTCGGACCTGGGATTGGGATATGAGTTGGGACTGAGTGTCTATTGTCCTGTGATGCCCTTACCCTCGTCCAGTCTTAACCCCATGTGCATAGGAACGTTCCTTGAGTTCCTATGAGCGATTGACACAAAGTTATGCCCTTGGAGGGGCATGACATATCGTGGGGGGAGCTACCTTTTTGGGCAGTATGTGGTATGTGCCATGTGTTGTATTGCGTGCCCATTTGGCGGGTTTGGCTAAGAGGGATACACCCACCAAAGGACCTCACATTGCACGAGGCCCTTCCTTATACTCCCCACGATCAATTGCAAGCCTAACCATCGTGGGGGGAAGCTTCTGTGGCGGTGCCAAAGCGATGCGTTGGGAGCAAGGTGTATGTTTTGCAATTTTCCATATTTTCATGTGCCCACTTGGGAAGTAGCGCTCGTGACCTTTCATAGGGCCCCAAGTGGAGCACATATGTGGAATCGTAGGTCATTAGTGTCAAGTCATTGTGTTTAGAAGGATTGGTCGATTACTCAATTCAAGCCGAAGATATTATAATATATTTGTGCGCCTTTCAAGGCACTTTTGGGTGTTTTTTCGCCAATATTGCTGTTTTTTGCCCGTCATGATGTCAAGTGGCGACCGTGTATCTCGGGGTTGCCTTCAATTGACATCATGACTCAAGTATGTAATGGGGGTACATACTTCGGTGCCCAACATATCTTGGACCCGGCGAATAACTCCTCTTGGGCTTGGCATACTGTGGCCGCCATGTTGGCAATTTGGGACTATCCCAAATCATGGGCTCACTTGGCGACCCTGCCATTCCCAAAACCGGAGGAGTTGGGCGACGCCCAAAAGATATGTTGGACGCATATGACTTGATATCAATCCTATGGCACACTCTGGTCCAAGTCGGGCATGTGCCTCATTTGCCCCAACCATGAGTGTGCGCATTCTCGGCCATTTTGAGCAATTTTCCACATTTTCTGCCCGCCGTGCACCATGTTCAGCTACCTCGTGCACGCCAGACGCATGGACCAATGGACCATATATGACATGGGTGTTATGGATATTGGTCCCCATGGTTCACACACCAGGTGGGCGAAGCGGAGCAACCTTCGTTAAGGTGCTAGCCCAAAGTGAGTGTGGACAATTTTGCCATTTTGGCATTTGTGGACCCAATTGGGATTGTCACCACGCCAAGCTTGTGTGGCGATGCCAAAGCGATGCGTTGGGAGCAAGGTGTATGTTTTGCAATTTTCCATATTTTCATGTGCTTACTTGGGAAGTAGCGCTCGTGACCTTTCAAAGCGCCCCAAGTGGAGCACATCTGTGGAATCTGAGGTCATTGGTGTCAAGTCATTGTGTTTAGAAGGATTGGTCGATTACTCAATCCAAGCCGAAGATATTATAATATATTTGTGCGCCTTTCAAGGCACTTTTGGGTGTTTTTTCGCCAATATTGCTGTTTTTTGCCCGTCATGATGTCAAGTGGCGACCGTGTATCTCGGGGTTGCCCTCAATTGACATCATAACTCAAGTATGTAATTGGGGTACATACTTCGGTGCCCAATATATCTTAGACCCGGCGAATAACTCCTCTTGGGCTTGGCATACCGTGGCCGCCATGTTGGCAATTTGGGACTATCCCAAATCATGGGCTCACTTGGCGACCCTGCCATTTCCCAAAACGGAGGAGTTGGGCGACGCCCAAAAGATATGTTGGACGCATATGACTTGATACCAATCCTATGGCACACTCCGGTCCAAGTCGGGCATGTGCCTCATTTGCCCCAACCATGAGTGTGCGCATTCTCGGCCATTTTGAGCAATTTTCCACATTTTCTGCCCACCGTGCACCATGTTCAGCTACCTCGCTCACGCCGGACGCATGGACCAATGGACCATATATGACATGGGTGTTACGGATATTGGTCCCCATGGTTCACAAACCAGGTGGGCGAAGCGGAGCAGCCTTCGTTAAGGTGCTAGCCCAAAGTGAGTGTGGACGATTTTGCCGTTTTGGCATTTGTGGACCCAATTGGGATTGTCACCACGCCAAGTGGCATGGAGATCTTTCAGGGCCAAGTGCATGGGAGTCCTGGTTGGACTCCTGGTGAATCACGTATGGAATGGCAGATTGGATCTTCAAGCTGGCCCTTTTGGGACCCCAATTTTACCCCCCGTGTGGTCAATTGGCGGCCCCATATCTCTTTGCCCACAGGGAACCCGGACTCAATTTGAAGTTGTACACTCAGATAAAAGTCCTAGGTCCTGCCTCCTGTCCTGTGAGTCATTGGCCTTGCCCTGGCCGGGCAAGCCACGCGTGGAAATGACGCCAATTTTGGTGATTTTGGCATCATGACCCCACTTGACGAACCCGTGGTGCCCTGATGCCGGGACCTCAGAGGGAACCAGGTTGGGTGAGGGGTCCATTGAGTTAGTACTCGAGGGCCGTAGGGTCGGTTGCCTCGTCCCTACCTCTGGCGGGTCCAGACAAGGGGTCAATTTTGGAGATTTTTTAGCTAATATCAGTTTGGGCTGAAACAGCCCATTTTCAGCTACCAACTCCTAGGGGATAATGGCGGGGCCATATCTTTGACCCAGAAGGGGGTTGGGACCCGCGGTTAAGGGAGTGTGGGGAGCGACTGTTGGTTGGCCTTGGAGCTGCTTGGAACTCGACTGTGGCTGGGCGGGACACTGCCCCTATCGGCAGGGTTTCAGGGTCCGGACTGAGCAGGGCATGGGTTGTGTTTGAGCCCCGCCCCCACCAGCCACTGAGAGGGTCGGACCTGGGATTGGGATATGAGTTGGGACTGAGTGTCTATTGTCCTGTGATCCCCTTACCCCAGTCCAGTCTTAACCCCATATGTACATATCATGATGTGTTGCTGTACATACTTTTGTTCCCTTGTTTCAGAGTGGCAAGCATCCTGAAACGCTTTGTCTCATGACACGAGCGTAATGATGCCCCTGTGAGCGCAGTGCTTTGCCTGCCTGCTTGCCTGTGCGTGTCACCGCAGCGTCCTGTTGCCAGGCCCCCCACGGGAACGCGTCAGTGGGGGGGCAGGGGTGTGCTGCCAGTGGCCACGGCTATGGTCCATGTGTGGTCTGCCGCATCCGCCACGTAGTACCCTCCCAGATTGTCCCGGAGGGTGTCGGTGAGTGGCCCGAAGAAGCTGGGGTGGCTGGCGGGGGGGGATGCGGCTGGGGCCGCGGGCCGCTCGCGGTGGTGGGGGTTGAGGTCCCCGCAGTGGGGGCAGTGGGTGAGGCAGTGCGCGGCTCCCAGGCAGACCCAGTTGTCTGGGTTGCAGGGCAGGGCCGTCTGTGGTAGCCGCTGGCATACGCAGAGGGGACATGCGGTGGCTGGCGGTTGGTGGTACCTGTGGATGGACGGTGGCGTGGGGGGATGGGGGCCGGTGGCGCGCGCATGCTGGTGGGCGTGTGTGCGGTGCCTGTGGTGCCCGTGTGTGCCGTGCCAGTGTTGTGCTCGGTGGATGGTGTGTACACATGGTGGGGGTTCCGTGTTGGTATGTCACGGGGTAGGTTCTCATGGTTGGTAGAACAGGAGTTTCAGGAGGTGGGCTTGGTCTGTTTGGGGCAGGGTTGCTGCATGCTGCAGGTATTTGTGGGTGCGGTATGTGAGCTGCTCCGCTGTCTTGGCAACGGCCGTCCGCTGCATGTGCGCCGCCGTGGCCTGGGGGTCCTCCGCGTGGGTGCGTAGCAAGGTGTAGACGGCAGTGGGGACGAGTCCCCTGCGGACCGCCTCGAGTACCTCCGTCTGCTTGAAGACGGTGGTGAGTTGCTGGGTCGCCGGGGACTGCGTCAGCCATCTGGCGTGCTGTGCGATGGTGTGGGTTGGGTTCCAGTCTGTGAGGGTGTCCAGTCCTCCGTACAGGGGGCACACCTTGAAGTGGTCCCAGGTTTCTTCTTCCGCGTGGCCACAGATGCCTTTGGTGTATCCTGCAAGGACGTGGATCGAGCGGCGCGCATACCATCGGTGGTATCGGGTGAGGAGGGGAAGCTGTTCGAGGGCGAGTTGGAGTCGGGGTTTTTGTAGGTGTGCTGGGAGGCTATCCGGGCGCAGGGCGGAGTAGTAGAGGGGGGTGTGGACGGAGTCTTCGAGGCGTCGGAGGAGTTCGGTGTTCGCTGGGTGGCCCAGTGTGGTGGCCAGTTGCTGGATGGGTGTGGGGTAGTGGTACTGCTTGTCTCGATCTGTGTACGGCGTGTCCTCGGGCATCCATTGGGGGGACTGTGTGGCCGGTGGTATCGGGGGCAGGTGCTGCAGGTGGCTGTGGTGTTTGGTGTCCAGTCGCACGTGTTCGAGCCCTGGGGTGTGGCTGGTGTTCTGGTGTTTGGCCTGCGTGTCTGCGCGTCCATTGCCGTATGCGTAGCGGTGTGACTCCTGTTTGACGATGTGTAGGGCGTCCTGGGGCTGCATGCCCCTGAAGGCCATCCATAGTCCCAACGCTTTTGTGGTGAGGCCGGACTCGAGTGCCTTATGGAGGGGCAGGTCCGCAAGGCGCCTGGTGAGGTGGATGTCGACCGTGGCGTCCACGACTACCCAGATGTTGCGAGGCCGGATCGTTGTGGGTGGCGGTGTGGCGGTTACGGCGTCTGCCATGGTGCGCAGTTCGCCGTGGGAGGACGCCCCAAAGATGGTGGCCCCGGTGTGGTGTTCCACGTGGAGGCCGTCCGCGTGCCAGGTGATGCGCACGGAGGCGCAACCGACCGTGGGGGTGCGTTGCTGGGTGCCGGATGCGTCAGTGAAGTAGATGATGTCGCTGTCGCTGGGTATGGGTAGGCGGGCAATTGCTGTGGTGTGATAGACGTAGATAGGGTTCCCTTGGGCGGTTCTGGCGGTGATTTGTGTGGGTTGTAGTAGTGGCGCTGCATAGACGCCTATCCCCTGGGTGATGATGGCCTGGGCTCGTGGGGTGAGGCGGAGGAGGCCCCTGTCTGGGCGCCTCTGGGTGATATACGCGTACATCGGGTGGAAGAGGTATCCCGTATTGGGGTGGAACTTCTGGCACGTGATGGTCTGTCGCCGCTCCTTGTCGTCTTTGTCGCCGCGGAGGGTGGGGCATTTGTGCTGTAGGGGGCGCATGGGTGCCTCCTGAGGTCCTGCGCGGTTTGGGTCGCAGCAGTCGTACTCTATGGCCAGGTTGTCCGGGTCTGCCCGCTCGTTGGTGAAACGTCCATGTCGCCGTGGGTCTTGGGGTCCAGGCTACGTGCGCCAGGTGGTCTGGGGGTACCGTCTGAAACCAGGGGGAGAGCCATGTCTGCTGGTCGGCGGTGGCCGCGGCGGTGGAGGTGTGGTAGTGGGTGGAGATGAGGTGTAGCAGGGGCCACGGAGTGTCGAGGGCTGCCGGGCAGCAGTGCCAGCACCTGCGTGGTATGCCCTGGTCACTGTGTCTGACTGGTGGTACATCGGTCTCCGGTGCATTGTGTCTGGGGATGGACCAGGGGGCATGGTGTCGCTGGACAGCGCGGGTAGCATGTTCGTGGCCGTTTGGTGCTAGTAGCAGGATGGTGGGTGGTGTCCAGCCTTCGGCTGACGGGGTGGGCTCCTCCTGCGTCATGCCGCCGTTGTTGGGGGTCTCGTGCTCGCTCGGGATGGGCCGGGGGTGCTGGCGCTGGAAGGCTGTGTACGCCCTGTCGATGTCCTTGGGCCCCGGCATGTCGTGCCCTGCCTTCGTAGCACATGCGCGGAGGTACGCTTGGAAGACGTGGCGTGTTGGCCATTGTGGGTCGGAAAGTAACGGGGCGTGGTGGGCGTCGCACTGGGCCATGATCCTCATCTGTGTTGGGGTGATATACACTATGGTGACGGTGGCCCCCACGAGGCGCAGGGTGTCCACCTCGTCTGCCGGTTGTCGGTGGATGTCGGTGTGCGTGGCCACGAGCAGCCACTGTTGATCGCAGTGGTGGTTTGTCAGGATGGCGTGCGTGTCGTGCGGTAGGAGGAGTTGTAGCTGGGCCCAGATGCCAGTGCCGACCGAGGTGGAGACGCCGTGTTGCGCAGGTATCCACCGGTGGCAGGTGTTGCGGGCCATTTGCGCTTCTTTTATGTGTATGGCTGCCGCCTCGCGAACTTCAGGTTGGTGGTTGTGTGTCACCCTGTGTAGGAGGTGCGCTGCGTGTTTTGCATAGGCCATGTCGACCAGGGCACCTGTATTGTCTCCGTAGTAGCGCCAGTGGGCCATCATGGCCTCCTTGGTGAAAGACGTGGGCCAGCCTCCGTGTTGCGCCCATGCCTTCGTCACTTGCTGTCGAGCGTGGCGTAGGGCGTCTTGGGGGCGCAGGAGGTGCAGGGCTTGGTACCCGATGGCCGCGTTGAGCACCGCTTCCATGAAGTACGCCAGGCCCTGCGTAGACAGGAGGTCCTCCCTGGCAATTTGGGGTAGCCAGGCGAGTCGCTCTTCCAGCTTGCTTGGGAGTGTGATGTGGTGGTGCCGCGTGGCCTGTGCCACTGCCAGGTGGACTGTGGTGTCTTCCAGGTGTAGGGGTTCGCCTTTCCGGATGTGGGGGGTGGGGGTCCTGGCGTCGGCCAGCCCGACCGATTTGCGGGGGTGCACTAGGAAGTGGTGGGCGTCCAGGTAGGTTGTGGTGAGTTGGAGAATGGCGAACGCTTGCTCTGTGGTCGTTGGTAGCCCTGCGTTCTCAGGGTCCCGGTGGCGGGTGGCCGTAGTTAGGAGGTTGTCGTCCGCGAAGTTGATGAGGGGGGACCGTAGCGGGTATGGGGCGTACCCCGGGTATACCCGTGCTAGCTCGAATGCCAGTGGTAGGGTGACGAGGAGGTAGAGGAAGGGGCCTTCGGCGCCTCCCTGGGGGACCCCGCTGCCTGTGCCGGTCCAGAGGGTGAGGCTTGCGGCTGTGATGACGGCGTAGAGTCGGGTCTGGATGTACCGGGTCATGAAGGATAGGAATGGGAGGCCCATGGCATCCCATACCTCTGTGAGGAGCCGGTGTGGGGCGTGGAGGAAAGCGCCTTGGACATCGAGGGAGGCGATAATCATCTCGTAGGGGTTCATGTCCAGTGTGGTGTCCTGGAGGAAGATGGCCTCGTGGGTGGACCTGCCGGCCATGGCTCCCAACATGCTGGCGGGCACGTGGGCGAAGACCGCCGGCGCGCTGCGGCCTAGGATGAGCGTCCACACCAGCTTGACCTCGGTGGTGGCGCAGACTATGGGCCGCCAGTTTCCCAGGCTGCGCCCAGTCCCCCTTTCTGTAGAGGGGGTGGACCAGGTTGGCCCACTCAGGGGGGATGGGCGTGGCGCCCGTGACGATGTCCCACAGGCGGGCCGCTAGGCAGCGTTTGACGGGCAGGGGGAGGGGTTGGTACGCTTTGGCCGGCAAATCGTCGACGCCGGGCACGACCCCCTTCTTCAGGCGGTCTAGGGCGCGTTGCAGTTCTGGGATGCTGAAGGGGTCGTGTTCGATGGCGCGCCGCTGTTCCCGGTAGAAGACCCTGGGCACATGCTCGCGGATGGTGTTTCTGGTGTGGGGGTCAAGCTCGGGGGGGGCGTCCCCGTGTTGTGCCTGGAAGCTGTCGAGGACTGCCTGGAGGACGGCGTCGGGGTCATTGGTGAGGCCTCCCTCGAGGGTGCGCACCGCGTGGATGTTACGGCGCCCCGTGTCCTCCAGGATGCGGCTGACGTACCGCAGGGACTTGTACGGCGTGTCGTTTCTGCCGTATCTTTCGCGTTCCTGGGCTGCAGCCGCTATGCGGTGGGCGTGCCATTCCTGGAGTTGATGGCGGCGGGTGGTGAGGAGCGCACGGAGGTGGGCGTCCCGGTCTCGTGCCTCCGGTGTGCTGGGGCGTAGCAAGGTCGCGAGTTCCTCTTTCGTGGTCGAGATGTCATGGCCGAGTTGTTGGAGGGTGAGGTATGGTGGTGCTCCCGCCTGGCTGGTGTCACGCTCCATGCCGCATGCTTGTGCCGCCCGGCGCATGGCGGTGGTGAGTGTCGGTGCATCCGGGCGGCGCAGGATGGCGTGTTGGGCCCTGTTATACCTGTGCCAGGCGCTGTGGTCGTCCTCGGCCGGGAACTGCAGTGTGGGTGGGAGGGTGTCGTCTGGCAGGGTGGCCGCGGGTGGGGGTAGGTTGGGGATGATGAGGTCGATGTAGAGGGGTCGGTGGCCCGTGCCTGTGGGCGGGAGGTCCCCGTAGGCTGCTTCGTGGACGCGCACCGTGGTTGGGTCCCCGTAGCACGTGTCGATGCGGGATGGGTGGGTGCTGGCTTGGTGGGGGTAATGGGAGGGTGTGCCGGTGAGTTCTGCCGTGAGGTCGGTGAGGCCCAGTTGGTGCATGGCGTCCCGGACAGCTTTGTTGGTGGCTGTGGGTCGGCCGGTGCGGTCGTCGTCGGTGCGGGCGGCATTTAGGTCGCCTATGATGAGATTGGGTGCTAGGAGGGAGAGTTGGCGGTACGCCAGGCTCAGGGTGTCCAGGAAGTCCTTGGTCTCCTCCCCGAATGGGACGTGCGTGAGTAGCACGTTTAGCTGCCATCCGGGCTCCACGCACTCGTACGCTCCGAGGCGACCATCCACTCCGAGGTCGGCGTGAGCATGCACCGTGACCGACGTCTTGTGGTAGAGGGGCACCCCCCGTTGCCAGTGGGCGTGGAATTCGTTCCCCTCCGGGTCCAAGATTGGTGCTGGTTCGGGTTGGTCCGCTCTGCGGAGGGCTTGCTCCAGGAACCCCAGGAGGTCTGCGCCTTGGGGGTGTGGCCCGGGCATGGCTTGCAGTGTGGCGGCCTTGGTGGGGTCGTAGGTGACCGCAGGCTCGTTGAGGATGTTGATGCGGGCGTGGGCTTCCGCAGGTGCCGGTTTCTGGGGACCGGTAGTTGGGGGGGCGGGCCGCGTCCGGCCCTGGCCGCGTCAGGCGTCGAGGAGGTCAATGACGCCCTGAGCTGCGGGTGCCTTGCGGTTCCGCTTCTGGGGCTGGGGTAGGGGCCATGCATTGTGGACTTCGCCCTTGTACTCGGTGCCGGTGAGGTGCTCCGTGTCGGGGGTGCACAGCTGCATGGGGAACATCTCACGACCGGTTCGGTCTCGCCAGAGTTCGATCGTGCGCCCCACCTTCTTGTCGTTGGGGGTGGCCGGGCCCCACTTGACGTGGATCTAGAACCCTTGGTGGTCCCCGGTGACGAGGTACCGGTGCTTGACCTCCCCTGCGGCCCATATCCACTTGGAGGGGCCCGCGGCCGTGGCGTACTCGAAGCTGCACCCGGGTACCGATGACGTATTCCGGATACAGGGCAGCGGCTTCCTCTTTGGTCCAGCTCTTCGACTTGGCTCTTGGCTTGGGCGCGGGTTTGGTCTGTGCGGGGGCCTTGCGCTTCTGCGCACCTTGGGGACGCCGGGCAGCGGGTTGTCCCCTTTGGGGAGGTGCACCCTGGGGCTGCTGCACGGGTGCGTGGCCCGGTGCAAACACGGGGTGTTCGCGGGCGGCTCTGACGTCGGGCTTGGACGTGGGGACAGGGTCCTTCAGCTGGAACACTTGCTTGGTCATGAGGCCAAGCACTTCCTCGGCATCCTGCAGGGCGTCGGGCGGGTCTGTGGGCCAGGTGAGGAGCCGGTGCCCAGTGCCTGCCCCGTGGCCGCGCATGTGGGCCGTGTAGCGGGTGGTGTGGCGTGTCCACGCTGGGGTGCGTTCTTGGGGGAGGGGGCCTTCTGGCGCCCCCTGCGCCCAGTAGAGGGCGTAGTGCAGCGCTTCTCAGGCTGCCTCTGGGGCGTGGGGGATGCGTGCGGCGAGTGGCAAGCGGTCCCCTCCGCGTGGTGGGGGTGGGACTTCGTCGTCGGGGGCGTGTGCCGTTGCCCGTCTGACCTTGCCGTGGTCGCCCCTTCCACCGTCCACCAGGTGTCCCGGTGTTTGAGGATGTGGACCTCCGTGGTGGTCGGTGGGGCGTCCATGGCGTCCCAGCTGACGAGCTGGATGGGGCGGACTTGGGGGTGGGTCTTCCGGGGTGCTCGCATGTTGAGGATTTGGTGGATGTCTTCGGCAGTAGGGCCCGTGCCGGGGGCGTCCTGCGCTGCCTGGGCTAGAGGTGGGAAGGGGCGGTCCTCCCAGAGGCAGGAGGCGGACGCCGTGGCGTACATGGCTGCGATCAGGACGTGTTCCGTCAGCCCTTCCACCATGAGGTGGTTTTCCCCCTCCAGGTCTCGGGGGATGGTGGCTTCCGCCTTTAGGGTGAGGAGTGCGATGGCGCGTTTGGGTCCAGGTGTGGCGTGCGTCGGCTCATCTGGCGGGCGTCCGTAGGATTGGGTGCTGGGGGGGGCGCTTCTGGAAGGGGGATGATCCCACCGCCAGGTGCTCGACAAGGTGTAGCGGTATGGCGTGGTGGCGGTCCGCTGCGGGCAGGAGGTAGGGGTGTGGGTCCCCGGATATAGTGCCGAGGTATATGCCCCCCCTGTAGGTAGGGGTGGGCAGTGGTTGCTGCAGAGCGCCTGCGCATGATAGCGCGCACCGAGGGGTGCAGTGGGTGCATTGGGCTGTTATGGGGTGCAGTACCGCATACACAGTGAAGGGCCCTACCGCGCGCTGGATGTTGCGGGGGATGTTGGTGCGGAGGTCCGCCACCCGTGCCGTGCGGCTTTCGCCATAGTATATCCAGAGTGTGTCCTCCAGTGCCATTTTGGGGCATAGCTTGCGGGCCAGTAGGTTCAAGGTGCCTTTGTGGGTGGCCTCGGTGACGGTGCTGGGTCCAGCGTTATTGCGTGGGAGCAGGTGGTTTTGGTGGTGCGCCGCGGCCCGTCTGCGGGCTGTGTGGAGGGCGGTGCTGTCGGCGGGAGGGGGCACGTGGTGGGTGGGCCTTTTTTTTTTTTTTTGTAATACAAGTCCAAAGCCACAGCTGCAGTGTTCTCAGGAGGCCAGCCCAATATACATTGAGTCACCCACATCCCCAAGTCAAGGGTCAGCAGGTCGGCAGGCTGGGGTCATGGCGGCGGCGGGACGATGCAAGGTATTAAATTATGCTACAAAGTGGACATCACAGAAGTGGTCGCCCCATACTCCATGCCCGGGGGCAGTGGCGGATAATCTGGGGGTACTGTCTGGGCGGGTTCCTGTCCTGAGCGGGTATCCCATCATACGTGGAAAACACTGGTACATAGGGCGGGAGACAAGGGGGTCCGGTGGAGGGAGGGGGGGGGTGGCAGTGGGCGACTAGGGCGCGTTGGGTCGCCCACAGGGGAAAGAAGAAATGGCATTCCACTCGCATGGTGTAGGGGTGGGGGTCGGTGTACCATGGGAGGGCCAACCTGCCAACGGTTGGCGAAAAAATAGAGACACAGAGGGGGATTGGGGTGCACACAGGCGTGTTCACGGGAGGGGGGGCAGTATTAAACACAACTGGCCGTTGTGTCGTGCAGGATGTGAAGGAGGGACAAGATTGAAGAGACGGCGGGGCGTGGGCACCCCCGGGGTAACCGATGAGGCCAAACTGGCGAAACAGCATACTATCTCACCCAGACTCATGACCGTCCCAACAGAATTCCATGGCTCATCGACGTAACAAACTTATCCAAGGCAACCCTGTCGCACCCAAGTCACTGTGTTGGGGGCAGCAAAATCAGCAGCATCCATCTGATAATTCACCCGATGCGCCCTGGATTGGCAGATCGCAACGGTAAAAAATCAGCAACACGATTGAACCGCGCCAGATGGCGCCAGGGGGGGTCAGAAGGCCACAACGTGCTTGTTCCAGCTAGCGAATGCAGGACACGAACCATGAGCAGACGGCCTGTTATATGCAAACTGAGCGCGACATAATCGTTGGACGGGGGAGCGACTCGGTGGCGCACGCTTGGTAGATCAGAGTAATCACGGTTGTCGAGGGAGGGCGCTGAAGGGGGTACGCGGCACCGCTCTGAGGCACTAGCAATTGCAGTTCTGCCATCCATCAGCGTGTAGCTCCACAGACAGTGATTGCCCATCTGTGCGGCCAAGGCAGGTGAGCATGGTAATCAGTGAGGGCTTACACAACGGATCAATTGGCGGCAGCGCCAGTGAAAAGCCCCTAGAGGGATCGCCAGTATGTCTGGACGCGTGGTGGGTGGGCCTTTTGCGCGGGGTCGGGGCCACGTGTAGTGGATGCTTCCATGCCAGGTGCGGGTGGTTTTGCTGTGGCTGGAGGCCAGGGTAGGTGATGAAGGTGTATATGGTGACGGGGGTGGCCTGGAGGTAGTAGTGGTCGCGACCGGTGTTGTGGGTGACGATGACGTTTGGCGTTGGTATGTCGTAGTGGAGTGCGGTATTGGAGAGTTGTTTGGTGATGCGTGCTGTCACGTCCCCCGTTCTGGGCGCGTTGTCGTGGGGCACGAGGATGTGGACGGCCCACGCATCGTGGGCAGGGAGGTCGAGGTCCGGTAGGGTGGGATGAATGGGGCGTCCCCGGAAGTGTGCGAAAGCTGGGTTGTGACGTGCCGCCGTTTTTTTGATGATGGACATTGCCCATTGGGGTGGCGCCCCAACTTGCTGGGCCATGGCGGCGACGGCGTGGACGATCGCTGTGAGGTCTGGGCCGATGCCAGGCTGGTCTGCCAGTGGCTGCGGGCCCCCTTCTGGTGCGGGGTTGTGCCACCATAGGGTGTAGCCCTTTTGCGTGTTATCGGGGCGGGTGTGCAGGAGGCACTGGTGGTTGGAGATGGCGGTCTTGAGGGCTTCCGCTGCCTCGCGGTGGAGGGTGCGCGTGTAGGCCCAGACTCCGGTGGGGGGGGGCGCCCTGGTGGGGGATTCGGCCGTGGTGGGGGCCGGCTCGAGGGTGTGACTGGTGAGGGAGGGTCTCTGCAGCCCTTCGTGCAGGGAGGCGCACACGTGTGCCCAGCTGTCCGCCCATCCCTGTTGGGCGCTTCCTGTGTCTGCCCCTGTGGGCAGTCGCACGATGACCACGTGCCAGGGGTGTGACCCTGGTACTACGGTGGGGGGTGTGGTGTGCTCGTGAGCGTGCAGCCATACTGCGGTGTCTGCGTTCGCCGTCATGTAGTCCTCTCCCTCCGCTGTGTCGACGTTTTTGACGGCGGCCTCTCCCTCTAGGGTGAGGAGGAGGTGTGTGCCGGGGGGCTGCGTGTGCGTCTCCGCGTCCCGGAGCCACAGGTACGTGTTTCCTGGAGCATGATGGCAAAGCCCCCCTCCCGGGGTAGCATGCCGGTGATGAGGTGCTCCTTGTCGATACAGGCCGCCGGTCCCCGGCGCCGCCGGAGCGTGTCCCTGTGGGACCGGTCTGCCGCACAAGGCCGTTGCGCAGGTTCCATGAGAGGAGCCATAGGGCGTCGTCCGCTGTGTCCTCCTGGAGTCAGCCCTCCCGCATCGGCATTGCCGCTGCGTCCGCTGGGGCAGCCAGGGCTCCCGGGTGCGCCGGGGCCATGGGGTGCGGGGAGCCCATTCCCAGCGGGGCCCACAGAAGGGGCCAGGGGGGCCAGCCCCGCGGGGATGGACCCTTGTTGGGCCGCACTGCCGGTTCCCGGGGCCGCTCTGGGTGCCTCCTCCTTGCCGTCTGCGTGGTCCGCCGCCTTGGGCGTGGGGCGCCGGGCGTACGGGGCGTGCCACGGGGACCTCCGTGCCCTCCCTTGGAGGATGTTGGAGGCCGCCTCCTTGTCGTCCACCGGGGATGCAACGTGCACTGCGTGCCACGCCAGGTGTTCCAGCATCGCCCCGCTTGTGTAGTACTTGTCTGCACACAGGGGGCATTTCGTTGGTTCCGTGGACCCTCGCGCCGGGGGGAGCGGCACTGACTTTTGGATGGCGCCCTCCGGCGCTGGTTCGAAGGGCAGGTTTGCCAGTGGAACCGTGTGTGGCGCCAACGCGCGGCCTGGGGCCGCCGCATCAAGGGCTCGTGTTGCGGGCGCGGGCCCGAGACTCCAGACGGCATCGCGCTGCGCGTCTGTCTGCAGCAAACCGTGCCAGTGATTGGTGCCGATTTGGCGGTCGGGTTTGCCCCTCCATTGCAGGTCGTGGAAGGCTTGTAGCCAGTGGTACATTGCGGTCGGGAGCGCCAGCTGGAGCTCCAGGTCGGCGGGGTGCGCCGCTGCCGGCCACACTCCCAGCCTCGCTGCCCTGGCGTTGTCCTTCAGCCGGACCTGGAGCAGGAGGGGGTGGTGTTCACCCTACCGTAGCGCCTTGACGATCATGCATGTACAGTCCGCCACGCGGACTACTGCTTCGGGCCCTGGCAGGCGCTCGGGGTCGCTCCTCCTGGTCGGGGCTCCAGACTAGTGCGGGGGGATTGACCCATCCCGGTTCCTGCCTCTTGTTTGGGGCGCCGACGGTGTGTAGCAGGACTGCTAGCATCCAGGGGTCCGCAGACATATAGTAGGCCTGGATGGGCCCCTGCTGCCAGTCGACATGGGGCAGGGGCAGGAATGCCCCTTGCCTGGTGGTGCTGTGCCAGACAGTCCAGCGGCCCCCGGTCAGGACTTGCGAACGATACCCTCCGGCGAGGCCTTGTAGGATGGCCTGGTAGCCTTCTGTCTGCAGCACCAGTGTCTCCCCCTGCTGAGGCCCGGGAGGGGATGTGCCGCCACCCGCGTCCCTGACGTGGGTGCGCCTGTGGGGTGTGGCGTGCCACGGGTGGGTTACATCGCCTTGCGGCCCTTGTATCGTTCCCGCGATCTGCGCCGGGCCGTGGTGGTGGACGAAATTCTCCCCGCCGTCTGCCAGCAGCGCCGCTGCGACGACGTATAGCTGCTCCGCCGTGAGGGGTGCCGTCGGCGTGTGCGTTGCGGCTGGCTGTCGGGGCTGCGTGTCTCCGCAGGGGACGTGGGGCAGCAGTTGCGCTGGCCACGCCGCCACGGGACCCATGGTGACGGCCGCGACCGCGGACGATAGCGCCGTGCGGTCCGCTAGCCTGTACTGCCTGAGCCCCGTGGTATCTCCGGCGAGGTGCCTGCAGGCCGCCGTCCAGGCCACCCCTCCGCAGTTTTTGCAGGCTGGTTTGGCCCCATCCGCGCCGTTGCTTCCCCTTTGCTGTACCGTGGCGCCCGTGTCAAGCAGGGGGCCCTGCTGCAGCGCCTCTGGGCCCTGTCCGGTGGGAGGGCGGGCGGGGCCGGCTGCAGGAAGCTCTGCGCGCCCCGGCGCCCCGGGTGCGTGTGGTACGGGTTTTGCTGGCGGTACTCCGGGGCCGCCAGGGGTAGGAAGAGGAGTTGGTGTAGGTACCAGTGGCCTTGTGCGGTGGACGGGTTGCGGAGCGTCAGCCACTGTTCCACCATGCCCCCCGGGTGCGCGGCCTCCACGCGGCGCTGCAAACCCAGGCGGCCCAGGCAGTTGAACGTGCTCGCGGGCGGGATCTGGGTCTGCGGGTGGAGCACACGCAGCGGCTCCAGCGCCAGGTCTAGCACCTCGTCGGTGAGCTGCTCCGTGAGGGCCGACGCCCTGTGCAGGGCGTGGCGGACCCCGGGTGTGGAGACCCTGAGCTGTTCGAGCACCGGCACCGGCGGGTACCGTGCACCCGGGTTCGTCAGCCACTACCTGGTGTGGCTCGGCATAGCCCGCCATACGTCCCTCGTAAGGGCGTGTTGGGGGGCCAAGGAGGGGACCGCCCGTAGGAGGCGGTTGCACGCCGGCAATGATCACATGGGTTGTGGGGCGGCTGCAGTGATCTACCTGCACGCCGTGCCGGGCACGATCGCCCCTCATTCCACGGTTCCCAGGCCCTCGGCGTGGAGTAGCGCCTGGCCCTGTACCAGGGGGAAATACGGGCTGGGGCGCCCGCCCTCTTCCCTCCACCGTACCCAGGCCGCCCCTGCCTGCAGGCTGCGGAGCAGGGCCGCGCCGGCGAGGAGCGGCTGCGGGAAAGCCCCCTTGACAGCCTGCATGGCATGGGCCAGGGTGCCCATGGGCAAATACCACAACGGGAGGACCCAGGAGCCTGGCAGCGGTTGCGCCCCCTCTGCCTCCCATCGCCACTCAGAGTTTGGCGGGGCGGCCAGGACCGTGCCCAGTCTGTAGGAAGTGGCGCGCCCTCTTGTCAGGGTGCCGCTGGAGGGTGGCCGCGAGGCTGAACCCCTGTGCTGCGGGTGCCACTGGGAGGCCCGCCCCCGGGCCCGCGCCAGGGAAAATCCCGGCCGGCCGGCCAGGTGTTGAGGTCCCGGGCGATTTCCTCCGCGGTTCCTGTGGGTGCGTCCTCAGGTGCCAGGTGCCACATAACGGCGAGCACCGCCCATGTGGAGAAGGGCCACGCCCGTGGGGGGATGCACACCTGGATGGACCACTGTGGGCACGCCCGCCGCACGCGGGATGCGTGCAGCAACCCTCGGACCATGTCCACGGCCATGACCAGCACCATTCCCGAGGGCTCCACAATCATCCCCTCAGCAGGCCCACCGTGGCGGCCCCGGGTGTGCAAGGCCACTTCCGCTTGGCCTGTGTGGGCGACTCGGTCGACTGCCTCCTGGATGTTCACGCTGCCGCGTGCGGTCTCATCCAGGATCCAGCCCTGCGCCACCCCGTAGCGCAGGGCGGCGCGTGCGGCCGCGTGTCCCACCGCGAGCAGCGCTCCGTCATCGGGGCTGGGCTGGGGGTGCTGCCCTGAACACCAGCCTTCGCCGGTGCAGTGGCCCTGTTTCCAGGCGGGGCAGAAGGTGGGCACGCTGCCCGCCGGCGGCGCATGTTCCGCGGGTGTGCTGCCCGTGGAGGGCTCCGGGATTTTCTTTCAGGTCGGAGTCCGTGCCCGCGTCCTCTTGTAGGGGGTCTCCTTCGCCGCCTCTGAGTCCCAGCGCCCTGATGACCTCGTGTGCTGCGTCCAGCGTCCGAGATCGGGGGCGTGTTTTGCGTGGGGCCGTGGATTCTGCCATTGTTGTGTCGCTGTGCCTGAGAGCAGGGGGTGGGGTGCGGATTTCCAATGGCTGGTGTACGTGCTGTTGGCGCGCCGGGGCGTGGGTGGGGGAGCTCGTACGCTGGTTCCGCGGGCCGGCGTTGGTGTGGTGACGTGTGTGGCGCCCTCGCCAGCTGTGGATACTCCCATGCTATCCAACTCATGAGGGGGAGCATGGCTAGCATGTATAGGAATGGGCCCTGAACCCGCCCTGTGGCACACCGCTACCTGGGGTTACCCACTCTGTACATCCCTTCCCCGTGGCAACTGTGTACCTTCTTGTGCGCAGGTACTTCCCACCGAAGTGACGTTACGAGAGCCCCAGCTGTCGCCATACCTCCTCTATCCGCCTGTCCGGTGTGTTGGGGAACGCCCCCTTCACGTCCACGGACGCCATGAATGCCTCCAGGTCCTCATCATCGAGGTACATGTCGTACAGGAAGCTTGCTTCCTGCGTGGACTTGCCCGGCAGGGACCCCAACATGTTGTCCGGTATGACCTCTGCTGCCTACAGCCGCCGCTGCATCCTCCCGAAGACCGCCATCCAAACCAGCTTGGCCTCCGTGACGGCACAGCATATGGGCCTCCAGTTCCCCGGCCTGAGGTGATCCCCTTTCTTATACAGGGGCCGCAGCTTGCCCCCCCACTCCGCTGGGGGCTTGCCTGTGCGCAACACCTCTGTGACCCTGTCCGCCAGCTCATCCAGCTCTGGCGCCTCCAGGTCCTCGTATGTCTCCGCCACCAGCTGGTCCACTCCTGGGCCCTTTTTTCTCCTAAGAGCCCGTACTGCCTCCTTTTTTTCCCCCAGCGTCACGTGCTGCGGTGTATGGCCTCGCTCTGCTCTGCCCTGAACAACCTTTCTAACGCCTGGACCATCCTCCGCGTGGTTTTGCTGAGCCTCTGCTGCCCCTGGTTGTGCTGCTTCTGGAAGCTCTGCGCCACCTCCTCCAGCACCTTCCTTTTGTTGCCCGTGACTCTGCCATCCTGTAGCCTCACCACCCGGATCTCTTGCGGCCATCCAGCCTCCGCAAGCTCCCGGATGTTCTGCAGCGACTTGTACGGCACTGCTCTTTCCATGTACGGTTCATGTTCTGCCACCACTTTCTGGCATGTCCTCTCATGCTCATCCTCCGAGGCCCTCCCTGCCGCCTGCACCCTCTTCTTCGCCCGCGCCACCTCATCTTGCCACCCTGCACCCTCTGCCTTTGCCCTCGCCTCAACCTCCTCTTACTGATGCTTCCTCAGCGTGGCTACCAGTTGCTGCAGCTTGGGCTCTGCCTGCGACGCCCCAACCCGTCTGTTAAACCCGCATGGTCTTGCTGCTCTCCTCATGGCTTGATGCACATGGCTCCCCCGCCTCATTTCGACGTGCACTTGCTGCCCCCACTGCTGCCACCTCTAATCCTGCTCCTCCAGCCACTTTAAGCGGCGGCAGATTGACCCCCTCCTCTTCCGACCCCTGCTCATCCTCTTCTTCGTGTCCTGGCTCCTCCACCTTCACGTCCACTGTCACCATCATGGGGCAATGCCCTTTCCTGTCCTGCATTTTGTCTGCCCCCACCATATACCCGGCCGTCACCCCCTTGACCTACCTTGGGTCCGCCTACACCGCGTCTATCAGCCTATCCTCGACAGCGCGCTGCCTTCCGGTGCCGGGTAGTGTAAGGGGCCTGGCGCCCCACTGTAGGATACATCCTGCAGCTGCATTTCCTCCACGAACATCCGCACTTCACGGTCCATCTCCCTGTCCGCGCCTCTCCTCCGGGGATCGTAGTTGAAGTCCCCATGAAGACCGCTCCCCTCCCCAGCGCCCTGACGTACTCCATCCTCAGGTGCGCCACATACTCCTTGACCCTCTTCCCATGCGCGACGTGGTAGTTGATGAAGACCACCTGTCCATGCTCCGTCGCCACATCATACACCGCCCTTCGTCACCTCGCTCCCACTTTCTTGTCCTGTACGACGCTGAGGCCTCTGCGCACCAGCAGTGGCACCGCTTGTGCCCACTCCCGCTGGTAGTCTCGCCCCTCCTTGTCGTACATCTGCGCGCACACCACGTTGTCCTTCCCCTTTAGCCGTATCTCCTGGTACGCCACTATGTCCGGGTCTGCCTCATGTAGCCTCATCTGCTGCCACGCAACCTTGCCCGCCCGATACAGTGCCGCCGGGTCATTATGGGTGTACAACTTCATGCGTTGCCACCTGCCCTCCCCGTCTTCCCGCACCTCTTCGCGCTCAATCGGGTGTCGCCCTTCCCCACCGCCCTTTCCGCCTTGCCGTCGCCTGGGGCGTATCTTCGCGATCGCCGTGGCCCTCCGCTTTGATAATTGTCACTTCTGCCTGTTATTTTTCCTCCCTGCCGACACCTCCTCAACTTCCAGCTCTTGCGCCTCCTGCTCCGGAACCGGCTGCCCGTGTGTCTCCATCTCTCTACCTTGCAGGCATACCTGTAATCTCTCTACCGGGTACGGCAGTCTCTCCTCGTCCTCCTCCCCCTGATCCTCCAACTGCACGATGGCCGCCTTCGTCACGTGCCCCGTGCGATCCTGCTGTTCGATCATCTCCTCCACTGTCCCGACCTACATCCTCCACTTCCCATGCACTTTGTGCGCACCATACACTGTCACCCCTTCTCGCACCGTTCTCAGCTCATTCTGGGCTATGGGTTCCCCCCCGTACCTGACTCCCCTCGCCCGCTTCCTCTTTGGCCTACCATCCTCGTCCTCTGCTCACTGCAGCCTCTCTGGGGCTCCGGTTCGTCCTCCTCCCTTCCCCTCTTGCTTCCATCCCCTTCCCTGCCCTCGCCCGCCCCCCCTCCGCTGTCTCGCTGGTCCACTCCTTCCCTCGCAGCACTCTCCCTCCCTCTGCGCTCCGCCGCTCCCTCCCGCTCTTCTACCCCTTCTCTGTCCTCCTCTTGTCCCAGCCGCCCGTCCGCCACCTGTCTCGGCTCCTGTCCTTCCTCATCCCGCGCCGGGCCTTCCTCTCCGCCTTCCGCCTATGAACCTCATTTGTCCTCCTCTTCCCCTCCGCAATCCCCTCCACTTACCTGGCCTGCCCCCCTCCGGGTCTTTCTTTGCCTCCGGGCACTGCTTCCGCACACCCTCCGGGAGCCTTCTCGCCCTCGCCAAGGCCTCGTTGCTGTTCTCCTCCTTCGTACCTGGAGGCACTATCCACCTCGGCTGTTCCCTTCTCCTGCTGTTGGTCACCCACTCTATCGCCAACATGATCTGTTCCTTGATGTCCTCCACTTCCTCGGCCTCCGCGCACCTACCCATATGCGACTCCAACGCCCTTAGGATAGCCCTCACATGTACGTCCTCCTCCCTCTCAACCCCTACCTCCTCCACCTCTCTGACCAACCGCATGAGTGGGTGTTCCACTTGTTTTAACGGAGCCGCAGTATACACTACCGCCGTGCGCCTGTCCCCCCTGGGTTCCACGACCCACCATGTGTGCCCGTCCTGTACCAGGTCAGTGACCCCGTGGTCCGCAGCTCCTGTGGCCCTCGCCTGTGGGGACACTACTTGTACAGCGTGTTGCTTCACCCTCCCCACCGCCGCCCCGTCGTAGTCAACCATGGCCATGACATTTCGGACCCGGTGGATTTCTGTGTCCGGGTCCCATTCTCCGGTGATTCCGCTGCTGCGGCGCACCGTCTCCCCAACATACAGCGCCATCGCCAGGACCTGTCTCATGGGCCCCCACACCTCCACCGTTCTGCTCCTGCTGTGCACACACGCTGCCACCTGCGCATCCCGATGCATCAGCATCCACAGCATCCTACTTAGGCTCCACCTTCTGTGCTGTAAGCACCTGCGCCTTCGCCTGCCTCTCACCTGCTTCCGCATCCTCCTCTACCGCCCCCCTCCGACCATCCGCATATCCCACCCACATGTGTTTGACTTGGTGGAAGTACACCAGGGGCGCCCCATCATCTTGCCCCATTTGTAGCCACATGGGCCCTTGTCTCCTGGGCTGCCGCACTCTGATCCAATGGTATCCTCCCTTGGGTTCTTGCGGTCCATCCAGCCTGCACAGGCACCTGGCCAGCGTGCATTCCGGCCTGCACTTGTCCTCCACCGCCTCTGGTCTGGCCCTCATGTGGTACCTTGCCTTGCTCACTGCCTGCCGTACTTCTTCACCCCTACACCCCTTAATGCTTTCTTCCAGTCCTGGCTGCGCCTCTCGATTTTCTATTGAGACATTTTTCCCATGTTGAGTCCTTCCCGCTCAGCCTCTGGGCCCGTTCCTGAAGCAAGTCCCCTCTGTCCCTTCGGTGCCCCAGCATGTCCAGCCCCTCCGCCGCTGCCTCCTTCTGGCGCTTCTCTTTTTCTTGCTCCTCCCTGCATAGTTCCGCAGCGTCCTCCCCATCCACCTTTCCCCGTCCCTTCTGGACCTCGGCACTTAGCGGCTCCCTCCATGTGTACACCTGTACTGCCTGTCCTTCCCCGCTGAGCCCAATGCGGACCTCCATGCCCTTCGCTCCCGCTGTGGTGACCACGACGTTACGCACCAGCACATCGTACTGGTACCTTGCCCCTTACCCGTGGCGTACCTCGACTTCCACCGTCCCCCTGTCTCCCAATCTGTCATCCGGGAGGAGGATGTGGACTGCCTGTCCCCTATGCTGTGCTGCCGCCGGCCCCTTCGTTGCCACGGGGAATATCACCTTTGTGTCCTCCCGGGTCACCCGTTCTCCCCTGCGGTACCTCGCGCGCCGAATGACCCCCACCGGCCACGTCCCCTGCTCTAATCCCCCCGTCTCCTGAACGCATTCTTCTGCCACCTTGGCGAGGGCCAATACTTCGTTGCCTTGCCTCTAACACTCCGGCAGTGGCGCTATACTCTCCATGCCGTCTCCCCCCGGGAACGTGTAATGCCACGTGTCCCCGGTGTGTGGGTGCACATGGTATGTGCAATTGGCCATGCATGCCGCCCCTTCATCCAGCGCCATTCTGATGGCCTCGGCCGCCTTCAGCCTCATCTCCTCCCGGAACGTATACACCACCTCCTGCCCCCTGTCTCCCTGCGTGGTGGGTGCTGGGGTCAATGTTGCCCTCTTGAATTGTGCGCGCAGCCCACTAGTATCCTTTTCTCCTCCTGGCAGTTCCCCTCCCCACTCCTTCCTGACCGGGACCCCGTCTCCCCGGTCCGCCTGCCACGTCATATGCCACCCCAACCATCGCTGTCCCCCCGCCGCCACCCGATACCTACCCCTCCACCCTGGCTCCAGCCACCCCGCTCGGTCCGTGCATATCTGGACTGCTCTCTCTGCCCGCCATCCGGCCCCCAAGTCATCCCTGTGCTGCAGCTGTAACACCGCCTCTCCCCCTCCGGGGACCCACACGTCCACCCCTCCCTCCTGTCTCTTTTTCCATTCACCCTTTCCCGTACCTTCTGGTACCTCCTCATACTCCATCCCCTGTGTCTGCACTGCTAGAACTCCTGCCCATCCTGCTCTTAGCTTCCTGTCACGTGTGGTGCCCTCCCCCACCTCCCTCATGTCCCTCGTGGGACCCTCTTGCCCCTGGTACCGCCACCCCGCGCCTCTCTCCTGGATATGTATTCGGTGCTCATCCTGCCACACTTGCTCCTCGTCCTGTCCTCTTTGCCCACCTCCTGACCCCTGGCCTTCCACCTCTACCACCACCTCCAGCCCCACTTCCTCCACGCCCGCCGATTCGTTCCCGTCGCCTTTCTCTGCCTCCGCCACTTCCTCTTCTTCTGGCGGCCACAGCAGCTCATAGTGGCTCCCTCCTCTTCTGCTCCACAGCAGCGCCCCTGCCGTCCGCTTTCCTTCACCCAACTCTGCCATCCTCCGATACACCCCCTTGGGTCCCAACTCCCGGTACATGGCTAATTTGCATCCTCTGCTTTGCGCCGACCTCCTAACTTCGCACGCTCCTCGCCATATCTCCCCCTTGCGCACTTTGTCCAAGTACTGCTCCCACGTCCGCACTCCTGCGTCCCGCATGACCCGCCGCGCCCACCCCGACTCTGGGGGCCGCGCCATATCCCCTTCCGTGAGCGCTTTGCGCACCCCGTCCGCGGCTGCTTGCCCGCCTTTCCCGTCCACCGCGCTGAGTGCCCAAAATAGGCACTTGCCATCCCTTGGTATGACCTGTAGCCTCGCCCGGTCAGGCATTTCTTCGGGCCATTGCTGCCCGTCTTGTGCACTGTCCAGTACCCTTTGCACCGCCGCCGCCACCTCATCCGCGTCACTCCCGGGACCCCTGACCCCCCCCAGAATCGCGTAGACTCGTCGCCTGATTCACAGCATCCCTGCATCCAGTGGGGTTCCGTTCCCATATGCCACCAATTTCCTGTACCCTTCTCCGCTTTTTGTCTCTTTGTACACCGCCACTTTGAATCCCCCCTCCGCCGCCCATGCTTCCACCTCCGGTGGCCCTCCCATCCCTCCCTTCTGCCCTGTTCTCTGAATGTTCTTCTGCCACGATACTTCGTCCCGTGGCAGGCATTCCTCCATCGCGCCCGACATGTGTCTACTCTCCACCCTGGTCGCCACTCCTTGCCTTATCCTTTGCAACTCCTCCTCACTGCTCGGCCTGCCCTCCAGCGCACACAATACGGCCCGCATGGAGTCGACATCCTTCCCGTACATGTCTTCAACTAGCACCCAGTTGCCCGTCCTTTCTCACGCCCCCTGTAATTCTTCTTCTCGCCTCTTCCATGCCCAGCCGCCTTGCGTTGCTGTTCCATCTCGTTCCCTTCTGTACTCCCCACACTCCCCGCGCCACACGTCGAGGGCCGACTATCGCTGGACGTCACACTGTGCCCTCTTCCGCTTCCCACGCTTGCCCTTGCCGGTGCACCCCTGCATATGCCTTCTCCGTCTCCTTCTCTTGCTGTACTTCTTTTCACTTCTCTCTCTTGCCCCCACACCACCTCGTATACCCTTGTCTTCTTCGACAGGATTCCTACACGTAAGCTTACGCCCTTCTCTTCTCCATACTTCTGTATCTTCCTGTGGCCTGCTCCATCCTTCGTCTCCCTGTACACCTTCACCCTGTATCCACCTCCCATCGCCCACGCCTCACCCTCCAGCGGCCCCCCATCTTTCTCCCTTGTACCATCTTCTGTATGTACACCTGCCATCCGCGCTTCCCCAGGTGGCAGGAGCTCCTGCAGCTCCACGGCTTTCCACTCCTCTTCGACAGTGGCGACTACCTTATTTCGCATTTCCTTCGCCTCCTCACAGGTTCCTTGGCCTCCTTCTATCACATTCAGCACTCTCCATTGGGGTCCATTCCGTCGCCCTCCATACCCTGTGTCACGGCACCTGCATGGATCTGTTCTCGCTCCATATCCAACGCCCGCTCACTTCGTGCCCACGCGCACGCAGTTCGTCTCTGCTGTGTTTCACCTTCGGGCTCTCTTTGCGTCTCCTATCGTCCGCAGGCTGTCAACTGACTCCCTGCTCCGCACGTTAACCTCTTCTTCGTTCTTGCTCATTGTGTGTCTCCTGCGTACACATGAGCATGGCTCGCCTCCACTGCCCCACTTGGTTCCCTTCCCCAACCGTCTCCAGTTGCCCTTCACACCTGCTCTCCTTGCTGCCCGCTTCGGACAAAGAGACGCAAGCCACCAACACACCACACAGGCACACACTCACACACACAAACGCACGCGGAGGGCACACCGACACCCGCACCACCACCAAAACAGACACCTCGAACACAAACCACACACACCAGCACAGACACAACGCACACACACCGCCACAAGCACACACAACACGGGAAACCCCCACCCACGAAAACGCCCACCGCCGCGGCCGGCGGACCCCAGCAAGGAGTGGCGGGGAGCCGCCCCCGAGACCCACAGCCAGGAGTGGCAGGGGCCCAGCCAGCGCTGCCACCAGGAAATCCCCCAGCCAGGAGTGGCAGAGAAACGCAACCTGGACCCGCAGCCAGGAGTGGCAAGCGACCACACACCACTGCCGCCAGGGGACCCCAGCCAGGAGTGGCAGGGAACCGCACCCGGGGCCCTCAGCCAGGAGTGGCGAGGAGCACCAACCACCACCGGCAGCGCAACCCAGCCAGGAGTGGCGGGGAACCGCACTCAGGAACCTCCGCCAGGAGTGGCGAGGGACATACCACAACACACACCAGCCACACACACACCCACACCATCGGCAAGCCCCAGCCAACGCCAACCACACACACACACACACACACACACGAACACACACAGAACACACACCCACTGAAGCGGTACCCAGAACCTATGGCCCATGGCCCGGAGGCCTGTGAGCCGTCACACCCGTTATGGCCCATGGCCCGGAGGCCTGCGAGCCGTCACACCCGTGCTGAAGCCGTTGACACCGGCTATCCCTGTTCTCTAACCCGCGAAATCTGGAATCCGATTTCTAACCAATAAATCGATGTAGAATTACCGTGATTTTATTGTCTTAGGCGATTTTCGGTCGGAAATCGGTGAAATACCCGATTTCTACCGCGATTTCTAATTGTCGTGAAATCGCCGCCTGATGTCGCCTGTTCGCGCGCCTTCGTCGCTTCTCCGTGGCGAGTTTTGTTCTGGACTTTTCTCGAGTACCTATGAGGTTCTAAGAGAACTTAAGGGCGGAATCTAGAGGGTATTTAATGTACTTTCATCTGGTGTGTTCACCAGAATTTTTCGCCGTTGCGTTTTCGAGAAAATCAGCGCGCAAGGCTTTCAGTCGATCGTGCGAACTCATGCTTCGCAAGGACCATGAGTTCGGACGGAACCCTACATCCCCCCCCTATGTCTTTCGTCCATGCCCCTTTCACGTGGGCATATCCCTTTGTATAGGGAAGCGGGCAATGGCGGTGTTTTAGGCAGCCTATGGGTCTCGCAAACCCAAGTCGTTTGCGTGTGCAAACGCTAACTTTGTGGCCTTGTGAGCATGAACGTTAATGACCGAACACAATGCTCACAAGACCAAAAGCCCGAGGCCATTTTCGTTTTTCGAGCCAACTCAACGATGGCTCCACGCAATTCAATGCGTACGAAAACTCTATTTTCAAAAGAGGGCAAGTTTTGGTCGAAAATTAGGCCAAAATGGCCAAATCCCCAAGGCTCGTACTCGAAGCCTATGGCGAGTTGAGCCTCGAATCAAGGCAATATGTGAGGTAGAGACCACGAAGGACATCGTGGATGGCTTGGTTGATTTTTAGAACCTTGTCTTCTATTTTATATAATTTCGCCTTTTGAGCACGCGTGCCACATTGCCTCTTTGCACACGCGCTCATATGCAAGCACTAATGACACGAGGGGGCGGAGACAATCTAACCATAGTGTGCATATTTGAAAGCACCTACTATGGGCCTACTCCAAAAGTGTTTACTCATATTTTTGCTCCTCAAGGTCCCAAAGATATGTTCATGCCAATATCGCCGATATATGCCCTTTTTCCCATAAATAGTGTGCATCAAGGATTGAGGTGTTAAAAATGCTTTCATTGTGCTTTGAACCTCAACCCTTGTTGCAAAAGGGAAGCAAAGCTTCGGTTTGCATCCATGCAAAAGCCCGAGGCTCCTTTTTCTCGTGATATGGAGATACGATATTTGGAGGGACCACTTTTGGGTGAATTTTGGCCGTTTTGCCCAAAATGGCCACAAATTCCTTCTCCCCCTGATTTCACCCCCGAGGTTGCGTGCGCCACTTGACCAAGGGTAAGGGCAATTCGGAGAAGGCCCATAAACCCGCATCGAATGGGATGTTTCCCCATGTGGCCTCTTCTCTCGATGGGAGAGTTGTGAGTCACCCAATTTGGGGTATGTTGCCATTCTGCCCCATTTGCGTATCACTTTCCCTCCAATGGGGAAAATAGCTAGAGGCGACGATGAGGGTTGGCAACTGGCATATATTGGGACCTAAGTCCCATGTGTCCAAAGCATCTTTGGTTGAAAGGATCCTCGACGTGGCGATGGAGATATGGAATCATGAGTGCGGGCCATTTTGGCCAATTTTCGCTGTTTTTGCCATTGTGTGCCATATTGGAATTACCATATCTCCATGGGGCACGGGATCTAGCCAGGAAGGAATGGCGAATATTGTAGCATATGACCAAGGGTTGAATGCCATTCAGTTTCGTATTTGCTCCTCCTGCTCATCCGGAGTTTTTTAACTTTTGGTGCGATCCACGATCCCCCCCTTTGCACCGCATGTTGCTTTCTGCCCCGTCCGTGTGGTCATCTCCTCGGTGAACAGTAAGCAGCCAGCGTGACAGCAAGCGATAACCCAGGGCATGGGACCAAAGGGGATATCAAGGGTTGCGAATCAAGGCTTGGCGCGTCAATATCGCCAAGACTTCCTACCCTGGACGGTCGCCCGAGACGGCCGATTTTGCCATTTTGGCAATCATGACCCCACTTGACGAACCCGTGGTGCCCTGATGCCGGGACCTCAGAGGGAACCAGGTTGGCTGAGGGCTCCAGGGAATTCGCACTCGAAGGGCATAGGGTCAGTTGCCTCGTCCCTACCTCTGGCGGGTCCGGACGAGGGGTCAATTTTGGAGATTTTGGAGCTAATATCAGTTTGGGCTGAAACAGCCCATTTTCAGCTACCAACTCCTAGGGGATAATGGCGGAGCCATATCTCTGGCTCAGAGAGGAGTTGGAACCTGCCGTTAGGGAGCATGGGGAGCGACTGTCGGTTGGCCTTGGAGCTTCTTGGTTCCCAGGAACTCGCCTGTGGCTGGGCGGGACACCCCCCCTATTGGCAGGGTTTCAGGGTCCGGACTGTGCAGGGCATGGGTTGTGTTTGAGCCCCGGCCCCCACCAGCCACTGAGAGGGTCGGACCTGGGATTGGGATACGAGTTAGGACTGAGTGTCTATTGTCCTGTGATGCCTTTACCCCAGTCCAGTCTTACCCCCATGTGTACATATCCTGATGTGTTGCTGTACATACTTTCGTTCCCTTGTTGCAGAGTGGCAAGGATCCTGAAACGCTTTGTCACATGACACGAGCGTATTGATGCCCTTGTGAGCGTAGTGCTTTGCCTGCCTGCTCACCTGTGCCTGTCACCGCAGCGTCCCGTGGCCGGCCCCCCACGGGAACGCGTCAAAAGGGTTTCACCGCCGCGGGGTTACCCATCCCTCGCGTGCCACTCGGGGCCACCAACCCCGAGCAGCGCGGCGCAGCAGCTCGCAGCTCGCAGCACGCAGCGCAGCGCAGCGGCGCGCACCGCCGCCCAGCGACAGGGCCGAGTTCGTCACGGAGCCCGCAGCGCCGTCCAGAGCATCGCCCTGACCGCGCCGCGACCGTGAGGGAGGTGCACAGACCAGGACTCCTGCATCAGCGAGTCCCATCGGCCGACCAGCAAGGCCGCGTCAACCACCTCCACAACCACCGGCTGACCAGCACCAGCCGCACACCCAGTCCAGTGCTGCATCACCCGCCTCAACAAACACCACCAGGACCAGTTCGTTGAGAGCAACGAGTGACCACCAAGGACCTCAAGACCAACTACGCCCCCCGCTGCCTTGGTAAACTGGCAAGAAGCGGGCAAGACGTGGCCGCGGCCCCACCCTCATGCAGCGCACCTACTGCGTGGGTTGGTTTGGGACCAGCACTACCGCCACAGCCACCCCCAGTGCGAAGGCGGCATGCCCGGGAGCTTCGAGCTCCGCACGGACATGGCCCCCGACCGCCTGCAGGCCGTGGAGGACTGGCTGCGGGCGGAGGGGTTTGCCTTCCGCTTCCAGCAGAGGCGCTGGAGGACCTGGACCCGGCCGGACAGGCCCGGCGAAGGGCTGCGCCCCGACGGGATTGAGGAGGACGAGAACTCCAACGAGTACCCGTCGGGCGCCTCGATCAATGTCTCCATGTGGGACATGATCAAAAAGAACTTCCCGGAACCGGGAAGCGAGCGCAGGCTGCAGGGCAGCAGCAGCGCGTCTCCGGGGATGGAGAAGCGGTCCGCCGGGGACGGGAAGCGGGACCGGAAGTGGCGGGAGTACCAGGAGTCCCTGGCCGCCGAAGCCGCCCAAGGCGCCAAGGGCGGAACCCCAGCCCCCAGTCCCAAACGGGCCAATGGCGGTCACCACCCCGGCCAAGCCACCCTTGGCGACTTCATCCAAGTCGCCAAGCAGACCCAGGCCAAGCCCCGTCCGCTGCTCCTGAGGAAGTCAGGCCCCAGCAGCGACGTGGAGTCGGCCCACCGCGGGAGGATGCCGGCCGACCAGGCCAGCTCCAGCAGCAGCGTCGCTCCCGCCCATAGGGACGTGGCGCGCGCCTGTGAGCGCGCCTGTGGGGTGCCCTGCAACCTTCGGGTTGCCCGGCAACGGGCCAGGCAGCACAGCGCTGCCGTGGAGGGCGCCGTTGGCATCGCCCAGGAGGAGGCTGCGGAGTGGGCGCATGGCATGGCCATCCACGCCCAGACCGTGGCGGCCATTGCGGCCGGACTCACGGCCGTAGCCGCCCATGGGGCAGCAACTGCCCAGGTCAACGGTGAGTTGGCGGCAGCCGACGAGGAAGCCCGCCTGACGCAGGAGGCCATTGCCTGCAAGGAGGCCGAGGTGAGGGCGCTGGAAGAGGCGCTTGCCAAAGAGAGGGCAAAGAAGGAGGCGGAGGAAAGGGCGAACGCCGAAGCGACGGCCAAGGCCCAGGCGGAAGCCGCCAAAAAGGACGCCATCGAGGCCGCGCGACGGAAGGTCGCTGAGGAGAGGGCCAAGACGGAGGCGGAGCTGGCGGCGTTGGAAGCGGACAAGGCTCGGCTGCAGCAGGCCCGGAAAGCCGAGGCGGCTCGTGCCCGGGAGGAAGCCGAAGCGCGCGCCCGCAGGTATCCGGGAAGCCAAGGTGGAGGTGGACAGGGATGAGCTCTCCAAGCTGGTGTTGCAAGCGACCGAATTGGCCAAGGAGATCCAGGAGATCAAGAGGAACTGGGTCCCCAGGTCGGACAACAAGAACAAGGAGAACAACCAGAACGACCAGAACAAGGACAAGGACAAGAAGCCTACTCGTAAGGGAAGGAAGAAGGGCGTCAACGAGGTTGATGCCGAAGAGAACACCCCTTCTTCCACAACCGACGCCCCCTAGCGGAGCCCCTGCAGCCAAGGGCCCCAGCTAGGGCGGTCGCAGGATGGTGACCTGGGAAGCGCCGAACCATCCCAGTCGGGAGTCGATAAGCACAAAGGGACTGCCGCGGGCGGAAGGCCCGGTCCGGCACCCAGTCGCGGAGGCGGGGTGAGGGCAAGTGAAGGCACGAACCCTTGCACCCGTCCGTCCTTCGCGACCAAGAATGTGTTTGATGTACTACAAGATCTTTCCGAGAGTATCAGAGGATCACCCGGACCGCAGCTGGATGCTGTAGATGGGCAGCCTGAGCCCATTGTCCACGACCTGCACCAGTCGCTTGTCGAGCTTCTGGAACGGCCAAAGATCCTGAGCCTGCACGCCGTGCGCCGAGTTGGGCGCCAGCGGCAGTTACACCTTAAGGTCCGTGCCTTATGCGGGGAAGTGGAAAAGGTCTTCGACGTGTTGGTCGACACGGGAGCTCAGGTCAGCTTGGTCAAGGCTGGCCTACTTCCGCGAGAGTGTCTGACCGACAGTCGGAAACCTGTCAGGCTAAAGGTGGCGAACGGCCAGTACATGGTGGGAGGCACGAAGGAAGCGGCCATCGGGCTGCAGTTCGTGAACCATCGTGAGCTGAGTTGCCCGGACCTCGGCAAGGAAATCCTCCTGCACGGTCGCTTCTACGAGGCCGAGATGGACTGGGACATGATCGTTGGGTACGACTTCATGATGGAGACGGACTCCGGCGTTCTCCCGGCCCAGGCCTCCATGACCCTGTACCAGGATGACCAGCTCTCGTGGCTTTCGTCACCTGAGCACCATGTGGAATGCCAATGGATCCACCCGGAACGCAATCAGCTCGAAGTGGCCGCGCTGGACACTGAGCCAACTGGTCCTGCAAACCAGGAGTACGGCGTAATGCCGGAAGTGGCGAGCCGAGTTGTCGCGGACCTGGGAGCTTCGGATCTGGCCCTGGATGCGTTCTCTTCAGGAACCTCCGCCCATCTTCGGGTGTGTGAGAAGTACTGGAGCACCCAGGACTCCGCTGGAAGAAGCACTGGGGTCCGCATCAGGGCTTGATGTGGATCCATTGCCCCCGTTGGGACATTCCAAGAGCGATAGCGAAGATTCGCAAGGACCGCTCCAAGGCAGTGCTGGTTGTTCCTATGGGATGCACCGAGGAGGAAAGTACCCGACATTGGGTAGCCTCATTGACCAACATGACCTTAAACAAGGTCGTCCTACCGGCTGGAGAGAGTGTCTATCAGGACGCTAAGGGACAGCCCATGCCACCCCAGAGATGGCCAACAGATTTCCACTATGTGGATGGGGGCCTTGATCAGGCCGACGCCACGGACTTCGTGTGTGTCAACCGCATCATAGCAGAGCCCTGGCGGCAATGCTTTGCGGTTCCCCCTGTTGACATCGGAGAATCGGAGGACCCCCTCACTGAAGAGGAGTTGGATCTGGTTCAGGGGTATATGGATCAGCCCTTTCACGACTGGGGAAACCAGCGTGAGGGCAAAGGCCAGGACAAGGCCTGGTGGGAAGTGGACTCAATCGTCTCCGGTTCCTATGATGGGAATACCTTCATACAGAGGGTGCTGGATCACATGTCCAGCCAGGACGAGCCGCCTGGCGGTAACCCAGCCACCTACGGCGATCTATTCTGAGGCAGGACCAGAGATGGCCCTTTGGGCCACCTGGGAAGACTGCCTGAGCCGAAGACGAGCGGGGTCGCTACCCCTCAAGTAAGCTCCGTGGTGCAAGTGCCCGGAAAAGCCAAGGCGGAGTCCGATGACTGCCCCAAGATTCAGGCATTGAGGGCCAGGCTGAAGCAGAAGTATGGTGATACCTTCTTCAGCGGTAAGCCTGTGTTTCCCCCACCGGTGCGTGGACCGTATGGCGAGGCCAAGATACGACTGAAGCAGGACCCCCGTGTGTATCGTCACCGGGAGTTTGCCCTGAGGGGCGAGAGGAAAGAGGCCATGGAGAAGATCCTCCGTGACTTCATCCAGAGAGGCTGGCTCGAGCCGTGCCACTCCGAATCGGCCTCTCCGTGCTTCGTCGTCCCCAAGAAGGTTGCCGGTGAGTGGCGGCTCGTGGTCGACTACCGCGGCCTGAACGCCCAAACGCAGCATGACAGCTCTACGCTGCCCCTCATTGAGGACATGCTGCAAAAACAACACCGGCGGAGGATCTTCACGGTGATTGACCTGAAACATGGTTATCATCAGATGCCTCTCGCCGAAGAGTCCCGTGCCTGCACAGCCATGAGCACTCCACTCGAACCTCTCCAGTGGAAGGTGATGCCTATGGGCGTTACCAACGGCAATGCGGCTTTTCAGCGGATGCTGGAGAACCTGCTTGAGCCGGTGCGTGACTGTGCGGACCCCTTTCGTCAACGACGTGATCATCGCGTCCGGGGACCCCAGTATGAGCTACGAGGAGCTCCTGGAGGCACATGAGAGGGACGTCACTCGAGTGCTGGACCTTCTGGTTCGGCACAAACTCACGGACAGCAGTGACAAGGCCACCATTGCGGTAAGCGAGGTGGTCTTCGCTGGCCACGTAGTCGGGAACGGGCAGCGAAAGCCCATACCTGGCAAGGTGGCTGCGATTGAGCACTGGGAAAAGCCCAAGACGGTCTCTGAGCTACGGGCGTATCTGGGGTTCTGCAACTACTACTCGGGGTATATCAAGATGTATGCCGAGTATGCAGCCCCCATGACGACCATGCTCAAGGGCAACCGAGAGGAGACCAAAAAGGGGTCCAAGAAGGCTCTGGTCTGGACAGCTGAGTCCAACCGTGCCTTTGAGGAGATGAAGCAGGCGCTGCTATCCGCAGTGGGTCTGCACCTCGTGGATCCCGACCGAGGGTTCGTCCTGCGCACCGACGCTTCCGACTACGCCGTTGGCGCTGTCTTGGAGCAAGTGCTTCACGATGGGAGGCACGTGCCCGTGGCCTTCTGGAGCCGAGTCCTGGCGGAAGGCCTGAGACAGACGTGGACGCCCCGAGAAAAGGAGGTGTATGCCATCGTCATGGCTCTCAGGAAATGGGCTGGGTACATAGCTCTTCATCCCGTCACCGTCTGCACCGACCATCAGAGTCTGCAGTCGTGGCACAAGGAGCACGTGGACACCCCCTCAGGTCCCGCCTCCCGACGGGCAAGATGGCATGAGACCTTGGCCAAGTTCGACCTTACGGTTGTGTATATTCCTGGAAAGGATAACACCGTGGCGGACTGTCTCAGCAGGTGGGCCTATCCCGCCAGCAAGGGCATGACGGATATCTCTGCCCATGGCGATGAGGCTGAGACCGCTGAAGCAAAGAAGATCATCGAAATGGAGCGCCTGATGGAGGAGGAGGGTGTTAAATGCTTCGTCGTCATGGCTGCGGATGCCCCCCTCGCGTCGAGGGTGAGCAGAGCGGTCAGAGTACTCGCCCCTGAGGGAGCCGAGTCCGACAAGCACCTCTTCCCGGAGTCTTGCCTCCAGGACGACTGGACCGACGATTACGCCAAGTCTGAGGCCTTTGCGGCCGAGTATAGGGCTGTGACCGACCCTGACGACGGGCAGAAGTGGCCAAAGGGGCTGACCGAGGAAGATGGCAAGCTCTACCGGAATGGTAAGCTGCTAGTACCGGAGTCCCGGGTGCTCGAGCTTTGTGAAGCTTGGCACCACCACATGCTGCACCCAGGGGTCAAGAAGCAAGCTCTTGACATGCAGCGTCGGTTCGAGATCAACCATATCGTTCTCTACACCGCCATCAAGAAGGTCAGGAAGGGTTGCTCGGTCTGTCAGGCCTGCAATCCCGACAACCGGAACGTCAAGGGGGAAGCCCAATGGACCCCGGTTCCTGACCAGCCCATGGAGAGCGTGGCCATGGACGTCTTCTCCATGCCCGAAGTTCACATTGGCAAGGAGACCTTTGACTGTGTGGTTCTCTGCGTGGATCGCCACAGTGGCTACGTAGTAGCCGTTCTGGCACGCAAAAAGGGGTTGCTTGCCAAGGAAGTGGCAGTCATGATGATTCGTCATTGGCTGACCGTCTTTGACATCCCCCGCACCATTTGCAGTGACCGAGGGCCCCAGTTTACTGGTGGCTGGTTCAAGGCTATGTATTCCCTCATGGGAATACGTCATGCCAAGAGCGTCGCCCATCTCAGCCGGTCCAACGGCCGTGCTGAAGTGGCTGGACGGCAGCTGTTCGAGAAGCTGCGCAAGATTCACATCACCAATCCGCGTCGGAACTGGTTTGAGGAGATGTGGCCCGCTCTGAAGGCCCATCATGACACCCCCACTCCCGGTGGTTTGTCCCCTCACCAGATTCTGTTCGGCAGGGACCCCCTGGGTAGGGGACTTCCCTTGTCTGGTGATGGCATGGCGATGGACGCCAAGGAATTCTTCGCGCGGCAAGAGCAAACGGCGCGGGACATCCGCCAGCAGCTCGAGAAGGAGCATGCTGAGCGTCAGAAGTCCGCCCCGAGCTCAACAGCGCAGAAGTTCAGGGTGGGAGACCCGGTGTGGGTGATCAGACCCCGCCCTATGGGCACCCACCGCACCAAAACCTGGTTCACACCTGGAGAGGTGGTTCGCAGGATTGGTGAGGACACCTACCGCATCAAGGTAGGTCACGGACAGTTCCGGGAGCGCCACGAGAGTCAACTCCGTGTGCGGGAACCCGACCTCCCTGGCAAATATGTGTCCCTGAGCTATGCTGCACATGAGGCGGATTCGGACGACGACTATGCTGAGCAGGACGACTATACAGTCGAGAAGATCCTGGCTCAGCGTCCGAAAGCCTCGGCACCCGGAGGTCTGGAGTTCAAGGTTCGTTGGCGAGGCTATGGGCTGTCCCACGACACCTGGGAACCCGTCTCCTCGTTCGTGCCGCGGGTCAATACTCCCTTCATGGAGTACATCCGCAAGCACAAGACCAAGATCCACGTTTCGGACTTGGCAGCACTCACCCGGGCGATTGCAGCCAGGGGCGCCTGATCAGTGCCCTGAGCTCTCCCGTGATGTGTTATGAGCGCTTGTGAGGTCGACGGATCGTCCCTTACTTGCTTGCTCTCTTCCATCTTCCGGTGACCTGCCATCAGAGTGGCCATGTACCCCCCCCTGCTGAATCCAGAGGAGGATGGCCCCTCTCTTCTTCTATTCGTCACTCCCCCCCCTGCTGAATCCTTGGGAAACCAGGTAGGGCGACTGACCTTCATATTTCTGAGCTCTTGGGGCCCTGAAGCCCATTGGTCGTTGCGCAACGGATGCCGCTGTCATCAGCATTGCGATTTTTTTTTGGTGTGTGGTCTGGTTCCATGGCACTTGCGGAATCCAGACCAGTCGACGTGTGTCTCGAGACTATATATGGCCTGAACTCAGGCGTTTTCCTGTCCACCCTCCTGCATTGCCTTATCCTAACCGGGGCGTGGTTTGGCGCTCTATCCAGAGTGTGTTTACACGCCTATTACCCCATCTATTGCTTGTCTTTCTGTTCCCCAGGATATGTGCATCTGTGTGTCAGCCCATCACTGAAGTGTGGACTCTTTTTCCCCCCGACGGGATGCGAATCGACTACGAAGGCGCCCTGAGTCGCCGTTTACATGTTCTTACATAGGGTCCAGCTTGGACCAGTACCTAAGTACAGATTCTTCTGTTTGAGTGCCCGTGATACCGTGTGCCCTATTCACTGTGTGTGGAGATCCTGATGGCGCCAGGCGGGAAGCCCAGTTGCCTGACTACACTCCCAGCGGTCCGCCACTGTCAGTCCCAGTGTGAGCCTACCGACTCGCAGACGCACTTGCAGTCGGATGGCGGCCTCCGGTGCTCCTGACCTCGGTCAGTCTGCCTGGGAAACTGGTGGTTTGAGGAGTCAACGCCTCCGCCCACACTGCATGAGGACTCCCTCATGTATGGCCTTCGTGGTAATAGGGCGAGGGAAAAGACGGCCTTGATGCCCGATCCCTTAAGGAGGAGCTCGTTCGGCTGTACCACTCTGGACTCGCGTCGTATGGATATGGACATGGTGCGCCCGAGGAAGGACCCGTGGGGACTCTCCCCAGTCGGCGGGCCTTGGGAAGCTTGGGGTAGCCTGATGGATCTTTGTGGTCGCTCTCGACCTGTGGGACCGCCTCGGTCGTCGTGTGACGCCTATGTTGGCCGTGTATGCCACTGCCACTGTGGTGGTGACCGTCGCAGCCGGCACCCGGTGCGCCTGGTATGGGTTAACGGGTCCTTTGGATGCCGAACAATCGCCGCCAGGACCCGGGACTTGATACGTGATACTATACTTGCAGTTACTAATGTCTACAGCACCGTACCTGTCTTACTGTGGGATTTGACAGCCTAACCTGCGAATCAGCCTGAAGGAGGATGTGACACCCCCCCCCCCCCTTCAGGGGATGGTCCTGGGTACCCGCTGCCATGCATGGGTGTTATCGAGCCCCCCCCAGGGTTTGCTCTAAGGAGGGGGGTGAAGCGGTACCCAGAACCTATGGCCCATGGCCCGGAGGCCTGTGAGCCGTCACACCCGTTATGGCCCATGGCCCGGAGGCCTGCGAGCCGTCACACCCGTGCTGAAGCCGTTGACACCGGCTATCCCTGTTCTCTAACCCGCGAAATCTGGAATCCGATTTCTAACCAATAAATCGATGTAGAATTACCGTGATTTTATTGTCTTAGGCGATTTTCGGTCGGAAGTCGGTGAAATACCCGATTTCTACCGCGATTTCTAATTGTCGTGAAATCGCCGCCTGATGTCGCCTGTTCGCGCGCCTTCGTCGCTTCTCCGTGGCGAGTTTTGTTCTGGACTTTTCTCGAGTACCTTTGAGGTTCTAAGAGAACTTAAGGGCGGAATCTAGAGGGTATTTAATGCACTTTCATCTGGTGTGTTCACCAGAATTTTTCGCCGTTGCGTTTTCGAGAAAATCAGCGCGCAAGGCTTTCCGTCGATCGTGCGAACTCATGCTTCTCAAGGACCATGAGTTCGGACGGAACCCTACATCCCCCCCCTATGTCTTTCGTCCATGCCCCTTTCACGTGGGCATATCCCTTTGTATAGGGAAGCGGGCAATGGCGGTGTTTCAGGCAGCCTATGGGTCTCGCAAACCCAAGTCGTTTGCGTGCGCAAACGCTAACTTTGTGGCCTTGTGAGCATGAACGTTAATGACCGAACACAATGCTCACAAGACCAAAAGCCCGAGGCCATTTTCGTTTTTCGAGCCAACTCAACGATGGCTCCACGCAATTCAATGCGTACCAAAACTCTATTTTCAAAAGAGGGCAAGTTTTGGTCGAAAATTAGGCCAAAATGGCCAAACCCCCAAGGCTCGTACTCGAAGCCTATGGGGAGTTGAGCCTCGAACCAAGGCAATATGTGAGGTAGAGACCACGAAGGACATCGTGGATGGCTTGGTTGATTTTTAGAACCTTGTCTTCTATTTTATATAATTTCGCCTTTTGAGCACGCGTGCCACATTGCCTCTTTGCACACGCGGTCATATGCAAGCACTAATGACACGAGGGGGCGGAGACAATCTAACCATAGTGTGCATATTTGAAAGCACCTACTTTGGGCCTACTCCAAAAGTGTTTACTCATATTTTTGCTCCTCAAGGTCCCAAAGATATGTTCATGCCAATATCGCCGATATATGCACTTTTTCCCATAAATAGTGTGCATCAAGGATTGAGGTGTTAAAAATACTTTCATTGTGCTTTGAACCTCAACCCTTGGTGCAAAAGGGAAGCAAAGCTTCGGTTTGCATCCATGCAAAAGCCCGAGGCTCCTTTCTCTCGTGATACGGAGATACGATATTTGGAGGGACCACTTTTGGGTGAATTTTGGCCGTTTTGCCCAAAATGGCCACAAACTCCTTCTCCCCCTGATTTCACCCCCGAGGTTGCGTGCGCCACTTGACCAAGGGTAAGGGCAATTCGGAGAGGGCACATAAACCCGCATCGAATGGGATGTTTCCCCATGTGGCCTCTCCTCTCGATGGGAGAGTTGTGAGTCACCCAATTTGGGGTATGTTGCCATTCTGCCCCATTTGCGTATCACTTTCCCTCCAATGGGGAAAATAGCTAGAGGAGACCATGAGGGTTGGCAACTGGCATATATTGGGACCTAAGTCCCATGTGTCCATAGCATCTTTGGTTGAAAGGATCCTCGACGTGGCCATGGAGATATGGAATCATGAGTGCGGGCCATTTTGGCCAAATTTCGCTGTTTTTGCCATTGTGTGCCATATTGGAATTACCATATCTCCATGGGGCATGGGATCTAGCCAGGAAGGAATGGCGAATATTGTAGCATATGACCAAGGGTTGAATGCCATTGAGTTTCGTATTTGCTCCTCCGGCTCATCCGGAGTTATTTAACTTTTGGTGCGATCCACGATCCCCCCCTTTGCACCGCATGTTGCTTTCTGCCCCGTCCGTGTGGTCATCTCCTCGGTGAACAGTAAGCAGCCAGCGTGACAGCAAGCGATAACCCAGGGCATGGGACCAAAGGGGATATCAAGGGTTGTGAATCAAGGCTTGGCGCGTCAATATCGCCAAGACTTCCTACCCTGGACGGTCGCCCGAGACGGCCGATTTTGCCATTTTGGCAATCATGACCCCACTTGACGAACCCGTGGTGCCCTGATGCCGGGACCTCAGAGGGAACCAGGTTGGATGAGGGCTCCAGGGAGTTTGTACTCGAAGGGCATAGGGTCAGTTGCCTCGTCCCTACCTCTGGCGGGTCCGGACGAGGGGTCAATTTTGGAGATTATGGAGCTAATATCAGTTTGGGCTGAAACAGCCCATTTTCAGCTACCAACTCCTAGGGGATAATGGCGGAGCCATATCTCTGGCTCAGAGAGGAGTTGGAACCTGCCGCTAGGGAGCATGGGGAGCCACTGTTGGTTGGCCTTGGAGCTTCTTGGTTCCCAGGAACTCGCCTGTGGCTGGGCGGGACATCCCCCCTATTGGCAGGGTTCCAGGGTCCGGACTGTGCAGGGCATGGGTTGTGTTTGAGCCCCGGCCCCCACCAGCCACTGAGAGGGTCGGACCTGGGATTGGGATACGAGTTAGGACTGAGTGTCTATTGTCCTGTGATGCCTTTACCCCAGTCCAGTCTTAACCCCATGTGTACATATCCTGATGTGTTGCTGTACATACTTTCGTTCCCTTGTTGCAGAGTGGCAAGGATCCTGAAACGCTTTGTCACATGACACGAGCGTATTGATGCCCCTGTGAGCGTAGTGCTTTGCCTGCCTGCTCACCTTAGCGTGTCACCGCAGCGTCCCGTGGCCGGCCCCCCACGGGAACGCGTCACCACACCCACGCCAACACCACAAACACACGACACACACACCAGCACAGACACCACGCGCGCACGCGCCGCGCCACAAACACACATACCACGACAAACCCCCCAACCAACCCCATGGAAACGGCCACCGCCGCGGCCGGTGGACCCCAGGCAGGAGTGGCGGGGAACCGCAACCAGGACCGCACCCAAGAGTGGCAAGCGACCACACACCACCGCCGCCGGCGGACCCCAGGCCAGGAGTGGCAGGGCACCGCACCCGGGGCACTCAGCCAGGAGATGCGAGGAACACCGACCATCACCGGCAGCGAAACCCAGCCAGGAGTGGCGCGTAATCGCACTCAAGAACCTCCGCCAGGAGTGGGGAGGGACCGCCCACATCACACACCAGCCACACCGACACCCACACCTACACAAGCAGCAAGCCCAGGCCAGGGAAACCAACAGCCACACGCAACACACACACCAACACACACGGAAGACACACCAACACCCACACCACCACCACAAACACACAACACACACACCAGCACGCGCCGTGCCACAAACACACAGAAGGCCCCCACCAAACCCCGCAGACACGGCCACCACCGCAGCCAGCGGACCCCAGCCAGGAGTGGCGGGGAACCGCACCGAGGACCCTCAACCAGGAGTGGCGAAGGGCCACCCACCACCAAAACCAGCGGGCCCCCAGCCAGGAGTGGCGGGGGACGGCACCCGGGGCCCTCAGCCGGGAGTGGCGAGGGAACGCCCACCGATGACCCTCAGCCGGAAGCGAGGGACCACACCCCTCAAACCGGCGGACCACAGCCAGAATTGGCGAAGGCCCAACCCCCACCCACACCAGAGAACCCCAGCCAGGAGTGGCGGGGAGCCACACCCAAGACCCTCAGCCAGGAGTGGCGAGGGACCACCCGCCGCCGCTGGCGGCGAGCCTCACCCAGGAGTGGCGGGGACAGGCACACAAGCAACGCGGCCAGGAGTGGCGAGGAGCCGCCCCCCCACGACCACCACCCCATCCCACCAAGGAGAGACGGGAAACGGACCACAACGACCCACACAGTGAAAGGAGGGGTCGGGACTAAAGGGGCCCCCGGGAGACGCAGGCGAGGGGCCCAACCTCAGGGGTTTGAGGCCCCCCCTGGTGACCGTATCGGCCCCACCTGAGCACACACAATAAGGTGGGATACGCCCTGGACCGTTGGTCAGCGGTCCGCGGTGGCACTGGCCTCGGGGGTTTCCCAATGGGCCTGACCAAGAGCACTCCCCACGGCACGTACTGCGGTTCGCGCCCAGCGAGGGGCTGCGGGTAGGGCACACCGTCCATCGGGGCACGCAAGAGACACGCCTGTCCCGAAAGGACTCCCTTGCAACCCACAGTGTACCCAACCCCGGTGTGGGGAACGGCTGGCCTACCTGGCTACGGAACAGGTCCATTTGTACCGAGCAAGTACAAATGGACGGCCCGTACAACAGAGTTACAGCCTGACGGGGAGTGCAACCATCGGCCCCCCCAAGGGGAAACACCAGGTGAAGAAACTAGAGCCAGCGTCAAGGACCACCCCCCCCACCGCACACCCACCACAGCCCGGGTAGGCCCGAGCAAGGCACCAGGGGAACAGCGCCCCAAGCGGCGCGGTAAAGAGAAAAAGGAGGGAGGGCACGCAAAGGGGGCGGCGGAGGACACCACCACCAACAAACCGCAGCCAGGGGAGGCGGAGAACCACATCAGGACCCCACAGCCAGGGCAGGAGAGGCGCCACGACACACAGCCTCCGCACCCACACAGAGCCGCCAAACCAAGCCCAGAGAGGCGAGGACAGGCACCCAAACGCACCACCAACACACCGCACACAGGCCTGCGCGCGCACACAACACACACCGCCACAGCTGCCACCAACACGAGTCCCACAAATGCACACAACACACCAAAGCGCCAGCACCGCCCGCACCACAAACGCACACAACACAGGAAAACCCAAAGAACAAGCACCCAGCAACCTTCCGCCAGGGGAGCTGCAGGACCGCCAGAAACACCACTAGGACACAAGGGTAGACCAATCAGCACCACGCACGAAGCCCTCAGCAAGGAGTGGCGAGCGCCCACACCCAGCAACACCAGACGACCAACCACACCCAAACCCACACCCAGTACCGGTAACTGCGACACCCAGACCAGCACCGCCCCAACACCCAAACCAAAACCACCCAAACCAAACGCCTCAACACCCTCACCAGCGGAAACACCCGGAGCTAACGGAGACACCGTCGCCAAGGACAGCCAGTACATCATCAACGGCACCCTCACTGTCGGGATCACCAGCAACCCCAGCACCCAGCACAACACCTATGACATCCTCGCCAACATCAAAGCAACACGAGAAGCAACCCAACACCGGCCAACGACCACACCCGCGCCAGCCACAGACCCGCACCCAGAGCCGCCACCGCCAGCATCAACACCATCGGAAACACCAACACCACCAACAACCATGCCAGCACAACACCCTCACCATCACAATCACCGGCGGCGCCGACGTCCTCACCAACGCCTATGACACCTACGCACACCAACACCAGGTACAACACCTACACCACCCAGGCTAACGGCATCAACAACACCATCACCAGCGCCACCCAACCATCAGCGTTGCCACCGGCAACCTCCGACACCAGAGGCGACCAACGGCACCACAACTGGTAAACCAACAAACCACCAAGCCTCCCCCAGAGGAGGAAGAGGCACACGCCCAGAACCATCAACCACAACACCCTCGCCACCAAAGCATCGCGGAAGACGCCATCCACCACACCGACACTAGCCGCACCCACACCCTCACCCACAACATCACCCAGGGCATCGCCTGCAACACCCTCACCAACGACACCACCAGCGACCCGCACCACCCTCTGCACACTCTCCCTGTCGGGGCCAAGAGAACCAGCCAGCGCCCGACGGAAACAAAGGCAGCCCACCGCCGGACACAAGCCACTGACTGCCCACACACGGACCCACACCAACCACCAGCAGCATCAGCAACATCAGAGACGCCGTAAACCATAGCAACGCCCACAACGGCCTCGCCAACGGCATCACCTACATCACCACCGACAGCACAACCTCAGCGACAGCAACCCGCAGTGTCAACGACAGCCACCACGGCGACACCACCCGGTACAACGCCGGGGGCTAGGATGCTGGCCAATGTGGCATAGATGTCCTGTGCGGAGGGGGGGGGGGTGGGGGCGTGGCGGCGTGGTCGGGCTCCTGGTCTGCGGTGGACGCGGGGGATATGGAGCGTGGTGGCATGGGATGGTCGGGCTCCTGCGGTTCCGTGGGTTGCTGGTGGGCTTGTGGAGGCGGAGCCGTGAATGCCAGTAGGTGTCGCATGGCCAGGAGGACGTCGTAGTCGTCGCTCCAGCAGTGGGCTGCTGCGCACGTCCTGTCGGGGGAAGCGGGGGGGCGGTGTGGCTGCGGTGTTGCAGAGCGTCGTACGATAGGGTGGGTGACGCGAGCGGGTGGTGGCGTGCTCGCTCTGCTGTTCCGTTCTCCGCGAGCCCTGACCCTTCGGGGGTGGTGGTGATGTTGGTGGTGAGGGTGGTGTGGGTGTTGGAGTGGATGATTGTGCCGCTGGCAGTGCCGTTGGTGAGGGCGGTATAGGCGTTAGTGTAGGTGAGGTTGGTGCAGGGATCGCGTTAGTTGACCGTGACGTTGGTGGGTCAGCCAGTCACTGTTGTCGCTGTTGCTGTCCCCGGTGGTGTTGGTGCCTCTGGTGGTGTCGTGGAGATGGATTGTGAGGGTGGTGGCTCGGTTGGTGATGGCGAGGGTGACATATGGGGCGTATGTGGTGTTGCCCGTGGCGTCCATGGTGAGAATGTTGTCTCTGGCAATTGGGGGCGTAGCGTATGTGGGCCGGACGTGGCGGTAGTTGCCAGGGTGCTGTAGATGACTGGTGGTGTGGCCGATGTCGCCGCCGGCGGTGGAGGTGCGTTAGGTGCTGTGGTGGTGAGGGTGGTGTTGGCAATGGTGGGGTGTCGCCGGTGGTGTACTGGTTGATGGTGGTGGAGCTTTTCTTGGCCTGTGGTGGTGGTGTTGGTGGTGTCGACGTTCGTTGAGGCCGTTGGCGATGCCAGGCTCCTGGCTTTGGGATGGTGGTGCCGCTGGTGAGCGGAGGTGGTGCCATGGGCGGCGGTGCCAATGACGGCCCGGCCGGATGTGCTGGTAGTGATGCCGACGGCGTGGGTGCGGTGGCGGCAGTGATGTGGGCGTTAGTTCATCGAGGTTGGTGGCAGGGACGGCGAGGGCGCTGTTGGTGTCTTCCCGGGTGTTCTCGACACTGATGGTCGGTCTGCGTAGGTGCTGCTTCTTGGTGTGGGTCCGGGTGCGCGAGGTCTTTGGGCTGTTCAGGGCGCTAAGGGCTGGCCTCCCTGCTGGTGCTGATGATCGTCTTCTGGCCCCGTCGGTGTTGGGTGGCCTTTCCTGTTGGAGGGTGATGTTGCTGCAGTTTTTGGGTGTACGTCTGGTTTAGGGTGGCTTGACTGGTGGTGGTGGCGCTGGTGGCAGTGGTAGTGGGGATGCCGGTTGTTGGTGGGGCTGCCGTCGCCGGTGTTTCGGTTGGTGCTGGTGATGGTGTCGCTGGTTGTGCAGATGGTGGGGGGTGTAGGGGATGCCACTGTTGTTCTTGGGAGCGGGGATTGGATGGGGGACCCGTATCCAGGTCGATGGTGCTGCTTTCGGTGGTGTTGTTGAGGGCAGTGTGGGTGTTGGCTGGGAGTGTTGTCGGCAATGTCCTGGTTGTTAGTGCCTGCGGTTCGCGGTCGCAGGTGGTCAACCGGGCTAGGCCGCCGGTGAGTTTGGTGCAGGTGGTGTCCGTGACGGTTCGGCTGATGTTGTTGGTGCGGGTTGCGTGGGTGTCGTGTCAGGCGTCGATGGCGTTGGTGACGCTGATGGTGGTGTGTTGGGGGTTGGTGCCAGCGGTGGTGCTCTGATGGTTGGGGTGCCAGGGGCGCTGGGTGCGGCTCCGCGTTGTCGGGTTATCTCTTTGCCACTCCTGGCGGAGGCTGCCGCTGGTGTCGCTGCTGGTGAGGGTGGTCAGGATGGTGTTGTTGTGGTTGTTTGTGCTGCCCGGGGTGGTTGTTGACGTTGCTCCGGGTGATGTCCATGCTGCGGGCGGTGATGCGAATCGTGAGGGTGTTGTAGGTGGGCGATGTGTTGCCCTGCGGTGCCGCTGGCGTTGATGATGGTTGGTTTAGTGTGTGCTGTTGCTAACCCTGGCTGGGAGCCCGTAGGGTGGCGCTGGTGGCGTTTGTTCGCCAGCCCTGCTGGCGCCCTTGGTGACGCCGACGGTGGCGGCGCCGTAGGTGTTACTCTGTGCCGGGGTTGTGGTGGTGATGGTAGGGGTGTTGTAGGTGACGTACCTTGGCACGTCGTTGGTGGGGTTGGCGGTGGTGTGGATAGTGACGTGAATGTTCGCGTCGCTGGTGTTGCCGACGGTGAGGGTGTCACAGGTGATACTTGGTGGTGGCTGTGTCTCATGGTGGTCTGATGGTGTGGGTGTTGTTGGTGTTGGTGCCGGGCGCGGCCTGCGCTTGGGTGGTCGGCGGTTCCAGGCGTGCCACTCGTGGCTGGTGGTTGGTTGGCTTGCGGTGCTGGTGGTGCCGGTTGTCTCTGGTGTTGGGGTAGTTCCTTCGGCTGTCTTTGGGTCTGTAGTTGTAGGTGTTGCACCGGTTGTGGTCGGGGGCATCGATGCTGTGGGTGGGTGGTGGTGTTGCTGTGTTGCCGCTGTCGGTGGTGCTGGTGACGTTGTTGGTGAGGGCGCCGCCAGCGGAGCTCCGGGTGTTGGCCGATGGCGAGGGCGCTGTAGGTGGTGCCCTGGTTGATGGTGGTGTCCTGACAGTGCCGTGGCGGTGGGACCTCGCCACTCCTGGTGGAGGTTCCCGTGGGCGTTGCTGGCCGATGTGTTGGCCCTGGCGGTGTTTGCTGTGTCTGTGGGGCCCCCCTATGATTTTACGATGTCGCCTGATCCCAAAATTCAGTTGCCGGACTACCGCTGAAACCGCCGCGGTCGCGATTTTCCCGCCGCCGCAAGCACTTTTGGCTCATTTTGCGAGATTTGTGCCAATTCTGTGCGCAGTTAAGCAGATTTAAGAAGCGCAATCTGCCAATCGCAATCATATCCTGCTCCTGTGATCAAATGACGGTCATCCCATCAACCTTTAGGGAGATATTTCCAAAATACCGCCTTTTCGGGCCTTTTTTGGCACTTTTTCACGAAGAAAGTGGCATAAGTGGATTTCGGGGAGGTCTCATGAGATTTCAAATGGGTCAAGGTTCTCCCTAAGGTTAGTTTGGCCTTAGCAAACCACAATATTTGACCCTAAATGGTGGTGCATCAAGATAATTGAGTGGCGGGTGCCAAAATTGCCCCAAAACAGCCATATTTGCCCTTTTTAACTTGTAAATCTCGCATAAGTAGATTTAGGGGAGGTATCATGAGATCTCAAATTGCTCACCCTTGTTGCTAAGGTTAGTTTGGCCTTGGCAAAACACCATATGTGACCCTACATGCTCTTGAATCAAGATGTATCAACGGCGGGTGCCAAAATTGCCTCAAAACAGCCATATTTGCCTTGTTTGACGTCTAATTCTAGTATAAGTAGATTTAGGGGAGGTATCATGAGATTTCAACTTGCTCCACCTTGTTCCTAAGGTTAGCTTGGCCTTGGCAAAACACCATATGTGACCCTGCATGCTCTTGCATCAAGATATATCAACGGTGGGTGCCAAAATTGCCTCAAAACAGCCTTATTTGCCTTGTTTGACGTCTAATTCTAGTATAAGTAGATTTAGGGGAAGTGTCATGAGATTTGAAATTGCTCAACCTTGTTCCCTAGGTTAGTTGGGCCTTGGCAAACCACCATTTGTGACCCTAAATGCTCTTGGCTCAAGATGACTGAATGGCGGGAGCCAAAATTGCCTCAAAACAGCCATATTTGCCCTATTTAACATGTAATTCTCGTGTAAGTAGCTTTAGGGGAGGTATCATGAGATTTCAAATTGCTCAACCTTGTTCCTAAGGTTAGTTCGGCCTTGGCAAACCACCATATGTGACCCTAA